>CP025651.1:18897672-18977775 GCA_003576665.1 Ipomoea trifida
TACACAGTGTATATATACACTGTGTGTTGTGTACACATCAATATATATTCATATTCATGTGTACACGTACTGTGTACACATGAATATGAATTCATATTCATGTGTACACAATACTTTGTGTACACATTTAAAAAAAAAAAAAGCCAAAAGCCCGCGGGCCGGCCCGTGGGACCCACCAACCCGCGCGGGACTGGCTAGGGTTGTATGAATCCTAGCCTGTGGCCTAACGGGCCGGCCCGCAAAAGCCCGCCAGAAATTAGGCCCGCAGTGTGGATGGCCTAATGGGGCGGGGCGGCCCGCTTTGACAGCCCTACGCACAATGCGCTCCAATCAAAGTAAGAACCTCAAGCAATGAAATATGGAATGCGTTTTATTTTTTTGTTTTTTTTTTGTTTTTGTTTTTTGTTTTTTTGTTTGTTTTTTGTGTTTTTGTTTTTTTTTTCGTATATATAGACTGAAGCAAATGGCAATAGATATCGGCAAAACCCGGATTAAAGAACAAAGTATAGTAAACAAGAGCTAATTGCAATAGATACAAAATCCCCAAATTCTAGGGTTATGTTTATAGTTAAGAATTTCAAAATTGCAGGTTCGAAGCTATGCAATAGCTCAAATTCAATAATATGAACAAGAATGCACCATGATTTAACCAAACTCCAAAACGGCAAATGCACTAGCAAAAGTCAGACTAATCAGAGCAAGATTTTTAAGCATGGAAATATGGAAATTGAAACATAAAAGAATGGATTGACAGCTTAAACAATGAACCATAAAACAAAAAAGGAAAAAAAATGACTACCTAGTTTCCATGATACGTGCCTGAAATCAAGAGAGAAAGAGTGCGCGTGTGCAGTGCGTGTGCGGTCTGGTGCTACTGGGCAGGTCGAGTAGTAGGGAAGGGCGGTGGCGGTGGTTGCGTTGGCTAGTGTGAAGCGGAGAAGCTGCAGTGGTGTACGGAGGTGGCGAAGCGGAAAGTGTGGGGTAGAGCGAAAAGGGAGTCGCGAAGGGTTTAGGTTGGGGTTTTTGGTTGGGGGTTGTCGCGACTAAACAAAAGAAAGTAATTTTAATTAATTTTTTTTAAAATAGAAACATACTATAACAGAGAATACAACTAGCGGAACACTCGGGCGGAACACACCGCACCGCTGAACCACTCCACTAGAACTGACGGAACACTCGGGCGGAACACATCGCACCGCTGAACCACTCCACTAGAACTGACAGAGCACTCTCACGGATCATACTGCTCCGCCAACCTCTACCGTCACTACACTTATGGCAAACCTCAACGGGACACATTATACCGTTGAGATGCACTGTAAGGTTAATACCAACGCATAGAACACAGACTTAGAATATAATACACGATAGCTCTTTCCAATAACCAGAATATGATTAGATTATACATTCCAGAGGTCAAATAACACATGGAATCCCTTCTAAATAACACCAATCATACAAGAATCAAGAATGACTAACACAATCCAAGAATATGCAAGATAGGCTCAAGAATCCAACAATACACAAGCTATTTCAAGGAATAATTCATAGGATTCCAAAATACACCAAAACACATATATAAGAGAGTGAAAGTAGATTTTGTGAGACATGGAGTGTTACCTTTTAGTCTAGCTTCTTCAAATCAATCTTTCTAGCTCACCCAATCATGCCAACATCACCATGATCATCTAAAACCCAAAGATCACCCCAAAGCAACCATAAGAAACCATAAAGACTAGAGAAATGTAAAGGAAAATGCAATCTAATGATGATTTTTTACTTACCCAAGCCCAGTGACTCTTAAAAGATAAATCTTGATTTGAATCCTTGCTATGAAAAGAAGATGAATTTTGTGTAGGGTTTAGGAGTGTGGTTGGTGTGAAAATGGAATAGGAAGGAGGAAAAATACTAAGTCAACTTTGTTTGTAGAAGGGTTTTATGTGAATCATATGAAAAGCTATACATACATAATATATGTATTCTTAGGGTAAATTAATCAAATATGGGCCCTTTTAATAAGAATGGGCTAAGTCTTGCATAAGAATTAATTCTTAGGAATAAGACTTGAATCATTAGAGATTTTGGGCCAATAAATGTGTACATATAATTATAAGGGATGAAAATCTCAAATTAATGTCCCTTACACAATTTTATTAGGAAGTTGGGCTCTTAGAAATTAAATAGGCTAGAGTAGGAGTTATTTATTTATTCAAGAGGATCGGGCTTTATTAATTAAATAACTCCGTGAAAGGAAAAATTATCGGGGTACAAGGCGTGATTTAATCCGGGGTGTCACAGTGATTTCCCCCGCCCAAATGGTCCGCCCTCTTCGTTGGGAGGAGGTGGGGTAGATGGGTGCGGGTCGACCTCAGCATCGGCAGCCTGGGATGACTCAGCCAGATCTCCTTAGAAGGCTAGACTCTACCGGATGGAGGGAAAATGAATCGACTTCTCAAAATTCGAACCCGGATCCCGAGGGAAAGCGGATGGCCGACATGTGTCCATTTATTGGGTGGACAACGATCTGCAACCCTCTCGCCTGCCCGCATAGCACCCGATCCACACCAGATCGTGACATCGGATTTATTGATAATAGAACCTTTCCTCCCAAACGGTCGTCGCGCTCCGGCCTAGGGGGCTACTCAATGGGGATTATTCCCCGAGATCCATGCATGTACAGTGGTCAGTATCAAACCCTTGGCACGTGTTATGTGTGACCCGATATATAGTGACCCGTTTGGAGGTCTTGCCGAACATCTTGTCTGCCGAGCTAACGTACTCGGTATCAGACCCTTGGCACACATTTAGAGCACATCTACGGCTCTTCTTCCGCGCCGATCAGCACCTGTGCATGGATTTCACGTGCCCGTCATACTGGAAAGGAGGAATCTGTTACCTTCTTTACAACTATAAATACTGCATTTATTACAAAGAAGAAGACTTCTGGCAGATTTCACCAACCACCCACGCATCCCGTCTTAGTGCAAATCCCTGAGTTCATTCCTTAAACCAACAAGTAGACAAACAAAAGACCTTCAGTCGGACCGGACTAGTATCTCTTCGTAGTTGTATCCATAGCCGAGCGTATTTGCTGCATCAAATTTTTATATAAATATTTATTACTCCCTCCGTCCCATTTTATATGTCTAGTTCGGTTAACGAGGCTTGACTAGAATTATTTTTAATCTAATTTTTCATAACATCAAGTTTAATATTAATATACAAAATTTATATATTTAGAAACTATACTAAAAGTACTATTAAACACAAAAAATTAAATTTAAAAATAAGTAAAAATTACTAAAGAAAATAAACAAAGAAGAACGAGTTGGTTTGACCCATGAATAATAGGTAGGACATGTAAAATGGGACAAAGGGAGTATTTATTATGGCCATTATTCCCACTATCCCACCATCTTAGTCATTTATGATGTTAAATATAACAATTACCTTTGTATATGTATTCTATACAATGATCAATGATATGGTGGTTTTTTGGAGTTCCTGAATTATTTACCTTCAACTTGTTTTTCTTCTTCTCTCATTCTCTCTTCTCTGCTTTATGATTTTGAGCGTATGATTATACATATTCATGTTAGGATACATTTAATTTCATAGTACATTATCAGCACGAGTGTTCTACATCAATCCCCCGCGAACGCCATGAATAAGCTCCATAAGATTTTTGATAAGTTATTGTAGGGATTTTCCCTACGAGTCTGTAATTGGTTGTGCATGGTCATCATGAAGAAATTAATTATACTCATATCATTGGAAGATGTTGGGTTATCGTACAGAATTTGCAACACAATGGAAAAGGATAAAAATGAATTTGGAAATGGAATCAAATAAAGGAGATTGCAATTGAAAATTTGCAATTGTTGTTCATGCGCTTGGGTTTCAAGTTTTAACCTAGCAGTAAAGAGAACTACAAATTCTTCTCCTCCGTAAAAATTGTTGTTGATGGATATATATCATAAAGGCACTCGGTACGGATCAACCTAGAGGAAGTAGGACTCGATCAACCACGGAGCTCCAAAGCCGAGCTTGGTGCTCCGACGCGGTGGCTGCTACTAAGCCGACCTCGGCCGACCCCAACACTTGGCCGGGTGCTTGTCCTTGATTGACGAGATGCATGAGGCATGGTCTAAGGCAGTTGCAACCTCCCCGCCTTTTCTCGCGCGGTCCAAGACAGTTGCAATGAGTGAATTGGGATGGAAATCGTACCAGCCGAACCATAGCAAGAACGTATTTCATTTTAAATGTGTACACAAAGTATTGTGTACACATGAATATGAATTCATATTCATGTGTACACAGTACGTGTACACATGAATATGAATATATATTGATGTGTACACAACACACAGTGTATATATACACTGTGTAATGTGTACAAATCTATATATATATATATATATATATATATATATATATATATATATATATTTATTTATTTATTTATTTATTAAAAAAAATTTACGGGCGGGTCGCGGGTCGCGAGCCTTAGCGGGCTAGGCCCGCTTCTTCGCAGGCCATGTTTTTTTGTAGCCCTAACCCACCCCACCGCAGGGCTGGTGCGGGCCAACCTGCGGGCTTCAGCCCAGTTTGACAGTACTAATTGTGCAATTTAGTTTGCTATTTTGCTTTTTTATTGAATCCTTATGCTTTGTCGTTTGTTACTGCATTGTGGAAGGTAGTGTGTTTCTTGTTATAATTTGTGTCCATTGACCTACTGCTTGGCTTTATACTAGAATTGTGCACATTCTTAAGCTTTACACTTAAACCCTACGAGTTGGGGGACTTGGGGGCATTTTGTATATATTGCTATTGCATTCTTAGTAGTTCTTGTTTGTTTGACCTTTGGCTTTCATTCTTGTTCTAGTTTTCAATATTTCTTGTCATTCCAATTTAATGTTTATTCTATTTTATTTCTTATTTTCTAAAAAAAAAACAAATATAAAAAATCAAAAAAAAAAGTGAAAATACGGTGCGATTTGAGATACAAAATGCACAGTAGTGAGTTGCAATGAGAGAATAAACAACAAGCAGAATATATACACCATTGTAATTTCCGCTCACCCTTGTTTTTCCATGGCATTTTTGCTTTGTTTGGGTGCAGGAAAAGCTCTCACAAGAAGGTCCCAACCGATGTGCACAAAACCACTTAGAAACGCAAATCTCAGCCAACTGGTGAGGGTTCCAATTCCGAACAACAGGCGGTGTTGGACCGCCAAGTTGAGTTGCCCCCGGCTGCATGGAAAACTTTACTTTTTATCAGAACAAGCTGATTGGAACTGTGATGTACTTCAACTACGCCGTACTTTCTAAGTACGGGTTGATGTCCCTCCTCGCCCTCTCATTATGAGCTCTAATTGGAAGCAGTTTTTCAGCATCCGATAGTCCACTCTTACGCCCGTGACGTTTGAGGTCTTAGCTACGCTGCAGATTCAACACCTCAACAACTGGATTGAAAAGGTCATTCGTTTCTATGCTTTTGGCAAGGAGTTCTCACTTTTTGTCAATGACCTTGGGGCCAAGATGCGGTTATACAAATCAAAGGACACCACAACGGATGAATTCAGAGCCCGGTTGGACAATGTTGACTCCATCAACGTTAAGGAGTTTTGGGTTGAGCTCACCCACGGTAGGGAACCTTATGCATGTAATAAGTCTAAGGTTACCGCCCTGGCCGAACCTGAGTATAAGGTTCTCCATCATATGTTGGCGCGTTCGATTACAGGCCATTTGAGTTCCCCCACGGTGGCCAATCATTTGGACCTGTTGTGTTTATACAGCATGGTTAGGGGCGTTAAGATCCACATGGGGATGGTTATGGCTTGCATGCTTCAGGTGCATGCCTCTTTTAAGACTTTAGCCATATTCATTAGGCCTTATCTGTCTTGCTTGTTGCGTGGTTTAAGCCCCGGGCCATAGTTGGATGCCGAGAGGGTGTTGGCCACGATGCAATCCCTTAACTTCAGGAGGTTGGAATCAATTGGTTTTTCCCGTGTCCGCGACACTTCAGGTGATGATGATGATGATGATGATGATGATGATCGGCCACCTACACCGCCGCCTCAGTGGAATCCTAGGGGCCGAGCACGTCGCCCAGCACTTGGCCCGCCACCGGAGGCTTCGGATGGGGCTTTGGATCAGTTCCGCCAGGACATGTTTGCCCGGCTTGGTGCTTTGCAGTTGACTCTCATGCAGCGAGTGGATACTATGAAGGCCAATCTAACGCAGCGGGTGGATGCACAGTGGCAGACTTTCTATGTGTAGAACCCCCACTTTTCTGGCGCTGGATTTCCTTCGCAAGACCCGTCCGGCGGGGGCTGTAGTTAGCTTTGTTTGTTGTCTGTGAGACACTTGTGTTGGGACAGTTGGTTGTTGTTTGGAGATTGTTGGTTGTGGTTCGATGTTGGACAGCTTTAGACTCTTTTCTTGCTTTTGTTCTTTTGTTTTATTTTCGTCAAGTTTATGTTTGTTCATGTTTCTAGTTCTCCTCGCTTATTAATGTTCAATACTTTGGTAGCTTGCAACTTATGTAATGCACTTGTTGTTGCCTTTATTACATTTAATCTATCATTGCTTTGCTGATGGTTTGTTTTGTGTGATTCCCAAGCTCGGCTAGTGCATGATGGTTGTTGATGGTTTGAGGATTTTTGACAGTTTGCTTGCACGAGCTCGGGGTTATATCCTGTTTTTCCCTTTTTCTCTAATCGTTTTGTGTTGCAATGAGTTCTAGGTTCTATTGTTTTTATTTTTCCCTTCTTTGCGTTCTTTCCCCTTGCACTTTTTCCCACTTTGGATGCTTGCTTCGTGATTTCTCTTGCTTAAGGGCAAGCAAGGTCTAAGTGTGGGGAGGTTTAAACAGTTATACATACTTGTAATTACCATTCCCATTTCCATTGTGAGTATGCAATTGTAAATATGAGGTAAATAGGATATGCATTTGAAATTTTTGATATGATTGTTGTTCTTTTTTACTTTGTAAGTGTGTTAAAGGGGGTGTTGTAGGCTCAATTGGTTGAAAATGTTTGGAAACCACCCTTACACCGTGCGAGATTTGTATAGGACCCAAGTAGGTTTTTTATTCAATTTTGCATGCTTGTTTGTGGTTCAATGCGCCATTTCCATAGACCTCAGTGAAAGATCTCTTGAAATGGGAGTGTACACGGTAAGGATTGTGGTATGTAAGGTGGTATGACTTGGAATTGAATTTATTTGGTGTCGCACAAGGCAAAAGGAGAGAATTTTTCAATTTTGGTGAGATTGTGTGATTCCCTATTCTCAAATGTAAAAGGCATGAGGGGTTGGAAACGAAAGAGTCAATGAAAAAAGCTAAAAAAGACTTTAAGCTATCCTTACCTGAGAGGGAAAAATATTAGGTGAGCCATCTCGTAAGATTTGGGCAATCATTGCACAGACTTCAAAAAAGCGTAGAGCTCTACGTGAAGGCGGTTGACTCGATGGGGATATCCTAGATGTGATTATAAAATGGAGAGATTTTCACACTAAGCCAAAATGCGTGGAGAGGCTTATGTCACACTATCACGCTTGTTTAAATGGGTCTTTGGGGCCAAATGAGGCAAAATTGGAAAGGCCGTGTGCATCGTTCCCATTAGTGGGCTCAATTGGGTGGGCCTGTGGAAATTGTGGATTGAATCAAACCCCTTTGCTTGTGAATTAATGTATTTGAGTGGGTTTACCATGCAAAACAATGGGTGACCTTGGGGGTTTTTGGGGGTCCTTGCATTTTGAGCCAATTGAGGGTATCATACTCACTTTCCCATTTTTACAAAGTAGGAAGAGGAACAACATCTTTTTGATTTCTTGTGCAAAGCTTATTTACTTGATCTTTAGAATTGTGTGATTACTTTTGATGATGTCTGGTATTTCAATCTGCTTAACTTAGTGTTGTCTTGCTTGAGGGCAAGCAAAGCATAAGTGTGGGGAGATTTGATAAGCCTTGAATTAGCCCTTAATTATGCTTCATTCGTACTAAAATACGAGTAAATGATAGGTGGTTATGCCAAAGTGAAGTATATTTCATGTGTTTTCGGCTTGAGGAATGAAAGTTGGAACTTAGGCATCTAGGAGCTTCAAATGAGGACAAATTAGGATGATATTGAGGCAAATTGGTTCACAAATGGAAGGTCAAATTCACGGCAAGGATCAACGGTGAATCGGAGCGAAGGAGAAGTCAGGAAGTGCCACCGGGAGGGTGTCACGCTGGAGGTCACGCCGTGACCTGCAGCGTGACAATCCCACCATCTGAAAATGGATTGTGTCACGATGAAGGTCACGCTGTGACTTCCATCGTGACCTGCAGACCACTATTGCGGATCTCAGGCATTATGCTGCATGTCACGTCGTGGCTTACAACGTGACATCTTAGGACCTGCGGGCCTTAAGCCTGGTCACGATGACCTCCATCGTGACCAGGCATCCTAGAGGTATTTTTTTTTTTTTTGCGCAAATGAAATATTATAAATAGGAGTAGGCTTTATTTTGAATCTATCTTTCAATTTTTTTTAAGTCTTCTTTTAGGTTTTCTCTCTACAAACACTTTAGAACATTTATCATTTGCAATTTCATTACTTTTGAAGAAGATTTAGGAAGAATTCTCCATTGTAATTACACATTAAACTTCAATTTCATATTTGCTTTGTACAAATTCAATCAAGTAAGATTTCTTATTTTTACAATTCTCAAATTCCTTTTGTATTTAAATTTATTGCTTATTATCTCAATTGTTTTAATCTTCAATTCCATTATGAGTAGTTAAATCCTTTAGAGATTTAAATTGAACTGCCTTGTATGAATGCTTATATGAATTGAATTGTTAAATTTAGGTTTTGCATTGCTTTTAGTATGAATGTGATTGTGGAAATAGGGAATTGGTTGACTCTTGTTTAGTTAGGATCCAACCTTTCAAAAGATGTATGTAATTGGTGTTTCACCTATGAGAATAGGGATTCACCATGACCTATCCTTTCCACATTTCTAACTTGCCCTTGAGAAATGGAAGTTGGAAGGGATTATGCAAACAAGGTGTTTGATTAAATACCTCACCTAGTCTAATTTCTATGAGAATGGTATTAGAACTTTGGTGGTAGCCAATGTCCACGAGAGTGGCATTGGCATTGACTTGGTTCCCTCACTTCCTCGTTGAGCATTGTTTAGCCTAGAACTTTAGAACTTTGATAAGCATTTGTACATTGCTATTTGATTTAAATCATCCTTTTTATCATTGTTTATTTCTCAAATTAATTACTTGTTTTGTAATTATCTCATGTAAACAAATACGGTATTTTGCTTAGCTTTCAAACACTTTATGATGTTTTGTTTAGTCCCTTGCTACTCGAATCCTTTCTAGCCATTCCCAGAGGACGACACTCACTAATTCAACCACTAAAAATAAACTGTCAGTTTTGATGTTCAATAACCTCTTATTCTATCTTTGATTCCTGAGGTATTTTCTAAGGGTTATGTTGAGTTTCCTTACCTTGATTATTGATTATTGATCTATTGTTCTTGATCTCTTATGTTGGAATATTGTTGAGTATAATTGGTTTACTTCCTTGGTTGATATCCTGAGAATGTTGTCCTGTTATTCATATTCTGATTATGAGTACTTCTTTATATGAGTATTTCCTTTGGAAATGAGTTTGAGTTTGATATGTTGTGATCTTAGATTCTTGTGATTGGTTCCTTGAATTCTATGTTGTTGTATACCCCTTGGATTGGCGACATTTGAGCTTCGGCTCAACCAGGATAGGCGACATTGAGCTCCGGCTCCTAACTATGTATGGTATATTAACTAAATGGATAGGCGGCATTGAGCTTCGGCTCTATTGGATAGGCGACATGAGCTTCGACTCTTTTTATGGTGTGTGCGGTTGGACTGGTGTTTCGGATGGACTGGTGAACCTAGATGGACAAGCGTTATGGATGGATGAGGAGTAAAGGTTGGAACAACCCTAAGCCTATTTTGTGTTCTTGGTTGTGTCACACTATGTTGAGTAATGTGAGTCTATTGATTGGTTGGGACCTTGTTTACGTGTCTTGTTATTGAATTGTGGTCTTGTGGATTCATTCATTGATATTGAACTTGTGGTAATGTCTTTGATTTATGATCCATTCAGTTTGATTCATTGTTGAGTCTCCTGGTATTTAAACAATTATGGTTTTGTTGGCATATATTCTATATGCGTGTGTAAAACTTATTTACAAGGGAAAATTGTAATTTATGCCCCTCCATAATATGTCAATTATCAATATCACCCCTGAATTATTAGTGGTGTAAATGTTGCCCCTCAATTTTCAAACGATATATATATATATATATATATATATATATATATATATATATATATATATATATTGTCCTTTCAAGTGTACATGTCCCTCAATTTTTAAAATGGTACATATATTGCCCTCCCTGTATGGTACGGGAGGGGCAATATATGTACCATTTTAAAAATTGAGGGGCAACATTTACATCACTAATAATTCAAGGGTGACATTGATAATTGACATATTATAAAGGGGCATAAATTACAATTTTCCCTATTTACAAAGCTATGATATTATTGTATCCTTACGAGTGTGAGTGCAGTATTACTTAGCATTTCTTTGCTAATGTTTTACTAACCGTTTTCCAGGTAAGGAGTAGAACCGGTACGCGAGCGCGCCAGTCTTTGTTCTATTCCTCTCTTTTCGATCTAGCTTATTATTTGAATGTTTAGACTTTGGGCCTGCGTTCCTTAGAGCTTTGTGGTTGTAATAACGGATTAGTTTATGTTTGGTTTGAGGATTCTGTGACTATGTATGGAATTCGCCTTAGCATCTAGGCCTTGTGGACTTAGATATGGTGTATCACGCGTCTGTGATATAGATTTGCTTCTGCATTTCTGTTGTTTAAGTGTTGAGATTCCATAGCTTTATCTTAAGATTATTGCTTTTCTCAGCCCGTGTTTTAGGGGCGTTACAGTCACCCTTGGGTTGTAATTTCTTCCCTCTATCCTTTTCTCTCTCCATGTTCTGTTGCTCAACTAATCTTGACCCGTCCGGTCTATCCAAACCCAACAACCATTCCAGTCGGATGTTCAAACGCTGATCGCTCTTCTCCAACCCAAGCTCCCACCATTCTGAGTGGAAGAAAATTTTCTTAAACAGTGAGGCCATGCAACAACATACTTGCCTTCTTACCCATGCCGAGATTGAGGAGATTTCTTCCCTCAACTCCGGCTGGGTCCGCTTCCAAACCCGTTGGTCTTTAGGGAATGTCATCGACTGGATCAAAGATGATAGGTTCGGGATTCACCTTGATTCCCTTAAGACTCCATTGACATTCCATTTCCCCCCCCTCTCCCTAGCATTTTTTAAACATTTCGAGGTCCTCCTCGGCAAATTACGCGATTGCTCATTGCATTCTTGCCTGATTCCCATAGATCTGCACTCGGAACGGTCTCTCGTGCACCGTCGAGCTTTTCAACTACCTTTTTTCAGTTTGGGCCCTCCAGGTCAAGCATGGCGGGGTTTCTCATGATACAGTCTCTGGTGTACCACTGCAGCATCACGAACTGGACAACAACAAAGGGTGGAAGGATCGAATTCTTTTGATCGAATACAAATGGAAACTACCCGTTCCTCGGTCTGGTTGACGCATTTCACCAAACACTCACCTGGACAAGACCTGAGTTCTCAACAATGTCGTGACAAAAGATCTCCTCGGAAATCTACAACTATTGCATCTTCTGGTTCCCCGAGGAGTATGCCGCCGCACAACTTCAGGCTCTAGTGTATGACCGGGAACAAAAATATGCGCTTAAGTCCGAACCGGTCACGATCGCAGTCCCAACACCCGTTTGGGGACCGACTAATGAAGGTTTTGCATTGGATTTTGCGAGAAAAAAAAAATTCGACTTAACTTGTTCAAAATATCTCTGGTCGGTCATTAATTAATAATACTGAGATTCGGATATTTGTTTTGCAAGTATGCCTTGACAAAGGTTTCATCACTGCCCCCGCTGCACCGCCAGCCCGAGTTAAGATCGCCCTCGAGGCCAAGAAGGTTAACGCTGCCGTGCCTACCTCCGTCGAGCAGACCATTCCGACTTGCAGATAACCTAGGCCTATTGTAAGAGGGGGAAAGAGAAGGCAATAGAGGCAGACATCGAGGAGGTTGCACCGCTAACGTGACACAAGTGGTCATACCCCGGCCCCACCCTAGTGATAGATGCGCTCCGAATTGTGCGAGGGGGGGGGGGGGGGGAGCAGACGACCGCTCCCTAGAGAGGATCGACAATATGGTTCTGTCCAGGGAGAGCATCATGGAGTGGTCGATCGACCAGGTCAGGGAGCAAGTAGCTCAGGACATAGTCCGAGTAATCTATGTCTTACTTTCGTTTTTAATTCGCCACACCTCTAACATTGCTTGCCCGACTAATTGGACCTATAGGAAGTCTAGATAGCTCTGACCGAGTCCCCTAATGATAACGACTTGGCTGCCGTTCTGGTGTTCTGCTCGAGTAGATAGCTGATCTGGGCCCAACGCCCAGATCTAGCCCCTCCACTAGCTGAGCTAGAGGGCGAGTAGCCTGCTAGGGAGTAGATTTCTTGATCTGGATTCCGAACCCGCTTTGTGTCGGGAAGTGCAATGCATATGTAACTTTCTGGAGCTCGACCCTGTTTGTGCCGAACATTATTTTGTAATCTTAAGCAGAAACTCTTCTATGCTTGTGCTTTTTTCCTTACTACTTACTTACAAGTAACTTGTCTCAATCCAGACTCTAGTGGTCCATATCCGGTCAACTTGGTCTCGGGATCCCCACTGACCCATTGGTCGATCTCAAGCCTTCGGACCATCCCTAGGCTCAGTCTTACAAATGTTGATCTTACCGATTTCGTGGCTTTTTCAGCCAGTCGGTCTCGAAGCCCTTCTTGGACAATTCAATCTTCTCGATCATGCGCCTTTTTCTGCCAAACGGTCTTTTGACCTCGATTCAATCTTTTTGATCATATGCCCTTTCGACCTTCCGTCTTGACCGGGAAACGATCTTCTCGATCTAATGCTTTTACAGCTTTCCGGCTTGGCTAGGAAACAATCTTTTCGATCTAATACTTTTCGGCCTTCCGGCTTGGCCAGGAAACAATCTTCTCGATCTAATGTTTTTCGTTCTACCTTGGCCGAGAAGATCTTTCTCGATCTAATGTCACAAGGGTAAAAAAGTCCAGTAAACATTCCAAGGAGCAATCACCACCGACGTCGAAAAAAAAAAAAGAATGAAAAAAATGATTGGAAGAAATCTAAAAAATTAAGGACTTGAGGTGTGAGGATTGGTCAGTCCTTGTTGGTGAGGTCAGCTCTGCAAGAGGGAGAGAATCTTTTGTTTCTGAGAAGACTAATTCTACCATAAAGCCTTTAGAAACTAAAATATTCTGCCCTTTGGTCTCTGATCTTTTCCAACATTTTATTTAATACTTTATTAATAAAAATAAAATATTCAAAACAAAATTATTACAAAATTATTATTATTATTATTATTATTATTATTATTATTATTATTATTATTATTATTATTATTATTATTATCCGAATAAGCTTATAAGGAGCTGAGGTTCAAAGTGTACTGTGAGCCAAAAGCTAAGGGTTAGGAGAGGGATCTTTTCGGAATGTTTTGAGGTTTTTACACTCCACCAAAATTTAATAGGTCGAATAGATATTTAGAAATTTTACCCTTTTCTTTTGGATTTACCTTTGTGCTAAGCCGCTATGGTATGCTTAAGCTATGGGTGATTCAAGCAATTCATAAGTTACTTGGACTCAATTCAATGAATATTCAAATTCAATTTGGTTGCTGTGTTAATTATTTAATTTGAGTAACAAATTTTAACCTATTAATACTCAACTCTAGCAGCTTTTATATATATATATATATATATATATATATATATATATATATATGGTAGGGTTCTAGTGAGACCACTTGCTTAGGTAAGATCGTGAGATCATATCTTATGCCTCCATGTAATACTTTTTAATGGTCTAGACTCTAGATTGATTGACACACACACACTTTGTTCGCACACATTTAATCACCGTTCGCACACACTTCAACTTGAATCATAATCAATCTAGACAATTAAAAAATTTTGAGATCAAATCTTGTACATCAATCCTCGTTCGCACACATTTAATCACCCTTTGCACACATTTAATCACCGTCCGCACACACTTAATCACCATTCGCACACATTTTATTACCGTTTGCACATACTTCAACTTAGCATCTTAAATCAATCTAGACCATTAAATTATTAAATGGATGCACAAGATCTGATCTCACGATCTTACCTAAACAAGTGATCTCATATGATTCTAACTATATATATATATATATGATCGCGTTCTGGTGCGTACTGGCCGTCCAGGAGAAAACTGCGGACGAATCACAGCGCGCCACGTGTCCGGAATGTAGTTGCACATAACGTTATAACTAGGTGCACGTAATGTTATAACTAGGTGCACGTAATGTTATAACTAGGTGCACATAGGTGCACCCAGGTGCATAAATGTTAACAATGTAAATTACTTGCACCTGTAAGTGAAAATAGATGCAAACGTGCAAGTAAAATGTATTACAAGTTCAAGTAAATTATACAATGAGCATCAATACTAAGTGCACTTAATGTTATAACTAGGTGCACCTAATGTTATAACTCGGTGCACATATGTTGCAACCAGGTGCATGAATGTTAACAAAGTAAATTACTTGCATAAGTGCAAGTAAAATGTATTGCAGATGCAAGTAAAATGTATTACAAGGGCAAGTGAATTGTACACTGAGCATCAATATTAAGTGCACTTAATGTTATAACTAGGGCACTTAATGTTATAACTAGGTGCACCTAGTGTTATAACTAGGTGCACATAATGTTATAATTAGGTGCACCTAGGTTGCACCAGGTGCATGAATATTAATAAGGTAAATTACATGAATTTGTAAGTGAAAATATTTGCGAAAATAGGTGCATAAATATTAACAAGGTAAGTTACTCGCACTTGTAAGTGAAAATAGGTGCGAAAATAGGTGAACTTGTAAGTAAAACTAGGTGCACTTTTAAGTGAAACTAGGTGCACTTGTAAGTCAAACTATGTGGACCAAAGTTTCAGTTATTTACGAAAATGCCATCGCGTCATTTTTTAAAATTGCATATGATTCGTTGATCTGGACGCGTGGACGGCTGTGATTTGTCCGCAGTCCTCTCCTGAGGGAGAGTACGCACGAGAGTGCAACCCTATATATATATATATATATATATATATATATATATATATATATATATATATATATATATATATATATATATATTATTTTTTTTATTTTTTTTTATTTTTTTTAAGGCCTGGGACTGTTATGAAAATTTAAGGTCTGGGCCTGAGTCTAAGCAAACAATTGGTTTGGCCTGGCTTGAAGCCTTTTTAAAAGCATGTTTAATTAAAATGCATGCCATTAAAAATGCTTCAAAGTAAGTTTTGCTTTGAGCCTATTTAAAACCTATATGTTAAGTCTTTTTAAAAATTTTAATGAGCATTTCTAAATAATTTAAGAAATATACCTAATACAAAACTAATACGGAGTATATAACTACATAAGTATATCATCACAATGCAAACATAATAGCATTAAAACATAAAATAAAATAAAACAAGTCACGACTTCAACATGCTTGTTAACTTGTTTAGGAATAAATTTAATTGTATTATTAATTGTCATCCTATATAATCTTACAAATAGTTAACAATCAATTCACATAATTAAGTCGCGACATTTCATTAAATATTATAACAATAAAAACAATTAATAAACAATAAGAACACTTATAGTAGGATTAGCAGCAATGTTTATAGTTGAATCAGAATTTAGAATGAGATTTTGGAGGTGAAGGGTTATGGTTAATTATTTATACTTGGAGTTATATTATAAATATAAAAATAGAATATATACTAACTTAATATTACAAATTATATATATATATATATATATAGATTTTGGTTCAAATGCGGCCGTGCTGGTCACACACCACTCAATGTTACGAAATACACCACTCAATGTTAAGAAACACACCACAGTGCATATTTGTGTGGTGTGTTTCTTAACATTGAGTGGTGTGAACCGCACGGGAGAGCACGACCACACCTGATCATGACTCTATATATATATATATATATATATATATATATATATATATATATATATATATATATATATATATATATATATATATATATATATAGGGTCATGTTCAAGTGTGGCCGTGCTCTTAGGTGTGAACAGTGCGGCCTCACCACTACGTATACAGATATACACCACTCAGTGTTAAAAAATGCACCACACAAATATGCATCGTTAGGGACGCATCACCCAAAAACACACCACTAGGTATGCAAATATACACCACACAGTATTAGCAAATGCACCATTAGGGACATGGGAGTTATGGTGCATTATTTTGGGTGTGTGGTGTGTTTTATGGTGTTTTTGTATATTTTCATTGTGGTGTGTTTCTTAACATTGAGTGGTGTATTTCGTAACATTTAGTGGTGTGTGACCGCACGGCCACACCTAAGAGCACGGCCACATTTGATTAATATTCTATATATATATATATATATATATATGCCCGCAGGCTTGTAGATCTGAAGACTGAGCAAAGTATATATAGGTGGTTTGACCTGTTTAATTTAATAGACTTTGAAATGAGTTAAAACTTTACATTTATACTAAACAAGCTAGGCCTAACTAAGCCTTAATTAAGCTAGGCTATAGGCCCCTACAATGGGGTCTGGTCTAATTCCATCCTTAGTTATCAGTTTCTAATATTGCAAGAATGGACCTCCGTCCAACACAACAACAACAATACAACAACAATTATTGTTGTTGTTGTTGTTATTATTATTATGGTATTAGTTTCTAATATTTCAAGAATGGGTCAAATTGTAAGTAAATTAATTAATGGATTCTTCGGCATAGAATCACACTACTTGACGATCAAGGGCTATATTTGGTAGAAGTAAGATGCGGGGGCAATCATGTAGAGCGAAAATTGCTAATTTTCCATATGAAAATTATTACATACTAATCATTGGTTAGATGATATTAAATTTAAAACGGAATTAAAGAGGAAATTATTTATTTTTAATGTATATCCATGGATTGATCAATCTCTCATCATTAATAAAGAATTTACGCAATGACCAAAAACTAATACCAAGCCAAATAGTGAATATTTGATTGTTGAATGGTTGAACCCAATGTCTTGTCATCAAATCGCATCATAATATATTTTAAAACATATTAATATGAATCATAAAAGTACGATAACTAATTAGTTTTAGAGTTTAAATAAATGAATTTTCTATATACGGAATATATAGTAATGCAAAATGATAGTTTGGGTTCTGATACAATTCTAATTTAATCCACCAACGAAATGTAAATTGGCAATATAATGCAAGGAATATCATCAACAAACTATAAATTTTTGTTTGTTTATCTCACTCAACAAACAAAAACAAATGATTTGGATATATAAAAAGGAGAAATTTAACAATATCTTTATTTTTGTATTGCCATTTTCAACATATGCAACAGTGAGACATTTCAGTAATTAACTTCAACAAACTAAGCAGGGGGGAAGGGGTGCGGGGGGAATCAAATGTGTTGTACCGTTGTGAAAGGCAAAAACTTGTGTGAGACCGTCTCACCATGATACGGGTCGGGTCGGGTCGGGTCAAGATACAAATGTAACACTTATATGCGCAAGTGTCATACTTATATGCTCAAATGTAATACTAATCAGGAATAAAATTTTTGTTACTTATAAGGGTAAATGTAATACTTTTAAGGGAAAATACAATACTTTTACATTTCGATTTAAAAGTATTACATTTTTGCACAAAGGTATTATATTTGCCCTTATAAGTAAGGAACACTTGTCAACATTACTTATTATGAAAAATGTATTACTTTTTCTCTAATAAGTAACAAAAATTGTATTATTGATTAGTGTTATATTTGAGCATATAGGTATGATATTTGCATGGTATTTTGACCCGACCGACCCGTCTCACGAATAAGGATACGTGAGACGGTCTCACACAAGTGTGACCCATTGTGAAAAGTAATCTAAAAACTTTTAAAATATATATGTGTTGACAGATTGGATACATAGTTACAGCCGGGATGAATAAAAATGGCAAATTATTATGTACACCATGCTACGTGCAATTATGTGACACTATAAAAAAGTACATTTCTAATATATTAAAAGTATATTATTTATATACTGAATATATATTATATAAAATATTATATTTTTATTACTCAAATAATGTACTTTTTCTGAATATCATGTACATTTTTAATATATTAAAAGTATATATTATTTTTGCATGTACTTAACGTACATTATTTGGTAGTATGCAAAATAATATACTTTTAGTTTTCACTTTATGTACACAAATAATATACTTTTTATTTATGATCCACACAATAATGAAAAATAAAAAATATTTTAGAGAAATAAAAACAAATAATTTTGATATATAAAAAGGAGAAATTTAACAATATCTTTATTTTTGTATTGCCATTTTCAACATATGCAACAGTGAGACATTTCAGTAATTAACTTCAACAAACTAAGCAAAATAAGGTGGGAAAAAGAAAGCAAGAATGTCAAATGTATTGTAAAAAGGAACCTAAAAAAATTTAAAATATATATGTGTTTTTTTTTGCTTAGACCATGAGGTGTCCTGAGCAGACACTAACTATAGGAGGCACATTTAAGTCCGTACCATACTCAGACTAATCCCCACTCGCACCGTGCCGGCCCAATTAAGGGGCAAAGTGCTGACCAGATTGGTTTCTCCAAAAATATATATGTGTTGACAGATGGGATACTTAGTTATAGGCCGAGAATTGAAGAATAAAAATGAATACTTATAAAGCAATAAAAAAAAATAGAAGTAGTCTAGCAAAAATCATTGCTAGGCTTATCAGGAGAAGCCGGTGGGATTTCGAAGTGCCAAAGCCTTCCAGCTTCTTTCACCAAATATTTCCTACACAGCAGCCTCTCCGCCCATGTCCTCTCCACGGGGCGGTCCACGTCGTGAAGGAACACATGCGTCACCCCCGGCCCCTTCCTGTTCCGCGCCATCACTGCGGCGGAGTAAATCGCAGACATCCGCCCCGGCGCCTCCGGGAACCACCCCCTGGGGGCGTCCACCATGATCAGGTCCCATTCGTTGTCGTACACCTCCGCCGGCAGCATGTCCAGCGCCAACCTGCACCCGCAAATACAATGATTCATACAGTGTTGTGTGAAATATAAAAAAAAATATACAGTTTTCGATATACTAAAATACATTATTTGTATATTGATGATACATTATACAAAATAATTTACTTTCATTACTCGAATAATGTAGTTTATACAAAATAATTTACTTTCATTACTCGAATAATGTAGTTTTATTACACGAATATAAAATAAACTATATTACTCGAATATAGAATATATTATTTACTTGTATACAAAGTACTCTAATAATGTAGTTTCAATACTCCAATTTAAAATAAATTATATTACTCGAATATAATATATATTATATAATTGTATACAAAATCATGTACTTTCATGAGAAAAAGAGAAACAAACGAATTCTAGAAAAATCTTCCAAATGTTCACTAATGACTATTGGCAGGTTTCTTTGTATGTGTTGTCTAAAAAGAGGAGGACTCCATGATAATTCGTTCTCCGGAACTAGAAGTCAAAATTTTGGTAGATAGGGATCCCGTAAATACATTTTTTGAGGAATAGGCTTAACGGGGCATTTCTCGAGAACAATAGGCAAAGGCCCCCATACTCAAATAATATATTTTCAAATAATGTAATGTATACAAATAACTCCCTCTCATTTTAAATATTTTTTTTAAATTTGTCTAAAAATGTTGTCCTTTTTTCAAAAATTTAACATTATAGTCATTCTACCTTTTCAATTTATGTTTAGGAGTTTTACTTTCTTTAATATTTTTATATTTAAAAAGTGAGAAAAATGAGGAGCATAATTAGCAAACACTTTAATACCTTAAAAACGTTAAAAAAAAAAAAGTAAATGGAATAACGTATTTGTAATGGTCCCTCACCTGCAGCGGTGGTTGCCTCGTATGAAGGACTTCTTAGGGGAACAGTCGGGCTCCTGGTGCAAGTGGCGGATCAGCTCGTCGGACTGGGAGAGCTGGGTCCGGTAATTGACGGTCCGGGCCTTGAGGTACGGGGCGGACCCGATCACGGTCTCCACCCACTTGGGATCCTCCTCGAGGAACAGCGTGTTGCCGCGGGGGTTCAACGACGACCACATCAGGGAATCGTGGCCCAGCCCGAAGACCAGGAAATTGCAGGGGCTTCGATCTCGGAGGACGTCGAAGGAAATCCGAATCTCATCCATGTTCTGTTGGGGCGTAATCTTGGTGGTGGCGTAATGGATAATGGCCTCCATTTGGATATCAGTGGCGGGCTGACCGGACACCATGCCGGCCATCTTGCACGCGATGGGATTGTTGGATGTCCTGAAAAAGGTTGCGATAAGAAGCGCGCTGCCGAATAAACCAATAACCGCTATGCCGAGTAGCCATGGCCTTTCCGGCTTGAAGCCGTGGATGGAGTTACTGTTTGAATGCTTTTGCATGGTATCCGAATTCAATATCCGATCTATCTTCCCTGTAAAGGAATAATGGTGGCAAACTAATAAATATTAATCTGCTTCATGGGGGCATGAAAAATGGATGAAGGAGGAGACTGGGCGAGCGCAATGTGAGCTGTGGTGAGAAGTGATCAACCAAATAAGTAGATTATACATATATATTCTTGGAAAGAAATTCATTATTTAATTTTTAAATAAACTAGTAAATTACTCGTGCGATGCACGGATTAATTTTGTATATTATATATATCTAAATAATAAAATTAAAGGTTAATCTATAAATAATTATAATTTATAATATTTGTGAGTGTATGTTTATTTGATTATAAGATCAATGCAAAAGTATGACTCATTTGATTGCATTTATTTTAAAAAAAAATTGATATGTAACATGATTAATATCACATGATCATTTTATACGTTAAAATTCTTTTTCAATAACTTGTGAGGACCATTTTGTGGCTCCTATTTTTATTATTCACCCCTATATATACACTAACCACCTTATTAGCAAACATATAAGATTTGTTTAATATAATATAAACGATTTGACTTTGTAAAATATTTAACAGTATTTATAATGGTTTATAATATTTTCTATGTGGAAAAAACATCCTAAAATCATTGATGAAATTATAAACAATTCTAATATTTAAAAAGTTACATTTATTTGAAATTATAAGATTTGTATATTAGTGTTGAAATTGATTACTTAAAAGTTTTATTAGGAAAAGTCTAAACCAAAAATAGAAGGAAGAGCATGCTAATTGATACTATCTCTATGTTGAATACCATAGTAAGATTAAAGTGTTAAATACATGTTGGTAATATGGACGTAATATGTGTATGTAAGATTAAAGTGTTAAATACATGTTGGTAATATGGACGTAATATGTGTATGTTTATTTTTCTTTAATTACCAATCGTAATATGTGTATATTTAATTAACTTCCTATATAGGCAGAAAAATTATCACTAATTTCAATAAAAATGAGGACATTGTATTATGATTACCAGTGGCGGATCCAGAAAAATGTCCTAGTGGGGGCGATGTAACACCCCGTAAATTCGTTCAAGCCTTTCGATCGTTAATTAATTCCTTGGGCAATTTAATTGTTTTAATTGGGCTAATTCTTCCAATTATATATATATATATATATATATATATATATATATATATATATATATATATATATATATATATATATATATTCTTGAGCCTAATTTAATTATTCTAATCAAGAGCCCAATTAATTAAATTTATTCTTGTAAGGGATTTTATTCAATTTGGATCCTTACAATCTTTGTAATTAAATATTCCTACAAGTCCAATTTCTTGATTATATATATAATGTTTCTAAGACATTCTATGGGCTTC
Organism: Ipomoea trifida; assembly: GCA_003576665.1. Classification (NCBI taxonomy): domain Eukaryota; kingdom Viridiplantae; phylum Streptophyta; class Magnoliopsida; order Solanales; family Convolvulaceae; genus Ipomoea; species Ipomoea trifida. The sequence continues at coordinate 18,919,827 of CP025651.1, forward strand.
TTTGTCCTAATTATTATATTTAATTGTAAGGGATGAATTCATTAGCCCAACTTACTAGTCTTGAATATAATTAATTCCTATAGCCATTATAATATTTGTAACTTAAGCCCATTTCATATTAATGTCTTACACCCTAATACATTGTATGTATTCTTAGTATATATTTTGAAGATCAAAAACCCCTAAAGGTTTTCACTCCTTCTCCTCCCTACTCATTCATTTTCACGCCATTTTCCCCTAATATTCATCCAAAAATTATCTTCATTTCTCCTACAAGTTTTCAAGTCAAGATTGCTCCTTTAAGCTTGTTTAGGATTGGGTAAGTGCATCTAGCTAAGAATCTACCTTGTATTTTGTGGTTTTGTTAGTCTTTTTGCATATTCTTATAAATGTTCTTTTGGGGTTCTTTGGGTAAAAGATGATCATCAAGGTGGTGGGGCTTTGTGAGCTTTGATTGAGGCTTGGCTAGGAGGAAAAAGCTTTGAGGTAACCACTATGTCCATCAAAATCTATTTTCTACACTCCTATTCTATATGATGTTCTTGGTGTTGGAAATCCTGAAAATTCTTTGTGTTTAGCCCTATTTTGTTGGATCTATTTGTTGGATTTCATCTTGATCTTTTGCCTAGTGTTGTATGATCATTGATGGTTTGGATTTTCATGTTTTTGGCCTCTAATTTGATGCAATGTTGGTGTAATTTTGGTCTGATTTGTTCTCTGGAAATAATATCATTCGTGTCTGCTTTGCATTCTGGAATCTGGGATTGGAAGTTGACCTTGCAGAGGTCCTCGGCGGCACAATGTAATCCGCCGGGGAGTTCCGCAAGGCCAGAACGGTGGGGTTGAACGGGAGATGGTGATCCGCCGAGGGGTTCCGCCCCCTTCGTGCGGAGGTGTTCGACGGTGGGCTGTGCTCCGCCTGGGCAGTCCGCAAGGTTCCTGGAAATTTGATTCCAGTGAACTGCTTTGAGATGTTGTTGTCTGTTGTTTCTCCTTTGTTCTGATCATTGTTGGATTGTTTTGTTGGGTAATTTTACCATGTCTTTGGAGTATTTATTCATGCCATTGTTGGGTATTTATACCATATCTTGGAGTATTGATTCATGTCCTTAGTTTCCCTTTTTGTACTCTTGGTCTATTGATTCTTTGGAATTCATTACCTGGGAGTTTGTTTGTGTTCATAGTTGAGATGAACACTTTGTTTGGTTGTTTTGGGATGATGTTGGGGTATGAGTATGTGGTGGTGGTTTGTTGGTATCATTGGAGCTTGTTGGGTGAACTAACTGTGCTACTATTGTTTGTATTCGGGTTCATTACCCCTGTGATTGGGTTGATTACCCCCGTGATTGGGTTGATTACCCCTGTGATTGGACTTAGGTCCCTGTGATTGGGTTCATTACCCCTGTGATTGGGTTCATTACCCCTGTGATTGGACTTCGGTCCCTGTGATTGGACTACGGTCCCTGTGATTGGGTTTTTACCCCTGCGTACCAGACTTCTGGATTCTGACTTTTGACTGTGGTTGGGTTAGTGCGATGATTGGTATGAGTTTGGAGGTCATTGTTGGGAGTTCTTTCTCGGTTCTTTGGTTTTGTGAGTCCTTGTGTATTCGGTTGATATCTTGTTGATTCTCGGTTATGACTGGTTGTTCCTTATGATTGTGTTCAGTTGGTATCTTGGTTATGGTTCGCTGTTGTCTTATGCTTTCGTTGTTGGATATTGGTTTCGTTTGGATGAGTCTTGGTTTATGATTCGTTCAGCTTATTGTTGTTGAGTATCTGTTTTGAACTATTGAACAGTTTGTTGGTGTTTATATTCTATATGGGTGTGTAAACCTATTTACAAGCTTATGTATATCTATATCTCCTTGCGGGTGTGAATGGTGGTTGCTTAGCATTCTTTTGCTAATGGTTCTTTGCGTGTTTTCCAGGTATGGAGTAGTCTGAGCGCGAGCGCGATAGAGCTTATCCATGAGGACGCTTAGACTAGTTTTTATGATGTTAGACTTTGGGTTTTTGGGCCTGTGTGCCTTTGAGATATTATATACTTTTGACTAGTGCTTGGGTTTTGTTGTTGATGAATTGAGGAGTATTTTATTTTATATATGCCAGCATAGTTCGTTTCTTATGGTTAGCATGTGCATCTAGGCTGTGTTTTATACCTAGATGTGGCATGACGCCCTTAAGTTTTAATTCGCTTCCGCTATGTTATGTTTGTTGGTTGAGATAGGCAGCTGTTGTGCTAAGTTTTATCTATCTCAGCCTGTGTGAGGTCGGGGTGTCACAGGCGAAAACATAAAAGAGATAACACCAAATTGAATGAACGTAACTGAATTGATTGAACTGCAAAACCTATACAAGCAGTAACTCAAAACACTCCTAGTCTAAAGGGAATTAAGTGCTGACTAATCAATAGCCACAAGACTCAAAACTATATAGTAAAACTATGTTACAAAATATTATTAACATGCCCCCTCAAGCACAAGGTTGATAGCACGTCACCGCACTGTGACCGGATACCACGCCTCAGCCGACGTCACTGCCGCAGGATCGCCGGGGAAGGCCGTGTGCGCAGAAGCTGCCGGCCGGTCGTCGTAGCGCTTATAGCACGTCACCGCACTGTGACCGGTCACCCGACAGATCTGACAGCGCGGCACACCATTCCGGCCACGGCCGTTACCACGACCGCGGTTGTTGCGGCCTCCGCGCCCGGAGGAGTTCTGGCGACCACCGCCGCTGGTTCTGCCGCGACCGGCGTAGAAGGCCGACTGGTTCGCATGCGGCGATGGATCGGCGATGGCAAAGTCGTCGGCCTGAATGAACTCTTGCGCTCGCAAGTGATCGGCTAACTGCGTGAGGGTGACTGGAGTGCCCGGAGTCGTGAGAGAGCTCGCCATGGCACGGTACTCCGGCCGTAGACCGCGGAGTACGTACAGTAGTTGCTCGTCCGAGGAGAGGGGACGCCCGGCGAGCGAGAGGGCTTCGATGATGACCTGCGCCTGTCCGAGATACGCCGCCGGCGTGAGATTGTTTTGCCGAAGGGTCTGGAACTGGCCGAGGAGGCTCAAGCACTGTGACCGGGACGTCGACGCGAACGCATCGGAGATCGACTCCCACACCTCCCGCGACGTCTCCTTCCCAACAGCAAGATACATCACTTCTGTTGTGAGAGACGACACGATGAGCGATAGAATCGCTTGGTCTTGCTGAACCCAAGGGAGGTAGGCTGGGTTCGGAGCGGTCGGCGGTGGCGTCGCAGCGGTGGAGGAACTCGCGGCGATGGTCGGCGGAGGGCACGACAACGATCCATCTAAATTACAGAGTCCCTATACAAGCAGTAACTCAAAACACTCCTAGTCTAAAGGGAATTAAGTGCTGACTAAACAATAGCCACAAGACTCAAAACTATATAGTAAAACTATGTTACAAAATATAAACATAATATTATTAACACTCTCTTATATAGAAGATTATGTGTTTGAGTCTCAATGATATTGACTCTTTGTGTTTCAATAGGTTGAGAAAGTAGTAATGAACATATATTGCATAGTAATATAACGGTAGTACTAAAAAAATGAAACACTTAAAAGGAATATAGTCATAAATATTGTTGGATATAGACGAAAAATAAAACATATCAAAACTTTATACAAATATTAATAACAATATATGAAACATAATTACTTTATACAAATATTTATTAATAACAATATATGAAAGATAATTAAGTTGATAAAATAATTCAAATAGAAAACATGGATTTCATATATTACTTTATACAAATATTTATTAATAACAATATATGAAATATAATTAAGTGGATAAAATAATTCAAATAGAAAACATGGAAAAAGCTATAAGATATATAAAACCGGATGAATGCTTGCTGTAGGATTCGAACCCACGCCATATCCAACTAAAAACAGACACTATCCAACTCTACCAACTAAACAATTATTTATTTATATCTGTTTTCATATATTTATATCTAAATCTGTACTATACATACATATATATATACGAGGGCTATATGGGGGTGGGGGTGGGGGTGGGGGGAGTGGGGGCAGTGGCCCCCACTGCCCCAATGCTGGATCCGCCACTGATGATTACTATATGATAATAAGGAGTATATATATTATTCATAATTAATGTTATGCTAATTATGACATCCATGTAGTCTGAATAATTATGGTAATTAAGAAGTATATATTATTCTCAATAAAATAATATGTATATATTTAATTTCGTTTAATTATGGACGTAATATGTGTATGTTGAATTTTGTTTAATTATGGACGTAATATGTGTATGTTTATTTTCTTTAATTATGTCCATTGTGTACCATTAATTTCCTTAATTGATTAGATAAAATCTATATTACGTCAAGTATGAAAAAAAAAATTTAATGAAAGTATGATGTGCAAATTATTTTTTTAATTACCATAATTATTAACATTTTGTTCAAAAGTAACCATTAGCATGATTTTATATGTGTAATAATCTAAAAGTTGAATAATTTACATATAATTGTATAGATCTAATAATATGTGAATTAGCATAATAATATGTTGATTAGAATAATTATCATAATATTTTTTTAATTTCCTATAATTATGGATGTAATATGTGTATTATCAATTTTCTTATCTAATTAGATAAAATTTATATTACAGAAAGTATTAATTTTTTAATTTTCATAATTTTTAAAAAAGATTTTATTCAAAATTAATCAAAAGAAGTGCACGGGTAATTCATATTATTTGAAGAAAAAAAAATAAAATCGTTGTAAGAATAAATTCTCTATGTTTAATTACTATAAAAAATTTAGTTGTTAAATGCCGTTATTAATGACCACGTATTATTTAGATGGTAAATATTATATGATAATTACCTATATAGATTACATAAAAAACGGATTAACATATATATGGATCCATATTATAAAAAGGGGGACGGAACAGGTAAAATATATTAGAAAAAGTATCAATAATTAATTAAAATATAATATGGAAATTATATTAGAAAATTCATTAGCTAAAAATGAATCTAAAGTCATAAGAACGCTCCCAGTGACTATGAACAACTCCATTTGGCTGTGACATCGTCCCAGAAGTGTAATTCAGGATGATCAAATCCACTTTACTTCTCACCAGAATCCAGTTGAACCCTTCACGATCAAACCGTCATATGTAAAAACAAACTCCCCACCCTGCTCCGTCGGAAACTCATCATCCGTAATCAGAACCAACGCAAAATAGACAGTGCGTTGAAACTCAAAAATATGTTGTAATTGTATTTCTACCAAACAAGACAAAATTAACATAAGCAATAGCCTACCTAAAAAAACACATATCACATTAATCACTCTGTTGAGAAATACAGCTAGGTTGATGCTTGAAGCCACAATATTATTCAGGAAAATCCAAAATAAATGGCAGATGATACAAAATTCAAAATAAATGGTGGAGGAAAGCCAACATTTAAGAATATTAGTAAACAATCATATATATTGGAAAATGATGAACAGATGAAAGAAATAAACACATAAATTGATGAACCAACGTCGAACGCGACGATTCCTAATTTCATGCAATTACTAGTAATTAGTTAATATCTCAATTCTACATAATACTAATTAATAATTCACTTACAATTAATACATACATGATAATTACACACAAAAATATAAGGAGTATATATATATATATATATATATATATATACAATTAATATTAAAGGTTAGGGTGCGGGATGACACTTTAGCCTAATAGTATAATATCACATAAGCACATATTAAATAATTTAATTGGGGTAAATAAACTTTAGGTAGACATAAATCTTACCTCAATATCCCAAAATCAACCTCATGAACCACCTAAAATTGAAGGGTCAACAAGGAAAAAGAGAGATGGTGAGAAATAAAGAGTGATATAATAATAATAATAATAATAATAATAATAATAATAATAATAATAATATACGTACATAGCCCTATATATATAACATTAGGGCTCGTGCTTTGCGTAGCTCGAAGAAATGAGGGACTAGATGATGGGGGATAAGATAAGGCTCGGGGCTAGAAGCTCGGCGTGTGCGAAAGAGACAACTAATGTTGAGGAAGAGCGGACTCGGAGGAAGGTAGGAGGACAGGGCGAAGCTCGGTTGACCATCGATCAGTCGGTCGGTCGGGGGATCATAGGAAAGGTGATAAGGCAGTTGAAGATCTTAGACTCAGAGTGATTGGACATAGCTATTGAAACGATTAATAACCATGGAAGAAAGGTCGGGGTAGGGAAACAAGGTGAGGATAAGTCGGACTAGACCAATCTAATACGGGGCCGAGGCAAGAAAGGTGGTGTAAGAAAGGCGGTGCAAGGAAGGCGGCGTAAGGAGAAGGCAAAGCAGGCAGTTATGGGAGTTTCCTAAAAAGTTCGGCGATAGAAGGCAAGAGATATGGAAGGAAGGACGAGGTAGATTAGTAAAGTTCTTAAAGTGTAATAAGGAAAGATTTCCTCATAACTCTTATAAATAGGGGTTCTAGGTCTCGAGAGTGAACAAGCAATCTAGCGCACTTATAAGCAAATCATTGTACTCGACGACGATCAAGCAATTCAAAGAGGGCCGAAAGGTTACTCTAGTTTTTTGATAAGTATTAGTCAATTTCCCGGTGGTGTTGACCTGCCGTTCAACCATTTCGTGGGAGATAAAACCAATAGTGAGCAAGGAACAATCTTTTCCACACGATGGGTCCGGACGTGGGCAGCTGAAGTGGTAACATGAATGTTCCTAGTTAATGCCATACCAGCAGTGGTGTTGTTCAATTCTGAGGCTACAAATTCCTTCATATCGTCGGCACTCGTGAGTAAGATAGGATCAGAACCGACTCATAAGTATAAAATGGGGGTCAAATTGGCCTCAAGGAGGGTGATAGATTCTGAAGATGTATTTGAGAACCTAAGTATCGAGATACCTCGAGTAATGTTCTATGGGGATTTTATTAAGTTTGAGCTAGAAGACATGGATGTAGTGCTAGGCATGGATTGGTTGACTAGATATCGAGCCAAATCTTATGTGATGAGCGAAAAGTGGTACTGAAAGGGCCTAACAAGGAGTACGTATCCTACAAGGGAAATGTGGAACCCCTAGGAATGAAGATAGTAACCATGATCAAAATGATGAAATATCTACACAACGGACATGAGGCTTATCTATGCACTCTTCAGGACTTGAGCACTAAGGGCGAGACTCTTGAGCAGATTGTTGTAGTGAGAGAATTTCTGGATGTATTTCCTGAGGAAATTCCAAGAATGCCCCTAGATCGGGAGGTGAAGTTCTCCATTGACCTACTACGAGGCACGGTGCCAATATCCAAAGTACTATACCAGATGGCAGTCAAGGAAATATCATAGCTTAAAGTGCAGTTGCAAGAAATGTTGGAAAAGGGCTACATTAGGCCAAGTGCATCGCCTTGGGGTGTCCTGGTATTGTTTGTCAGAAAGAAGGATGGAAGTTTACGCTTGTGCATTGACTATAGGGATTTAAATCAGGTCATAGTAAAGAACATGTATATGTTGCCCCGTATCAATGACTTGTTCAACCAGCTTAAAGGAGCCAGAGTCTTTACAAAGAATGACTTGAGGTCAGGTTATCATCAGATAAGAGTGGCCAACGAGTGAATGTACGAGTGTACAAGCACTCATGCAACTTTCTGCCCTTGATATGTTCTCCCTTTGTATGCGCGTACAAAATTGCGTATAACACTCTGCTTCGGTTTGCACAATCAAGTGCATGAGTGTATTGATACTCGTACAAATTACTTATTTGGGTTCTTCTTCGTTTTTTGCTATAAAATGACCAAAATGCCCTTGATATGGATCCATTTCCCTAAAATGCACAAATGCACTCACAATTAGTCCTTATTTTCACTTTCATCAAATAATTGAACGAACATTTTTAATTCTCGTTATAGGCCTAACTTTATTGACTCTTATTACTATAGTAAATAATGATTGTCTAAAATATTATATAAATTTCTTAATTTATATAATTATTGAATATGCATTATAATCATTGAGTCGCTTTGGGAAAATACAAGTTAAAATATAAAATAGAAAAATGTAATTTCAATCCTCAATTGTTCATCGCTAGCTATTTTAATCTCTAACTTTGTATTGTTGCAATATGCACCCCTAACTCTTCAAAAAGAAGTTGGAATTTTAACTTTTAGAGCAACAAAATTATTAAACTCTATTAAAATTTTACTTAGTACATCTGTACATGTGTATTTTAGTACTTTTTAATATTTCTTCTTTAATTATAATATTGTTTAGTCTCAATATTTCATTTGTAAAATAAATAACATGATTTTATGTGAGTTGTGTAGAGAAATATGAAAGATGTGCCACAATTCAAAAGGAAAAATTTAGGAAAGAAGGTTGTTAATTTTCTATTTTACTAATTAAATACCAAAACTTACAATGTTATGAAAAAAAAAAAAAAGATAACAAAATTTTAAAATAACCATATATAAATTAAAATTTTAATAGAGTTGAATAATTTTATTGTTTCGAGGGATAGAAATGTTAACTTTTTTTGAAGAGTTAGGGATGTATATTACAACGATAAAAAGTTAGACTAAAATCACTAGCAAAGAAAAATTGGGAGACTAAGGGTGTGTTTGGTTCGCACATGGGAATCGAAATCGGAATGCGTATCAAATATTTGGTAATAGTAATGAGTTTTGATGAAAGTATTTTGCATGTTTGGTAGTAGGGTGGAATGTGAATGATTATTAATAGTTGAGGAAGCGGAGGAGGAAGGGAAATGAAAACCTTATTTTATTAGGGAATGAGTTTTGCAATTAATGGGGTAATCAAAACTCATAGTAGTGTTTTAAAAATCTGTAAACCAACCAATTACAATGATTTTGATACCCAATCCTGATAGCTAAACCTGTCAACCAAACACACCTTAAAATTGCATTTTTCTCAATATAAAATTGTCACTGTTTAAGAGTATATTTAAAAAAACAAAAAAAAAAAAAAAAAAAAAAAAAAAAAAAAACAAAATTAGTTCCCTAACAACTTTGATTAAGTGGAAAACCAAAGTCAATGAACTTGAAAATTACATAAAGATTACACTCCAGAGGTAAATTTTTTTAAAATATAAGTACGGTGTTCTAAAACAGCATAGAAATTATACTTATCGTAACTACATTTAAAACATCTTCCAAAATGTGAAACAGATGATGGCTACCGCAACCGGTAAGTGTCCAGCAAGCTGCAGGGGATTATGCTTGAAGGCATTGGAGGGAGCAGTGCCTGCTGCGACGGCGGGAGTAGTGGAAGAAGAAGAGTTGGTGAAGAAAGCGGCGTCGGGAGAGTTCGCCGGAAGATTCAACAGCTCTGTTCATCGTTTATATTAATCAACAGAATCACATCATGAAATATAATACTTTATAAGGGAAACTTCAAGTCTCATCCAAATCAAGAATGTTAACATGTCATTTTACCTTAATGACTAATTTTATCAAATACTTCTACTAGTTTCAATTAGTTAACATTTTAATTATATATATATATATATATATATATATAAAGCATGACAAACAGAGCCATACAGTAAGAGGTATTGAAGTAACACTTGAATCACATAAGAACTTTCTGAATCTATTGAATTAAAAATTGAGTATCTTTAAAAGTAAAAAAAAAACTAACAGTAGAATAAATCAGTTAAGAACTAAAAATTAAAATGTAATAAAAAAATCAAAAGTGAAAAAAAAACTTTAGAAAATATTTTAGACTAAATTGAATTGGAGAAAATTTTCTACTAAGAAAAAGCTTGGATACAATTTATCAATATCAAAATTAATTAATTAATTTATAATAATAATAAAAGAGTTTGATCCAATTCAATCCAAAATATTAAATTAATAGTTAATGACAGGTGATAGTAATTTTATCACGTTTAGTCCTATTTCTTTTGATTTTTAAGTAACCACCAATAATTCTTCAGGTTTCAAAATTTAATTAGCTCTGGTCTTCCTAGAACAGCCATGACCAACTAGTTAAAATTTAATAGTGAAATGACTATGGGTGATTAACTTAGATGAAAATAGTAAGACGATGAATTTGAAAGTTTAGTAGTAACTCTTAAATCAAACTTAAAACTTACTGGGACAGGTAGTGACGTTGACGTCGTGGATGCTGCAATCAGAAGGGAGGCGAAGCAATCGATCAACCCGAATACCGGAGCTCTGTATCTGAGTGTTAGATGTATTGTGCGCCTGCTCTATGATATAGCAAAAGCAAAGCGGGCGCTCACTCGCGTCGATGCTCGACGCCGAGTCGCAGCATTCCTTCCCCGGCTTCTCCGCCTTCCCAGTAGCGAAGCTCAGGCACGCCACCACTTTCTGGATGTCTTTCCCGCACTTGCCCTGCAAGTCTTCCGCTCCCTTTACCAAACCGCCGCTCACAATCAACGTTGCTAATAAACAGGAGTACATTGTTTCTAGCCTCATCGTCATTTTCTTCAATTCAGTTCAATTATTCGTTTCCTTGATGAGGGAGTATATGGAGATGATATGTAGTTAGTTAGAAGTTTGTTGTTATATTGTAATGAATGGAGTGAGGTGGTTGGGGATAATTTGGTTTGGGAATTGGGACTTGGATTAGTCAATGAAGGGTGACTATGATTAGATTGAACACGCGGCGCTATAGTGCGAATGGTAGCTGTGTGTGCGGGGGTGCCGTGTTTATTCGGATGTGTTTAAAGATAATTGAATTGAAAACAACTATAAATAAATAAATAAATTGCAATTTTCATCTTTATATAAAACTTATTTGAGACCTTTTTTTTTTGTTAAACAACAACTTCATTAGATAATGCCCCCGAAGAAATAATGTCTAACAAACACAAAGGGGGTAGTAGACCACTTTAGAGCATTCGTACCAAAGATTTTTTTGAAGTTTTTTGCAAACTAAAAACCTGTTAAAAACTAAAGCAACTAATGTAGAGCATACATTTAAGAATTTTACAAGAGAAGAATAAAAAATAAAAAACAATGCAATCGCTCATTTGAGGCTCAACATCAAGCTCAGGACGTGTCAGAGTGGCCGCCAGCCGCGGATACTCTGACTTTTAGGCAACTTTTTTTTTTTTTTTTGTTTATTATTATTATTATTATTATTATTATTATTATTATTATTATTATTATTATTATTTTTGTTGTCAGAATTCATTTCTTTTTCTTTTTTCTTTTTCTCTTTTTTTTTTTTAATCTTTCCTCTCATATTCTATTTCTTAATCATACTTACAAAAACTCCTCAAAAATCACAAAAAAAAAAAAAAAACTTCACTATTACGGATGCTTTTACGGATAATTTTCAATATATATAAATACTACATTTCATATTGACGCGAACTACCTCACAGACAAAGATCCGTGAGACGGTCTCACACAAGTTTTTGTCTATATAGCTTTAATTAATTGTTATATATTATTTATATTTAATTATATTATTACCATTCGAGCAACTCCATTTGTTACTTTTTGGAATTTTGGGCCTCAAAAACTGATACAAAATCAATCTGACTTACTCTATAGTTGATACAAAAATTAATCTTCAATTTGGGATGTTGATTTAGACTAGATCTATAGTTGTATATATATATATATATATATATATATATATATATATATATATATATATATTTGTTCTTATATGAGAATTAGTATTTAGGTGTAACAGTGTGGTCTAATTCTTACTTTCAAATCAACAGTGGGGATTCGGCCACACTTTCACACCTAAAAACTAATTCTCATATGAAAATAAATAATTATATGAGAATTAGTATTTAGGTGTAACAGTGTGGTCTAATTCTTACTTTCAAATCAACAGTGGGGATTCGGCCACACTTTCACACCTAAAAACTAATTCTCATATGAAAATAAATAAATAAATAAATAATATATATATATATATATATATATATATATATATATATATTTATTTATTTATTTATTTATTAACATGCTCTATTATGATTAATTGAATAATAGAGAAAGTAAGTTTTTTTTTAAAAACAATTACTAGTCGATTGGTCATCACAATATCAAGAAAAGAAAATACTATATGGACTCATATTTATTACTCTCAATTTTTACATTTTCTTACAAATTTTTTATGTAGATGCTTTTTTTAAGATTCACATGATGAAATTATTTCATCATCGTTTGACACATCATGAAGTAAATTAAAGTGAAGGAGTAGAATTTTAGAGCATATGTAGTAAAATTTGGAATTAGGGATGAAGATAGTTTGAGCCATGCAAAGGAAGCAAGGGCCTCTAAAGTCAAAACAAATGCACGTGAACTCCTTTGAACTCCTTTGGACATCTGCGTAGTTTATTTGAATAATTGATAATGGGATATATGTCAAATTATGTACTGTGAGTTCATACCTATTCACATCACATATTATTGAGTTATGGAAGAAGAAAGTTGAGAGGGCGGGTCGTGGCTCCTTGGAATCAGGACCGTTACACTAAAAATCGGGGTCCTGTCTAATATTTTAATTTAGACCATCATTATTTTTATTTCTACAAAAATTTATGTGACATCGTCCTACGGGTCTCAATCCGTGAGACGGGTCAAATTTCAATATGATGGTACAAAGAGATATCTATTTATAAAAGTAAAAAATATAATTCAAAAAAGACGTATGAAATATAAAAATTTAAGTCTAAAAGATCTAGAAAATCTCTATAACTAAACTAATTCAGTCCAAATCCATATAGACTTCAACTTATTATATTCTATGACAAAAGTGAAAAAGTAACAAATTTTTTTTGTCTAAATATAATGCATAAAATTCAACAAAGAAAAAAAAATACAATTCAAAATTTAATTTAAAATTAGTGACATTTCCGCACATATTTAAATACAAATTTATGCACCCAAATTTTGATGTCAATTACTTCTAAAATTTTATATTTACTTACAAATAAGATCAATATATAGATTCTAAAAATATTTATTAAATATAAAAATATTAAATTATATATAAAGTATTTAAAAAAAAAAAAATTGGACCCTTAACAATTGAGGGTCATGTGCGATCGTAGCTTGGAATTGCAAATATATGCACGTGAAATTTTGTTGCGCCACAAAAATCGGCAAATATGTTGACTTTTTAAATATATTGTGTTGATATATTTAGTTTTTATACTCCATGCAGTGTGTCACTATGACTGTTGCTTCGTATACTTACCTTATAAGCTAGTTTAAAATTAAAAATTTAAAAATTAGTAGTTAATAACTAATTTTGAAACGCTACTACTTATGATAGATAATTTATAAACTAACTGAAAGTTGAAAGTTGAAAAGTTAATAGCTGAAGTTAAAAAGCTAGCTAGTAGCTAATAAGCTAACTCATTGAAATTAAAGCTCTGTTTGACACACTTAACTGAAAAGCTTGTCTAGAATTAAGTTCTGAAATTTTGTTGTAAGATATTTTCAAATGATAAAGTCACTTATTTAATTAGTGCTTTTTATATAGGTTGTTATTATCTAGTTGATGCGGGTTATACAAATTTTGAGGGCTTTGTAGCGCCATTTAGGGGCCAAAGGTATCACCTAAATGAATGGCGTCAATGTTATCAACCAACAAGTCCAGAAGAATATTTTTTTAATATGAAACATGCAGTTGCCCGCAATGTGATTGAAAGGTGTTTTGGATTACTGAAAATGAGATGGGCTATTCTTAGAAGTCCGTCATATTATCCGATAAGAACACACAATCGCATTATTATAGCATGTTGTTTACTTCATAACTTTATTAGACAAGTTATGAGTGTTGATCCATTGGAGAATGTTTTTAGTGAGTTTGTAGGAGTAAACGAACATAGTTAAGACAATGTAATAAATACAGTTGAGCCATCGGATGCTTAGGCAAATTGGCGCATTGAATTAGCAACACAAATGTTCAATGAATGGCAAGTATCTAGGCAACCTTAGAGTTATGGTTGTTCTTTCATTGTGTTTGAACTATGTTATTATGTAATGAGTGACATTTTTAGCCTTGATGTTTGTTATATGTAAAACTCCATCTATATTCTTAATACATTGAAGTTTTTCAAATGTTAAGTTTTTAATGTATTTTAATTCTTTACCCTGTGCTATTAACTTTTGAATTTAGAAAGGAACTATGGCAACCACCGACGTAGGAAGTTCAAAAGGAAAAGCAAGGAGGTGGACACATGAAGAGGATATTGTTTTAGTTTCTTGTTTGGCTGATCTCCATAATTTAGGAACGAAAAATGCTGACACTAGATTTAAAGGTGGATATTTGTATGAGTTGGAGAAAATGCTATAAGCTAAATTACCTACGTCAGTGTCCTGTTAGTGGTTTAGAGACTATAGGTTTAGTCTTGGTACGAAGCTTATCGACGAGGGTTGTTCGTCGGGATTGGTTGCGGTGCCCACCAAAGAGAAGCGGACCGGAAATTAGTGGATTAGGAAATCCTAAGGAAGGGGTCCTTAAATAGTGGATTAGACAGGTTGCCGAACCACTATAAAATATCAGTCCACTCTATCGCTCTCTTTACTATTTTATTTTATATCTTTTAAATTGCTTATTACTTTCACACTCACACATTGCATCTTCACTTGGCATTTTAGCACACAATTTTTAATTGCCTCATCCCCCCCCCCCCCCCCCCCAGGGCTCAAAATACAAATATTACTTAGTAAGACTTATTTACTTAAATTATAAGATTAATTGCTGTTTTAAAATTTGGAACAATATGTGATAGAAAAAGCTTATCCAATTTAAAAGGATAACATTTCATTTATTTTTGGAAACAAAACCTCTTGTCTTTATCTCGTTTGGAAAATTCAGCCAATTTTTGTTTCAATATTATCTTCTTAAAAAAAAAAAAAAAAAAAACCTAGAAATCTGTCACACTCAGAGCCGCCCCTTTAGTGAAAAAAAAAAAAAAAAAAAAAAAAAAAAAAAAGAAAAAGGATAGGAATCACAAGTTGAGAAGATCAGACATACTCTGGTTTTATTTTTGTCAGTATATTTATGGTTTGTGTGATTATCCTTTTGTTAAAAATTGGGTGTTTTATTATTTTTATTATTTTATTTCAAGAAAACAGAAAAGGGTAGAGAGAACAGATTTTATTGTTTTCGCTATGCAGCTGTTTTGAGAAGGCTAAAGAAACTATAATTGCTATTACAAGTTCTGGAATGAAGGCTTCAATTAGGACAGCTAAAATTTTGAAAGCAAATTAAAGAAGCCTCCAACATTGAAATCAAAGAAGTATGCTACTGTCAAGAGTAGAAAATATTGTACATATGTTAGCCAAACGTTAAAATCTAAGTTCCAATCAACTAGTGTTGATGCTCCCAACAAGATTGACTGATTCCAAGCAAGACACACTTGTTATTTTGTAGTTAAATGTGACTACTGACTCATGCTTCTTAGAGCATCCTTATTTGAGTTATTTCGCGGTAATTGTGGAGTTTTTGTAAGTGTGATTAGGAAAGAGAATGTGGGAGAAAAGAAAAAAAGAGAAAAAGAAAATAGAAAAGAAAAACAAATTCTGACAATTTAAATTAAAAAAAAAAACAAAAAACAAAAAAAAAACGAAAAGGTGGTATAAAGTCAGAGTGCAGGCAATATTGACTCTTGTGCTTCACAAGGTTGAGAAAGTAGTTATAAACAGATACTGCATTGTAATAGAGTCAGTAGTATTCAAAAAAAAGTCAGAGTGGCCGCCAGCTGGCGGTCACTCTGACTCGCCCGCATGGGCGCAAAGTGCGCCCAACCGCGCACTTCGCGGCTGTTGCTTTTTTTTTTTTTTCCTGCCATTCCTGACATTAACTCTACATTTACAGGAGAATTATTTCTTCAAATATTATCCTTCACACCAGTTTAAGATTGCTTCTTCAAGATCATAGCCTGACATGATCTCACAATATTTGTTGATGTAGTTGCTCTTATATTGTTATGACAACTTGAATGATATTTTGGAAGCAGACAGACTTTTATTAAATATGATGGTGTTATGTACACTTGGAATGCATTGCTATGACAAACTTGTTTATGAAAATTCAATGAAAATGACTCATTCTTTCTTGTTCCAAAATATACTTCTGCAAATACATGAACATGAGCAAGAACCAAATATATTGCTTGAATAAATAGAATGCTACCAAACTACACAACCATTATCTAATAAGTACAAAGCTTGATTAAACATCATTTAGTACATTACATCAATTCCAATTATAAGACAACATCCTAATATTATTAGAACTTAAAGTTTTTCCTATATAAAAGCAAACAATTCCAATTAAAACCAGAATTATTACAACCACTAATATTAAGCATATATATATAGAGGGTATGTAGACTTCACATGAGACAACCCATCTAGATGAGAAATAAGACAAAATTCTGACAACATAAAAAGTAAATGGATGGTTGAGATTTCAATAGTAGGATTTTAATGGGATTCCTAAAAAATAGGCTGATCTAGTATACTAATAGGCAAACCAAGGGCAAATATGTAAAAGCGTGTGCACGGTAAGTTGGAACAATTGGGTAATTTCTGACTTTCACTCTAGCCATTGCGAACGGATTGGAGACGCAGAGATGGAGGAGTCACATTGAAGGCCGAGTGCACCGCAACCTCCCAGAGAGACATGGCTGGTTCGAGACAAAGAGAAAAACGACGATGAAAGGCGAGGAGCCGGACGGAAAGCAGAGGTATGTGCATTTGTTCAATATGATTTGTGTTTGTTTGCACCGCCGATAAACCGCAACCCAGATTAGGGTTCAGGTAATACGGCTTGGGGACATTAACGAAATTTAGTCGACCCTATGTTCTGCGACTAAGGTTGGTTGATGAGCGATGGGCCCCATTAACGTGGCAGCCCCATTGTGCCCCGCCGAAAGGCACGTCGCTGCGTGTTTTGCTGTTTAGCTATGGATTGCTGTTCACAATTAAATTTTGTTTAAGGTTTCTAGTATTTGCTGTAGTTTTGATAGTTACTCCGTCCCGAATTGGATGTCTCATTTGCTTTTTGCACGCTTTTTAAGAAATTAAAGTAAATGTAATGTGCTTTCCAATTATGTCCCCAACTTTTTGACTTTTGGAAATAAATACAATAAAGAAAGTAAAAGTATAAGGGTAAATTGGGAAAAGTAGAATGATGGTGATGTTCAATTTTGGAAAGAGGACAACATTTTGGGACAAACTAAAAAGGAAAGTAAGACAGGTAAAATGGGACGGAGGGAGTACAATTTAAATGATGTCCAACCATCATACAGTTGAAAGTTGTAACCTTAAAGGCTTAAACCAAAGGTTACTAGACCCTTTTGCATTTCTACAGATTTATATGATAACTAATTTCAATCAATTCTAATCACACAGTATTTTTTGAGACACAATGATGCCGACCAAACAAACACAATATATGTTATTCATGGCAGGTTCAACACTCCTTGATCGAATTTCTTCAATTTGCCTATACAGCCGCTCAATTTCTTGTTCATTGTTGTTTATCCTCTTTAACAATTCAGGAATAATTATTTTTTATCTTGAACAAAACAGGTGATCGAACCACTCGAAAGGAGAATAATTTTTTCTCCCCAGTTACAATTAGTCTTCTTAACGTTTTTACATTTTAAATTAATAATCCAAGGAAAAAAATACCAGATTACTCACTGTTTCTGTGTAGCACACCCAATACCTACTCCCCGAGTTTTGACTTATATTGTTTTCACATATACAAACTCAGTCATATATCCATTCTCCAAAATGCTGCCTCCTTATCGTCGAACTTGATCCATACGAAGTCTCCATTGTTTTCGTCGAGCTCTGCTTCTATATTAGGGCTCTTTGATTTGGGAGAAAAAATAGTTTGGAAAGTGTTGTGCGTCGACGAGAAGGAAGGAAAAAAGGAAGAAAGTCAAGTAAAAAGACAACTTTACCCTTCCCCCCAATTAACTTAATGCCCACAGATAATCTAGGAATCTTTTAGTCAATTTAAAACTTCTAGACCATAGCTGGTAATACCCGAATACTCAGAGGACCATTGGATGTATTAATTCAATAAAGTAATCTATCACTAATACGACGTTGGTGTTGAGATGGTGGTTGGGAGGCACTAGTAAAGTTAAATAGTTAGATCGTCAACAATGAAATTAGAGTAGTTAGATTTCTCTAACGTCAATACTCATACCATATTCTTATTACTTGAGTAGAAAATTGTCATTGAAATTATAGACAATTTAAATTGTTATAATCATAATTTGTCCATAAAATTTAATTAGTATATATCAGAAAATTTGTTTCAATTTAAGTGTAAACCAATTTTAAGAATAATAACTATATATTTCAATATTAAAAATTAATGATTTAAATTTGAAATTGACATTAAAAGTTTAAATGGACTAGTTTTTTGCTTAATAATATTTTTTTTTAACTCAATTATGTATTTACTAGCATTATTCCTGTGCGATGCACGACCTATTGATTGCTCAAATCCAAATACAAAGCTTCAAAAAAGGATTGGTCTTCTTGGGTGCCAAAACACATGTCCAACGCTTGGAAAGGAATCTTGAAATTAATCCCGATCCTGAGAGAAGGCTGTAGGAAGCAAGTTAGGAATGGAAGGAACACCTCCTTCTGGCACGATTTATGGCTGGGAAACAGCCCTCTCGAGAATATAGCAATCTCTGCAGTCCCGACGTCTGAACAACACAAGACAGTAGCAAGCTACTGGACTCCAAATGGCGGATGAGACTGTAGTTGTCTGGAAGAGCTCCTCCCAGCAGAAACCCTTGATGCGCTGGTTGCATTCTATTTGGTTGATGAGGAAGGTCTGGAAGATCACTCTGGATGGATGAATGAAGCCAATGGAAGATTTTCAGTAAGCTCGGCATACGATATTGCGGCAGGATCCTTACGATCAGTCAAAGCTGCAAAATGGAACTCGATTTGGAAACTAAAGGTGCCAAGCCGTATTAAGACATTCCTTTGGCTGGTTAGGCATGGTAAGATAATGACAAACCAAAACAGAGTCAGAAGGGGAATGGCTACAAGCGATCGATGTTGGCGCTGCAACGAAGAAATCGAGGATATTTCACATGCATTACGTGACTGCCCTACAGCCGACGACGTCTGGAGAATGGTGCTCCCTACGACCAATTACCAACACTTCAAAAGCCTACCAATCACAACATGGCTGGACGAAGGAATTTCAAAGAAAGAAAGATCAACCCGGCCAGGAAGTAACAGCGTAACATTCGCAGTAACGTTATGGTGGGTGTGGAAATGGAGAAACGAGGCAATTTTCAACTCAACATCATTACCATTGCAGACCAAAGTTTCATGGATCAGATTGAAGGTGGAGGAAATAGAGGCTGCTTTTAACAGAGCAAGAACTCAAGGACCCACCCTCCATTCGACAGGGTGGAAACTACTCGCCTGGACAGCGCCTTGTCAAGGTTACGCAAAAGTTCATGTCGATGGCGCGGTCAATCCCTTCTCGAATAGAGCAGGCTATGGCGGAGTAATACGAGACTCTACAGGAAGATAGCTAGGAGGCTTCACGAATAGCATAGGCCTATGCTCACCGTTGCAAGCAGAGGCCTGGGCTCTGCTAAGGGGAGTGCAGGTGGCAGCCTCATTGGGTATCAAGAAGGCCATCTTCGAGAGTGATTGTAGCAATATAGCGGAAGGGATAATCAACAACCATATCTCAGACAGTGCGGCCTTTAATGTGTTACAAGCATGCAAGAAGGAGCTGAAAACATTTAATGTTTGGGAGTATGGTTGTCAAAATGGGCCGAAGCCCACGGGCTGGCCCGCACCCGCCCCGCGATGGGGCGGGTTAGGGCCACAAGAAAATTGGCCCGTGAAATTGCGGGCCAAGCCCCTAATTAAAAAATAATAATAAAAAATATACATATATGCTACACAGCAAGGCAGCGTGCTGCCTTGCTGTGTAACATATATATTATATAACATATAATATATATGTGGTGTAAATATATATATATATATATATATATATATATATATATATATATATATATATATATATATATTATGTAATTTTTAGAATTTTTAAACACACAAAATTAATATTATTTGTAGGTTTTATTTTTTTTATGAACTTTGAATTAATATTAATTTTTGTTAGATTATAAAATTGGATTGCAAATTCGCAATGTTTGTATTTGTAGAATCTATTTATTGTTTTGAACTTTGAAATCAACAAGAATTTTAAAAAAATAATACTAAAAAGCCCGCGGGCCGGCCCGCGGGGCCCGCGAACCCGCGTGGGGCGGGCTAGGGTTGCATGAACGCTAACCCGCGAGCCTAGCGGGCCGGCCCGCAAAAACCCGCCAGGGATTAGGCCCGCGGTTGGGCGGGCCTAATGGGACGGCCCGGCCCGGTTTGACAGTACTACTTGGGAGATCCTATCAGTTGCAAGAGAACAAAGTATCGTAGCTGATTACCTTGCTTGTCGGGCCAAGGAATTGCCAAGAGGCATGCATGTTTTGGAGAACCCTCCAGAAGACGTAGTATGGTTTTTGGAAGATGATAAAAGTGGCTATCCACAATGGAGGAATTGCTCTAACTCTGTAATTAGCCAATGATTTTTCGGGTGTTCCCCTTCCAATAGATATAAAAAAGTTTAAGTTATTTATAAAAATATCACCGCGTCGTTGTTTTTTAAATTACATATGATTCATTGATCTGGACATGTAACCATTGTGAAGTGTTCTCAATTCTTTCATGGGCGATACTTCGGACCTAAGCGCGCCCCTATATATATATATATATATATATATATATATATATATACACACATATATATATGTATATATACACACACCCACACACACACACACACACACACACACACACACACACACACATATATATATATATATATATATATATATATATATATATATATATATATATATATATATATATATATTGTCAAATAGGTTACTAAACTTTTACATAATGTGTAATTGAACCATCAAACAAAAAATAAAATGCAATTAGACCACCAAAAACTTAAAAATTGTTCAAATAGAATTTTTTACAAGTTACTTCCAAGTTTTCATTAAATATGATGCGATAATTTCAAATTATATATAAAAAATTATTTTAATATTTATTTTTAAAAATTAAAAAGAAAAAATTATTTTAATTTTAATTTTTAAATTTTAAAAGAAATGTATGAACTGAGCATTATTTGTATGAAACAACGAAGGTGTAAAACACGGGACAAACCTAGTACTAGCTTCATTTGCGTTTCCCTCCATTATTCTGACAGATCCCATAGCATCATCCTGCTCAGGGAGGGGATGTGTGGAATTCAAGTCTAGTTATGGAATCTGACTTGATTTCTCCATGTTGGTTAGGAAGTTGATGATGGTTGCAGCATTAGACATATAAGATTTTGTTTAAAAGAAATTATAAGAAAAAGTTATTTTTTATTTAAAAAATTGTTTTTTTTCCTTTGAATTTTTTAAAATAATAATTAAAATAATTTTTATATATAATTTGAAATTATGACATCATATTAAATGAAAACTTTGAATTAACCTTGTAAAAAATGTTATTTACGCAATTTTTGAATTTTTGATAGTCTAATTGCACATTTTTTTGTTCGATGTTCAATTGCACAATGTGTAAAAGTTCAATTTCCTATTTGACATTTTTTTTCTTATATATATATATATATATATATATATAAACAGAACATGAATGCACACAGTCTACGACGTGTATACACACAACCTAAAATGTGTACACTTAGCCCAACATAACTTACATGAGTGCACCCAATTTAGTGTATGTGCATTCGTAAAGTAGATTGTGTTCATTCACGTTGTTTTACAGTCTCATGGGAAGATATTGTCTCATATGAAGTCAACTATATATATATACGAGTTTTTTGCATTTTTAGTCCCACGACTATAGTGGCACTTGCAGGATTGGTCCACGACTTTCAAACTTTGCAATTTTGGTCCATGACTATTATTTTTTTTGCAAAAATGGTCCTCCCGGCGCCGGAAAACAAAAATCGGCGAATTTTCTGACAATTTTTCGCCGAAAAAAAAATCCCCCTTTCAAGTAGGGTTAAAATTGACATTTTTAAAAAATTAATGTAGTTTACTTTTTATTCAAAATTGACATTTCTAAAAAATTCCCCTTTGTGTTGGCAAATGTTATTACTGGGCAAAATTATTCAAATATTATTTTTACTTTAAATTTAATCTTAATAATATTTTTTTTATCTTGAATTTGTATTAATAATTTTAAATTTGTACTTTTTTTTTTAGTTCTACTAACTCGGTTACAATGTAGTATTTGTTCATAGCTACTTTCTCAACCTACTGAAGCACAAAGAATCAACAGATGCCTCCACTAAGGCTCGAACCCACTCCCTTCCACATGGGAGTGTACACCGGATGCCGCTTGACCACAAGGTCTTTGGCTAAAAAGTAAATAATTTTAAATTTGTACAAATAATTTTAAATTTGTACTTAATTGGCTAAAAAATAAATATAATTTAAATTTAAATTTAAACGAAAAAGTAAAAATAATTTTGAATTTGTATTAATTTACTAAGATTAACTTGGCTACGTATGCTTTTAGAAATGAATTAGTTTTAACTTTAATTAGTTAACCAAAATAAAAAATAATTAAATTGACTACATATGTTTTTAAAAATGAATTTGTTTTAACTTAAATTAATTGTTTAGAAATGTCAATTTTAATCTTACTTGAGAGGAGAATTTTTTTCCGGCGAAAAATTGCCGGAAAATTCGCCGGTTTTTGTTTTCCGGCGCCGGGAGGACCATTTTTGCAAAAAAAAAAAACAATAGTCATGGACCAAAATTGCAAAGTTTGAAACTCGTGGACCAATCCTGTAAGTGCCACTATAGTCGTGGGACTAAAAATGCAAAAATATCATATATATATATATATAAACTCATTAACTTGATCTAATTCTCAAGTGGTTTTTTATTTGATGATCCAATGATCTTTTTATACATATGTATTGTTTTATATTTTAAATATTTGACATATAATTTATTAATTTACAAGTAATTTATTAAACTTTTAATTACTTTTCGCATTTTTAAATGTTACTGTATTATATAACAATGATATATTCTATATTAGAAAAAATTTTCTGCACAAGTTTAAACTAACTATGTAAATTAATTTTACTTTTAGTGTAACACATATTAATTAATTTTCTAAGTAGAGTTATTCACATCAATCTTATTCTTTTTTTTTAACATCATCAAACTTATTCCTTGGAAATTCCTTGTAAAGTATTCCAATCAAATACATTCTTTGAAAACATTTTCAAATGGATTTAATGGATGGGAAAGTACCAAACCACCTCTTACTTCTAAATTGCATGATTGCACATGTTAATAAAGATAAACCATGGGCAGCAATTGTTATACCATAGACTCTAGTCTAAAAATTATGTATCTACAATTAATATATTATATGCCTTCAACTAATAAATTATATGGCTCTAAATAAATCAAAAGCACATAATATGTAAACTACTAGCACATAATATCCTAATTAAAAGCACATAATATGTTGTTATGTGTCCGCTATTAACATATTATGTGTCTTCAATTTATTTAAAAGCACATAATATGTGAATTGTAAGCACATAGCATGTTAATTAGAAATAAGGGTGTAAACGAGCCGAAACGAACTCGAGCTCGATAATTTTCAAGCTGCTCGAGTTCGGCTCGAGCAATTCAATTGTTCGAGCTCGAACTCAGGCTTCAATTCGAATTCGATATATATATATATATATATATATATATATATATCTCACGAGTCGCTCGACGAGTCACAAGCCTAAGACATTAGAGCTCGAGCTCGACTCGATTATTAAACGAACCGCTCGAGGTTGGTTCGAGCTCGAATTTGACCGAGCTCGAGCCAAGCCGCTCAGCTCATTTACACCCCTAATTAGAAACACATAATCTAATGTCATTTTGAACCACAGTGCAAAATGAACCTTAGTTCATGGTATAATTTACCACATGTCAGTGCCTAACTTTTTTTTAAAAAAAAAATTCAATTATTGTGGCACTGTCCCAACTCCTAGTAATATTTCAATAGCCATACCACAAGTCCATAAACATTTAATACCAAATTACCCAACAGGTTTTATGGAATTCACCCTTGCAGGGGTAATGCAAAGAAAGAGATGAAACTCAATCCCAAAATACTACTAGCAAATGAACTCCAAGGGAATGGAATTGGGTTTGCTTTAGTGTAAAGGTTATGGTAGCTAGAAAATTCTTACAGGTATAGCATCCAAAAATTCAAACCAGATGACCACAAAAGGATTATGCTTCAGTCTACAAACATGGTTCATAGACTAAGGGTCAGTTTGGAAAGCAGGAAAATGACTTCTGGAAAATGTTTTCTGGAAAATGAGTTATTTTCCGGAAAATCAATTCATTTTCCGTGTTTGGATGTACTTTGGAAAACTGTCTTTGGGTGTTTGGTTCGTTTTCTGGAAAATGGGTAGAATTGTATAAATATATATATTTTTATATTATTTAAAATATTAAAATTATTATAATAAAATAAAAATAATATTTTTAATCATAACAAAATTTAAAAAAAAACCCCCCCCCCCCTCTGGTTTCCGGCGGAAACCAGATCAGATCTGGTTTCCGCCGGAAACCAGCAGCTCTGGTTTCCGGCGCCGGAAACCAGAGCAGCTGCTCTGGTTTCCGGCGGCGCCGGAAACCAAAGCACTTGTGCTCTGGTTTCCGGCGCGCCGCCGGAAACCAGAGCACAAGTATGGTTTCCGGCGGAAACCATAGTTGGTCTTCAGGGGGGAAAATGACTTCCCCCAAATTTTGGGGGAAGTCATTTTCCCCCAAATTGCCCTTATTTTCTCCAGTCAACGGAATTCATTTTCCGTTGACTGGGTTTTCCAAGTGGTGCCAAACACCCAGAACCCGGAAAATGACTTCCAGAAGTCATTTTCCGGGTTTCCAAACACACCCTAAATGTGCAAAATCCATTAACAAGCCAGCATCTTGAGCCAAACCAACACTTAAAAGCTCCTAGTCACAATAATGTTTGGTTGGCAAACACAGACCCACAAAAGGAAGAAAACTTAATCTTACATGCAACCCAACTACACATTTCTGGTTCTGCACAAATGTTACGGAGTATTTTTTTCGACAAATTCCTAGAAGTGATACAGATCAAACAAGAAATCTGACCTAAATACAGCTGGCTGCTTAGACTTCTATAAAGACCTAATTTAATCAGATTGATTTTAAGGTATCCAACAATAGAGATGGAGAACCAGCAATCCTATTGTACATTAATCAAATCAATCTTAACAATATACTGCCATCAGACTTGGCAGATATGCAACTCAATAGGAATCCACAAGGACCACGGAATATCAATTTCAGTTAATACAAAAGTTGACACCATAATAAGGTAAGAGTAAACTCAATAACTGCTGCAACATGACGAGGACATGACCGACTGTGAGACACACTGAGCAATGCTGGACGACAACTCTGGACCTTCCCAACCATTAAAACATGCCCTAGTACTCACTGGAACAGTAGACAAATGTGAATTAATAAATGCAAACATACAGACAAAAGAAAACAAAACAGACACAAAAGTGCTAGGAAATTTACTGAACAAAATAAAACTGGAGAGAAAAGGGCATTAGTGTGAATAGCTGAAAATGGGTGGTTCCCATGAATGAGTAAATGAAAAAGAGAATTTCAATCCTTATATTCAACTGTATGAGAGGTACACATATGGCTGACAAACTTCCTGAGAGAGCTAAGGATATGGTTGTATGAAATAAATGTATCACACAACAGACCTGATCATTTTCATCTGTAGGTTGTGAAGGAGATTCTATTGACTCGGATGGTTTTTCAGCACCACAGTTTGGTCTATTACACTTGGTCCTGAATGGATAGTTTATATTGTTGCACTTCTCACACTTCCAACTCCCTTCTGGCATATCTGTTTTGAAATTATAGATGTGAGCATATAACTATTAAATCACAAAGCACAATCAATTTTAGACTGGAAAAACTTACTAGAACTCTTCCCAGATTTAGCACCCTGCAAATATAAACAAATGCTGAGAAGTGAGCATACACTTTCTAATATAGATTAATTTTCAAGAAACAAAAAAGTACTCAAAAATAAAAAAATTGCACCCAAAAAGGATGAAAACAAGAACTTTGAGCATCAGAAGCAAGCTTGCCAGCAGTGGAATATGCACATGAAATATGAAATATGAAATATAAAGCAGAAAGAGATATTGGCATGTTACAATCTGGTTAGGGAAGTAACAAACCTGGGATCCAGGCTTGGGTGTATTGCATTTCCTCATATTACAAATTGTTCTAAACGAAAAATTGACATTTCCACATTTAGGACATGTCCAGTCATTATCACGGGTTCCATCTGGGGAAATCAAGAAATGGTAAATTTAACACAAATTTAGTTCACACTTTTCAAAATTAAAAAAACATATGTATAAATGTGTCGGCGTGTCGCATAGATCACCTTTATTTTGAGATTTATCCTCCGTGAAAAATCCTGGCCTTGGACCCTACAGAAAAAGTTCAAATTACTCACTCTTCTAAACTTATGTAGGATGTCATTCTATACTGTGTAATATGAGAAAGAAAACACTGCATGCATGCATTAATGACAAAGAAGATAATGCATAAGAGTCTATATATCTCTTTAAAGGAATTGTTGAATCTGAACTTACCATTGCAGAATGACCCATAGGCAACCCAAGGCCATATCTTTCCATTATTGGTGGAGGCACTCCATAAATCCCACCTTCAAGTAGAAAAAGAAAAAGAAAAAGAAAAAGAAAAAGTGAACACCATGTGATAAATGCAACAGCAGACTAATTTAGCTTTATTTATTAATATTTTGAACAGGGAAATACACTAGTTGCTAAGTAGCCAACGGCAATAGAGTTACAATATTTGAGAAAGAACTTCCTGTCAAAACATGACTGTCAAATTGCAATCATATTAGTTACCAACACAGAAGTAATCAGAGTTGATTACCGGTTCCAATCATAGTTCCACTGGAATACGGAGGTGGACCAGATAAATGCAAGGGTCGGAATGGGCTGCCTCCAGAAAGACGACTGCCATAGTTGTAATGATATGCTGAGCCTCCAGGAAAAGGAACATCATAAGGAGGCAAAGATGTTCCATTAAACACAGATGTACCGTAAGGTGGTATACCCATATACATTGGAGATGGAGCAGCAGAACCTACATATGGAGCCGATGTTGAATAGGCTTGTGGTGTGTGCATGGGCTTAGCTAGAGATTTCTGAAAAATGCCAATGTTGGTTTCAAAAAAAATAGCAGTCACCACCACATTATACAAGATAAGAACAAGATTTTCCACATATAAAGGTAATTTAACAGTTTATGGCCTGTAAAGAAAAACTCTTGTACTCTACTATAAAAATCATAACAATTTGAGAATGTCAATGCAACCACTAATTAGCCTTGTACTTTTACAATCTTGCTGCAATGCATACAAAGTCCTTGCAAGTAAAACAAGAGATGCCAAGTATTCATGCTTTCTCCTTTCCCTTGTGTTTGCTTCTTGAGGGTTAACTCAACTTAACTTTGACTAAATCTTTAGTATATATTTTTTAAAATTTTGAGACTTCGATTTTTGACCGACCATGTAGTATAATAATATTTAAATTTCATTTTTCAATTGTTGAATTTAAAATTATTAAAAGTTGTATAAATCGTTAGTGAAATTGACCACCAAAACAGTGTCTCACACACATAAAATGGGACGGATAACGAATGGAGTAATTTTAATCTGCTATAGAGTGTTAGCTGTTGGAATCTTACAGAGTTGTGATCGGCAGGCCTAGGTTGGGTACAGTTCCGCATATTGCAGGTAGTTCTAAATGAGAAATTAACATTGCCACAGCTAGGGCATGTCCAATCATCTTCTCTACGCCCACCTACAAACATGACCAACTGAATGATTAATTACCACAGAAGCATGACACAACAAGCAAAGTCTGACAAGTTCTGACAGAAAACTAAATTATCACTATCCCTTCCCAATTGAATAGCAATACCCAGGGAATACCGTGAATGGTTAGCACCAATAAATTATTACTTCCAAATTAAAGTTTATTTAGTGCAGAAGGTTATACCATCTGTTCTGGCTCGTTTAGCTGCTGAAGAATTCCTATTATCTACCTGCGAGTAATTTCAAAGGAAATAAAAATTATGTGAAAAAAAAAAAAAGGAAGAAGCATGATTGACGAAAATAAAAAACATAAAAACATAAAGCTAAAGCTGATCAATTTTATATGTATAGATAAACACATAACCTACATTCCAAAAGCAAAGAGCACATTCATCTATAAAATTCAATTGTATTGATCGGAAAACAAATGATGAGCTAAAACTACCAAAAAAATATGATAAATTTGATTTATAAATTCATAATATTGGATAATTGACCTGAGACATCCCAGATTTTAATTAGAGAAAATGAGCCAAATCCTTGTTCTTCGTTGCAGTGCTGGACCTTCAGGAGGAGAGAGGCGATGCCGCTACGGGTAGGTTTTCACCCTAAAATTGATTTATTGCTTTCCAAACCAAAGTATTGCTCTAGCACTCTAGCTGCCGTTGTTGGGCCTAAAATTTTAAGTTCTAATGGGTGAATTAGTATAATGTTGTAGGCCCTTATCCACCATTCAGGTGGGATAGACTTGGCATATCATTAAAAAAAATTTAAAATATTTATTGATAGAGAAAAATCATTTAATATATATATATATATATATATATATATATATATATATGTATATATATAAAATATCAAATTTATAAAAAAAAAATTTACATTATTATTATTATTATTATTATTATTATTATTATTATTATTATTATTATTATTATATGTTATAGATTTTGATATGCAAAGTGTATTTTAACTTGAAAATTTGTACCTTTAAAATTTACTTGTATATGGTCAAAATCATCTAAGTGTCAAATAGTATTTTAGAAGTAGCAAAGATTTTAGGAAATTACTTATATGCAACAAAAATTTTGGAAGGAGCAAAGATTTTTGGAAGATTTTCTATAAGCAGCAAAGGTTTCAAGAACATTTAATCATGAAAGAAAATCAAGAGCAACAAAGATTTCAAAGCGCTCTGGCGCCCAGCTCTAGATCTAGATTGTCATATAATATGAACAATTTTGAAGGCAATTGTGTTGTCGATAACTATAATATTTTTCATAAATTTTTCCCACATACATATATATATATATATATATATATATACATGTACATGTATATATACATTAATATATATATTAATGTTTATAGAAATTTGTAAGTTAACCAAATTATAGCTATTTCCCAAAGATATTCATATCTGGTTGTTCTTGTTCCGCTTCTCAGTATTGTGATTATTTGGCGTACCAATAGATTTACTGAGTTTTCTCGTCTTTTGGACAGACATCTTAAACGCATAACTTTTAAGATTGTTTTAAGAGTGACAAAAATTCTTTAATCGATCTAGTTGTTGTGGATTCTTAGTTTTCTACACCGATGGGTATCTCATTAGAGTGATCGATTCAACCCCTCTTCCTCGAGAGGATGCAGTATCGAGAAGATAGGTTCAAATCGTTGACATACCGAGCAGTCCCTCATCATTCGGAGATGTTGAGATTCCACGAAGGGACTTGTCTCTGGTAGTGTCAGGCCTCCAACATTCATTCTCACCTTGAGAGGAAGCTGTACTGAGAATTAAGGGCGAGCCAACCACTACTCCATTAGCACAAGTTCATCCGCCTTCTGAGGTTGGATTCATCTTTGAGCTAAGTTCGAGCTCAACCAGTGGTGAAAACAAGGATGCGCCACCTGGTGCGAACCAAGATAACTTCGAGCCGTTTAGTGCTGAACAAGCGAGGATGCCACCTCAAACTCCAAGGCCAATGGGCGATACTTCATCAATTCTAGCCATTCTTCAATCCATGGCCGAAGACAATAGACATCATTTCAAGGAGATGAGGAAGGCAATTCGACGCACAAAAAGGGCGATTAATGAAACGAAGGCTTCTGTTGTTCAAGAAGCTCATTCTACCAAAAACTTCGTTGAGACTTAGATCCCTCACACGAGTCAAACTGGACCGTCATCTTGTAATCAGGCATTTGAAAAAGCGGTGATTAAATAACTCGATAATACTGAGACGATGATGGCCGATATGGTACGCTCAATGGAAACTTTTCTCGAAGGAATGGTCAATCTTCATTCAGGCCAAGAAAAGATCCAGAGAGAACAACACTTCATGAAACACATCTAGTTTAGGCTCAAAGAGTGAGTTGGGATGCAGACTCTATGGGAAATCACCAATGTCAAAGAGATGATTCTTGGGATGACCAAGGCCCCATCATCGAATTGTGATGATTCCAAAAGGGGGGGAAGAGAGGAGAGACCGAGATGATTGTGGGGGAGATGCAAGTAGATCTCAGATGCCTCAGTTCGACTACTTATCTCTTGCACCTCAACCAGCTCCTACCTCCCAAGACATTCAGCCTTATCATCCACCTGCTTGTCATGACGATCAGCTTACCAAACCTCAAGCTCTCGTGAAGCTCAACCATTTAGGGAAACTGGAAAGCAACATCAACATAATCAATCCAAACGATCTGATTCAAAACAAGTAATGACCAAAACTAGTGAAGGCCGATGGGTTGCTTACGAACCATATGTTGAAGGGAGTGGTTCTGGAAAATGAACCAAACACATAGAAACATTTTTTCAGAATAACCAAACACAAAAAATGAGACTATTTTTTGGAAAATGACTCATTTTTCAAAAAATATTTTCCAAAAATCAGTTTCCTACTTTCCAAACACATCCTTACTTTAGCAGGCTTGGGTAAAAGAGGATCTACTTAGAGAATAAAGCAAAGAACTGCAAACTTACAGGTATCACATTTTTTTTAATTGGATGTCATGTAGCCATGATAATGTCTTTTTAACCGATACAACTATACAGGGTGATGGATTTGTATTTCATCATATGTATTATTTAGTGACAAATTTCAGGTTTTGATGGATTTGGAATAAGTTTGTATGGATTTGATGTGAGTGTTTAAGTGATATTCCAACTTGTTAGTAACCTGTAGTTAGTAATTAAGTTTAAAATCCAAAATCATCCGAGTCCAAGATTGTCTACTGTGATTTATGGTGATATAACCTAATCTAGGCTAATGGATTTAAACTTTTCATATTAAATTGTTTTGTGCCATTTTTTTTTCATGTAACTCCATTTGAATACTTGTTTCAATTAAACTATGTGCATATGTATTGTTTATTCTGTAATTTGCAATCAACTTAAGCAAATGGTTATTATTTTTTTCTCTCATTACCACACTTTTAGATCCAATTACTAGCAATCTACAATTAGAGGAAAATGATGATAAAGGAGTCTGATTTTTTTTTTTACTGATTAAGTTCTGCAATAATTGTTCAAGTTTAAGGTAATTATTAACACCTCATAAGTACTCATTTAGAATTGAACCCTAAGTCCTAAACTATAGAGTCCTAAAACTACCCTGCTAATACTGTTTTAGAGAAAACAAAGTATTTTCAAATACTAATAATGTAAGGAAATTGTTGAACAAAGCTGGAATAAAACGATGGGCTTGACATCCTGGATAGAGTTGAGGTGTGTAGTCAGGACATTTGGCGTTGGGGTCGCACCTACAACAAAGATTTTCAGAAACGAATTGACCGATGCAAGAATAAACTAGACACTCTTCGATCTCGAAGGGATAATGATGGGCTTTCTGAGTACAATCGCATTGAAAAAGAACTCCTTATTTTACTTGAGCAGCAGCACACCTTTTGGAAGCAACGGGCAAAGAAGCACTGGTGGAGGGGAGGTGACCTAAATACTAAGTATTTTCACAATTCAGTCAAGTCCAGGCGGAGGAGGAATAAGGTTACAAAGTTAAAAAATGAGGAGGGAGTGTGGGTTGAGGGAGTGGACGAGATTGGGGCTATTATGGTAGAATATTTCTCCACATTATTTAAAGTAGATAATGGTGATATGGAGGAAGTGATTTCCTGTATTAAATCATGTGTAACACCCACAGATAATGCATAGTTGACTCGGCCAGTAAGCTTGGAGGAGGTGCGTGTTGCTTTATTTCAAATGCATCTTGACAAATCGCCTGGTCCGGATGGGTTTGGTCCTGGGTTTTATCAACACTTTTGGGGTGTGCTTGGTGGGGATGTGACTTTGTTTTGTAGAAGATTTATTGAAACTGCCCGTCTTCCCGCCAACGCAAATGATACGTTCATTGTCCTAATCCCAAAGAAAGTCAATCCGGAATCTATGAAAGACCTACGTCCAATTGCACTCTGTAACGTCTTATACAAGATAGCGGCTAAGGTTTGTGCTAATCGCATGAAGTCTTTTCTTGATGGTATTATCTCTTCCGCACAGAGTGCTTTTGTGCCAGGCCGCCTCATTACAGATAATATAATGCTGGCATACGAGGTCCACCACTATCTTAAGCGAAAAACTCAAGGAAAAGAAGGCGTGGCTGCCCTAAAAGTGGACATGAGTAAGGCGTATGACCGTGTTGAATGGGGGTTCCTCTGAGCGGTGTTATTGAAGATGGGATTTATGCAGAAGTGGGTGGATATTCTTCTTGAGTCAGTCAGTTCTGTGAATTATCATATTCTTTATGAGCAACATCAGTTGGGGCCTATTACTCCGGGGAGAGGACTTCGTTAGGGTAACCCATTGTCTCCCTATCTATTCCTACTGGTGGTCGAGGGTCTGAGTGCCTTGATTGAGAATCGGATGAGGAGAGGTTTATTGCATGGAGTCAATATTGCTCGTGGGGCTCCGCCTATATCACACCTTCTGTTTGCGAATGATTGCTTCTTATTTCTTCGTGCAAACACCGTGGAAAGTAATCATATGCGTACTGTCCTTGATTTATACTCAACTGCTACTGGCCAGCGAATTAACTTTGATAAATCAATGGTCTGCTTCAGCTCGAATGTTACACAACATGTGAGGAATGAGGTGGTAACCAACCTGGGTGTAAGTCAAGGAGACACACACGGCAAATACTTAGGTTTGCCGTCCCTGGTGGGTAGGAATAAGAAGGTTATCCTGGGCTATCTCAAGGATAAAATCCTTAACCGTGTGCGCAGTTGGAACTCCAAATTTTTATCTCGGGCAGGTCGGGAGGTATTACTTAAGAATGTTCTTCAGGCTATGCCGTGTTACGCTATGATGGTATTTTTGTTACCAGTTGGCCTCTGTAACGAGATTGAGTCTGTGATGAATAAATTCTGGTGGACTGGGACAGTAGGGAACAGAAGGGGTGTGCATTGGAAGTCTTGGAAAAACTTATGTTTGCCTAAGGAAAGAGGAGGTATGGGGTTTAGGAGGTTACCGGAGATGAATCTAGCTCTACTAGGGAAACAAACCTGGCGACTGCTTAGTAGACCGGATTCACTCGTGGCTCAAGTTTATAAGAGTCGGTACTATCCTCATTGCTCGCTTTTTGATGCTAATATTGGGAGTAATCCTTCGTTTATCTGGCGTGGGATTGTAGAGGCTATGAGTGTGGTGGAAAAAGGTTGTCGTAGGTGTATTGGAGATGGTACACGTACCATTATTGGCTCCGATTCATGGCTAATGCATGTTGATAATCCTTACATCAGTACTATGCTGCATGACTCTATTTTTAATGCTCCTGTTTCATCTTTATTTAATGTTCAAGGTACTGGCTGGGATGTGGAGTGTGTTAAGGATATCTTCAATGAAAGGGATGCAAAAATTATCCTTAACATCCCAGTTAGCTTGCGCAAACCTCCTGATGCTTGGTGTTGGAGTGGAGAATCCAGTGGTGCCTACTCTGTTAAATCTTGTTATAGACTATTGGTGGGCAATTTTGATGGCCATGAATTATGGAGATTGATATGGAAAATGCATGTTCCCCCAAAGGTTAGAATGTTTTGCTGGCAGCTAGCTTCGTCAATTCTCCCAACTCGTGATGCTTTGTTGTTTAAGCATATCCCATGTGATTTAATGTGTCATATGTGTGGACAGGTGGAAGAAACTGCTCAACATCTATTTGCTGAATGTCATCATATTACTCCTGTTTGGACACATATGGGGTTGCCTCTTGCTGCGCAGAATCAAGGTAATACTGCAGCATGGTTTTTAGAGTTGCTTTCTTTGCTAAATGAGGATTTGAAATGCAAATTTGTGATGATATGTTGGGCTTTATGGAGTAGTAGGAATGACAGAGTATGGAATGGGGTTTCCTTTGCATGCAATGCGGTTATTACCATGGCTCTCTCATATCTCTCGAATTGGAGAAGTGCTAATGAACAAGCGAAAGGAAGTGTGGAGGATGGTCATAGACTGCCTCACCGCCATGTTACAGTCGAATTAAACTCAATACAGATGCTGCTTTCGATCGGGATAATAATGCTATGGGTATGGGCTGGGTTCTTCGTGGTGATGATGGAAGTTTTTTGGCAGCCAAAGGAATGTGCATTACGGGTTGTTATGAGGTTAAGGAGGCGGAGGCAGTTTGTGTTCGTGAAGCTTTGAGCTGGCTAAAGGGCACAGGCATGGGGGAGGTGGATGTTGAAATGGACTCTCAATTAGTTTTTCATGCTTTACGTTCAGACTCTTTTAATTCTGTTTTTGGTTTTATTATTGCTGATGTTAAAGAAGTAGCATCCACTATTGATGGTGTTGACTTCTACTTTGTTAAGCGATCTGCGAATCGTGCTGCCCACTTAGTTGCTCGGGAGGCCGTTTCTTTGTCAGGTTGTGGAGAATGGTTTGATGACCCTCCTCCTTTTCTTGTTGATTGTCTTTCTTCTGAGTTAATGAATTAAGTCTTTTATTTCAAAAAAAAATAATAATGTATACAGATAGCAAATTATATTAAAGTTTTTTGATTATTTGGCTTTTCTTTGAATTCCATTTCTGTTTTACTATTCAGTTTACTTTTTCAGTAAAAGAGAGGGCTTCACATTTCACACATATATCTAAAGCAAATTAGAAACACATAAGAAATGACATACTAACTACTAAGTCAGTATTTGATAGGGTATAAATGTATAACAGCAAGTATGCATGCAATTTTTGACATACAACTTTCTTTTTCCATGTATGATTGTTGACTCCTCCAATTTCTTCATTTTTGTGCCAATTCTTAAATGTGTTGTCAAAACTTTACACTCACAATGAATATAGAACGCACTTATTTTTGCTGAAATGCCATGTATATATAGATATCAACATGAAAGAGAAATGATTAGTCACTATCAAACATTAATATGTGGGAGTCAAACCTTACTATTAGCATTTAATACTTGGTAGTAGGCCTGCATGTATGCTAAAAATAGTAAGATTGTGTATTGGGTATTGTGCCACTTCTATTCTACTAAAACAAGATTTGATGTATAGGAAAACCTTACCATAAACTCTTATTCTACTAAAAAAAAAAGGGTCACACTTGTGTGAGACCGTCTCACGGATCCTTATTCGTGAGACGGGTCGGATCGGGTCAAAGCACCATGCAAATGTCGTACTTATATGTGCAAATCTCACACTTATATGCTCAAATATAACACTAATAAAAAATACAATTTTTGTTACTTATAAGAGAAAAAGTAACAAATTTTCATAATAAGTAATGTTGACAAGTGCCTCTCACTTATAAGGGCAAATATAATACTTCTGAGTAAAAATGTAATACTTTTAAATCGAAATGTAAAAGTATTGTATTTTCCTTTAAAAGTATTACATTTACCCTAATAAGTAACAAAAATTTTATTCTTGATTAGTATTACATTTGAGCATATAAGTATGGCATTTGTGCATATAAGTGTTACATTTACATCCTGACCCGACCCGACCCGATCCGTCTCATGGTGAGACGGTCTCACACAAGTTTTTGCCAAAAAAAAAAAGATTTGGTGTGTAGGAAAACCTTACCATCAACTCTTAATATTTTTATTATAATATTAAGGGAAAATGACACTTTTTGATTTTGAACCGCCAATCAAAACTTATTTATTTATTTATTTATTTTTATTTCTTATTTAAAAATAGTCTAAATTCAACAATTATTTTATTTTATTCTTTCGGTTCTGAATCGTAACCGTAACCGTCCATACTATTTAAGTTCAATTGCTACAGTGTTCGATTAAGTTTGTATCGAACCATGATCTTCCATACATATTAGTAATACTTGGTTGGAGAATAAAAATAAATGAAATAATTATTTTAAGGATAAAAATGTCAATTTAACATTACATGGGGAAAAACTACCACTTTTAAAATAACTGAGGGGGGAAAACTGTCACTTTAATAACACAGGGGGGAAAAGTGCTATATGCACATAACATAGGGGGAAAAAGTGTCATTTTCCCTAATATTAATGAATATATATTCCTTTCTATGCAAATTGAATTTATTATAAATGAAATTTCAAAATTATAATAAACATTCACATATATTTATACTTATAATTGTTTTCTTTAATATTTATACATATATAAATTGAAATCATTTAATATATAAATGGTTTTTTTTTATGTATTTCATTTGCCAACTTTGCATAATAGAATCCCAAATGATGCATTCCCCAAACAATTTTATTACCAAAATAAATAAATAAATGAATCCATGTTCTGAAATTTTAAAAAGAAAATTAAATTCTGATCTCATCACTTATCAAACTGTATTCATAGTTCACCTAATTTGTAATCTAAGCCTTTTGAATAATAGATTTTAAATGGAAGTCACACACATGACTTCAGGATGATCCAACCTTCCATTTCAGTAAGTTATCAATTTGGGAACCTTTATAAATAGCTAAATTTCTTTTTCTATGTTGTTGAAATTAAATTTTTTAATGATACTTATTCTTCTTGACCATTTTCAGTGCCCGCAGTTGATCACACAGAGGTCACCAAAGCAATTAGTGGTTTGGAGAAGTCTTGCCACCAAATTTTGGAATCTGCTTTAAAAAGTAAGTACCAAATGCCAATTTATTTTTTGACTTCAAGTCTGCACATGAAATGAATATTTGGTATTCCATTTCCTTAACTATATATAAACATAAATGTGGAATTCAACTATCAGCTTAGGCTTTTAGTTGAAATAGAGTACATGCTTCAATTTGGTATCAGAGCCATGTTAAAGGTCAGTCGTTATACTGTGGGCCATGGGTCATGGTTGATACTGCAGTTGTGTTGAAAGGATACTGCAGTTGTGTTGAAAGGGAACTGCAGTTACACGGAACAGAGGTCGTAGTGTCATCTATCTGGAACTATAGTTGTGTTGAACGGATACGGCAGTTGTGTTGAACGGATACGGCAGTTGTGTTGAACGGATGAATGGCTCTGTTCCGTGCAACTGCAGTATCTTTTCAACACAACTGCAGTATCCGTTCAACACAACTGCAGTATCAGCTATGATCATGGTCCACAATGTATTGTGGACCATGGTCCACAATATAATTTGCGGTTAAAGGTCATGGGTCCGAATTTTCGCATCACCCTATAAAAAAAAGAGATTATGAGTCCGAATAAAGATAAGATAAATTAGTACCTGTTGTTTTTTAGAGTAAATTTCTTTAATACAAGTAATCAACGCATCATTAGTGGGCACAGTAAGCACCAAGTTAGCAGACTTAACATAGAGGCAAATAACAGTACAATCCAGACCACAGTAGAGAACACATTCTGTAGATTAAAGATAAGATAAATCAGTGCCTGTTTTTTAGAGTAAATTTCTTTAATAGAAGTAACCAACGCATCATTAGTAGGCACAGTAAGCACCAAGTTAGCAGCAGAGAGTCTAGAGCTAGAATCTATACACCTTAAGGGTGTAAGATTGCCAACATAGGACTAACAAACCTGCTGATCATGGAAGACACACTCTTGACTTCTAATAACTTTTTCTCTCTTTATTTCAGTTACTACGTAATTACGGGCACAATGCAACCTGATTGCTTTAGTTTTCCACTGAGGATGAAGCTGCACACCAACTATAAATGGCCAAACATGCTAGGAATAGCAAAAAGAAAACAATAGCTGCTTTTTTTTTTTTGGAAAAGCTTAATACAGAAATTTGCAAAGCTCTCAATGTCTGTCTAAGATTTGTGTTTGTAAATGTATTTATAAGGGTAGAAGCAGGGTTGTAACATATAAAATATTATACATACACTGTACTTGTACAGGCACCCATACCAATAGGCCATTACCCTATAATTGAGGCTAAGATCAGAGAGTAAAGTGGCGGGAAATACTTAATTTGAATTGAAATGGTTAATATAAAGCTAAAGCAAAAAAAAAAAAAAAAAAAAAAAAAAAAAAAAAAAAAAAAAAAAAAAAAAAAAAAAACAAAAACAAAAAAACAAAAAAAAAAACAAAAAACAAAACAAAACAAAAAAAAACAAAAAAAGAACGACGGCGTATCATATGGGCGGAAATATGGCAGCCTCTGATTGGATGGATTCCGGCTCCTTTTATATATATATATATGTATGTATGTATGTATGTTTGAGGTGGAGTCTATCTTGGAGTGGAAGATGAAGTGCAAGTTAAGGGAAGCTAAGTCAAGGTTAAAGGTCAAATGGAGACCAAAGGGGCGGATGATTGGAGTGTCTAAAACTATACCATACACTATCAAAGCATAAGTATGTCCAAGGGGGCATGCTTGTGTCTCGACTAGGATTTTCCCACATAATTTTTCTAACGAGTTTTTAACGAGGCATGATTATGGCAAAATAATGTCTAAGGGAGAGTGTTACAAATATATTATTAGGATTTATTCTTATAAGGCTGAAACGGTTTTTACAATTTATTATTATTATTATAATTATTATTATTATTATTATTATTATTATTATTATTATTATTATTATTATTATATATATATAAAATAATAATAATGTCTAAGGGAGAGTGTTACAAATATATTATTAGGATTTATTCTTATAAGGCTAAAACGGTTGCCTCCACTGAGTACTTCTGACTGGAGTATCTGTTCATAGCTAAAATCTCTCAACCTTCTGAATGACAACGAGTCAACAGTTGCCTTTCTCAACAATGTAGTTGCTCGAACCCACTCCCATCATCCATGTAGGAGTGTTAATCGGGACACAGGATGCCACTTGACCACAAGATCTTTGGCATATATATATTGTGTATTCTTGTTCAAATGAAAGTGGTTGAATAAGAAACTTTTTTCATACATCCCTATTCTTTACTTTTACTTTATGTTCTTCGTATTCATTAAATGAGCTAAGGCCTGCAAATTAAACAAGCCTGCATCACAACACTCTTATTAGGAGTATATGCAATTATATAATCAAAGCAGCATCTCAAATGATTGAACGCAAGTTGGTTCAATTATTTGCATTAGTTCCCTCTTGACGACAATGGCCGTTGCTGTTGCTATCGTTTATCCGTCCTTTCCCACTCGTGTATGGTGATTCAACTAATTGTTATAGACCAGAATCCACCTTAGATTATGGACCTGCTTCAAAATTAATCTCTAAATAAATTAATATTATGTGTCTATAGGTAATATAATATTTTAACTAGTACATATTATGTGACACATGATCTTAATGTTATTTTAGACTAGAGTTCACAATGTAAAGTCGACTCTGGTCCATGATACAATTCCTTAATTTTTATTTTTTATTTTTTAAATTGGGTGATCTAGTTTAGCCGACATCCTAAAGATAAATTGTTGTGTAGATCAGACTCTAAAATACACAATTTACATATTTCAAATCATAGTCTTCATGTGCTCACAAGGGATTCAATTCAGACCTTACATGCATCATCCTTGGGCATTTTCCCATACATGTTTCCAGTGATATTCGAACATCTACATTATCGCCTCCCGACTCTCGTTATGAACTTTAAATAAGGCGACGAATCAACTACACTAAGCCCGGGGATACAACCTAAACTTCTTGGTATCTTTGGCCCTTCATCATCGTGAAATGAATTATTTCTATTTTAATTTCATCACTGTTATGTAACTTCTATATTAATTTTGTTATATAGTACACGATCTTTAAAACATTTTTAATGCTTCATATTTTTAATTTCAAATAATAAGGAGTACTAATTTGAAAATCTTAATGGTTTTGGAGGGGAAACGCATGGTTCTCAATACTAGATGTGATGCACTCCTTTTATTTTCTTGTGGCTCCTATTATTTTAATAAAAGATTAGTCATAATGACCATATGTGAAAAAAACTTTAAAAAAAAAAAAGTTCTTAAATGTTAAATGTGTAAATGACCTAATAATCA
This sequence comes from Ipomoea trifida, assembly GCA_003576665.1. Taxonomy (NCBI): domain Eukaryota; kingdom Viridiplantae; phylum Streptophyta; class Magnoliopsida; order Solanales; family Convolvulaceae; genus Ipomoea; species Ipomoea trifida. The sequence goes on from CP025651.1 coordinate 18,960,328, forward strand.
AAAAGCTAAAAGTAGTAATAATCTCCATGCAAATTCATACTGCAAAACATTTACCTCATAAACACAACCTTTTTCAATCCTTGGTGCAACCTCAATAATATGAAGAAATTAAAGTAGGAGTGAGTTTAATGTAGATCCATAAAACGATTCAGGTTAATATAAAAATATAATACTTATACTAAAAAATATAATGTAATACTAATTAAAAATAAATTATTTATTTATTGCTTATAAGAAAAAGTGTAATACTTTTGAATAAGAAAAATGTGATATTTTAAAATTATTATGTAATATTTCAAGGTTAAATAGTTACTTATGAGAAGAAGTGCAATACTATTTATGGATAAATTGATTGACCGGTTATTCCAGGTAGATAACCGGCTATTGAGTTTAAATGCACCAATATAACAAGTTCGTGTTTAATTGCACCTTTTGAAGGTTAAGGGTCAAATTACACTTTTGAGTAAAGTTTAACAGCTAATTTGGCCTTATCCCCTAATATTTATGCCTCTCAAAGCGAGCGAGGATGGACCCGACTGTTAAACGGACGGAGAAAGACCCGGTAAATTTACCAAAAAAAAAATGTAGTGAGTTCCATTATGCATACTCCCACATTCTACTTCTAAGATGATAAACAATTGATTATTTTAATTATGTGAGTCCACAGAAAAGTGTCTACATCAAAAAACATGTGCGACGAGTAAAGTTAAGAGTATAAAATAGAATCCACCAAGTATTTTCCTAATGTAATGGCTTAATAAAATTAATCACTTTGATAACAATTGAAGAAATAATATAATTTACCACTTTTGGTACCAACAGAAGGATAAAATCTATAGCATGAATAGCTGATCTATACTAAATTTACAATTAAGAGATTCAAAGTACTATTTTCCCAAAACAAAATAGAAATAAGAAATCACACAACAACACTAAAAGAAAGCATCTGATGGATATGATGGAGTGCAGTGCACTAGGGGAGAATTTATAGTTTCATATGATGGATAAACTACACTAGCTGCATTCTGCAATATATACCAGTGACAATAGCAGAATGCCAAGAGTATTCTCTATTCAATTCATGCCCTATTTTGTTTTTTTTTTTTTTTTTTTAAATCCCAGTTTGGTAACAGTTCAAAATGTCTCACTCAGTAGCTTTACAGTCCATTTTAAAGGTGGAAAATGGGGAAGAGAAGAGAATTCAAATGTTGAAATAAAAGTCGGTATCATGAGGAAGTTTAAACAGCTGAACTTGCGAAAGGTGAATGGGGCTGGTAGAATTCACCGCCAGCGTGTGTCCACTGAAATCAGTGGAGTGTTGTTGCTCAGGCTGCAAGTATTCTGAAGAGGGTATGAGGAGGCCCGGGGGGATAGCATGCATAAATGGATCGAGCGAGCAGGGCTGATTAGCGGGCAGAGGGCTATCAAGTGAAATTGATTCAGGTTGATATGAACCCCAGGAAGTAGTTGACAGAAGAGAGAGAGCACGAGGAACCTCCGGTGTCGTGCTTGCATTTGATTGAAACAAGTATTGTTTGGCACCTGACAAACAAATAAAACAAGTCCTAACATTGTAAATTAAAAGTGATATGGCCTGATTCCGAAAAAACGACACAACTACAACAACACAAGTATTACGCTTCTAGTAAATATAACACAACAACCGGCAGACAGATCCTTCCTTGATCATAAAAGGAAAATTTAAGGGTAACCCAAGTCAAGATAGCTAAGGATACAAACTTGTAACCACAAGGTCACGAATTCGAATTCCAGCCCTCTTGATTTGATCTGGTCAACTATGAGCAACCTAAGCTGGTTTACCTCCTTTAAGACCTTTGCCGGCTAGGGTCACAAGGCAAAGTTCACGGGCAGTGCACCCCCTCGGGCAGTGGTTGTGGTAGACCATAGACATGAACCCAAAAGATACCAAGAGAGATTTCACATTACAGGCAAAACAGCCGCAACCATGAATTAACTTAGCTTATCTATACAAATTTGCAATTGGGAAGTAATGACAATAATTTCACGTATGACTAAAGTATTGATTTTCAACTAGCTAAGCTTCAACTACACATGCTTTTTCAGTAGAAGTCGAGTAATGATCCAGGTATTGCTCTAAAACAAAATTAAAAAATTTCTAAAGAAAGCACTACCACTAATTAAAAGCAGTAAAAATTTTCTATTTTTCCTACTAGTACTCCAAATGGATGCATCATAGGAAAAAAAAAAAAAAAGAAAAAAAAAAGGAGGATAAATAGAGAGAATTGGATGCACTAATCAAAAAAATATAATAGTATCTAAAAGTAACATGTTCTATCTTCAAATAAGCATGGAATCAAACCTTGGTTGAAGACCTCGGCTGTTGTGCCCTTGGATGATGCACTGACTGCATTTGGTAACTGGACCCCTGCCAGGTTTGGCAGTTTACTTATGGTTCTGGCCTTTTCAGGCTTTGAAGTAAATCCTCTTGTAATGGTGAACTTGGAGGTGCAATTGCTATCCCAGGTTGAATCTGCAGCACTTCTAGAGGGAAAAATGGGGCAATGGTTCACCACAAAATTCACTTGTTGCCTACCATCTGCAAACACCAAAAAGGCATCATACAAACAATATATATCTATATATATAGAGAGGCTTGTGTTCAAAAGAGAACCTGCACACAATCTAATACTCCACGTGCACAATGCACACAATCTACCCCTAAGGCATGGTTCTAAATCTATATGCATATATATATATATATATATATATATATATATATATATATAGTTCCAGCCAATGACCTTGTGGTCTAGTGGCATCCGGTTGCATCCCCTATGTGGAAGGGGGTGGGTGGGGTGGGTCCGAGCCTCAGTGGAGGCGCTGTTGCTGTTGTCTCTTTGTAATAGAGTCAGTAACACTCAAAAAAAAAAAACAGTTCCAAGTTCACAATTTCATTAGCACATAGTCTATGACAAACAAAACATTACAGAAAATGAAATATCTGATTTAAACAGATTCACATTAGATCCAAAAAAAGAATTGAATAAAAATGCTGGAACTCACTTTTTTTTTTTTTTTTTATATCCAAAATAAGAATTGAATAAAAATGCTGGAACTCACTTTTTTTTTTTTTTAATATCTGAACAATATTACTCCACAATATGACCACTTTCTTCTCAGTTTCGACTTTTAAGCTGTACTCTTAGAATAAATATGCCTACAGATCAAGGAGATGAATCGTACCAGGAAAGGGTGATAACATACTTGTTGAATTAAACTGGGTTGCATCCTGCAGTGGCTTGCGGCGCCTTGCATTGTGATCAGAAAGTCTCCGTCGACAGCTACGTTTATTTTCATCAAATTCTGACAAGCTATGGAACCTTCAGCAAAGGAGGACAAGTCAATATTGTTGCAATGTAAGTATTGACCACTGAGTTAAATCTCAAAGAACTAACGTTTAATTTAGAGTTAATTCCATTTTTTGTCCTAGATTTATCGGTCACAATCCACTTTTAGTCCTATTTCAAAACATTCCCTTTGGTCCTAGTATTATTATGCCATGACCATTTTTGGTCCTCCGTTAATAAAATCGTTGAAATGTCAATAGATGCAAAAACATTTTGATGCATTTTTATACAAAGCGGGTTGACCCACTTTTTTAAAAATTTTAAAAAATCATAATTGAAAACCTAAATGTCCTTGTATTTTATGGAATTTAAACGTTTTTGCTGATAGAGGACCAAAAATGATCATGCCACAATAATATTAGGACAAAAGGAAGATGTTTTGAAAAAAAAAAAGACTAAAAGTGGATTGACACCGATAAATCTAGGATAAAAAATGGAATTAACTCTTTAATTTAAGTGCTGGAACATGAAGCAGAATTATGTGAGATGGAGAGTAATGCAAATACAATATTAGTACTCGTGGCGAATTTTCTTTCAGATTATATGAAGCTTCAAGTATCATACCGGCTACATTGTTGGCAAAACCGACGTTCTATACCTCCTACAATGACCTTTGGGCATTTGGAATGACTATCGCAAACTCTATGCTTCCGATGATAATCTTTGGCAGAGGAAAGATCAATGTTACAGCCTTCAACCTGACAGTAGGGAGTAGGTGCACACTGAATAGGTGATTTTGTTTTCTTAACTGAAGTGGCTGATGAAATAGGGATTGTAGCCTTCGTTGGACTCTTGACACTGTTTCCACCAGAGTTGCTTTCAAAATAAGTCCTCTTACCAAGCTTCAGACCAATAAACGGTTCTACAGAACCAATTGAGGTATCCAGTGGTGGCGAGTTTCCAGATACCTCAGCTCCTGGCTGCTCCATTTTCTTATCCAAATCTCCAGGAAAGCCTCCAAAAGTGAAATTGGATGATTTTGTCCCATCCTTCGTTGATGAGTCAGTAGAAGCTGATACCGAGCTTTTAGCTGAAGATCCATATCCACCACTTCCACCTCTACTTCCTCCTGACAAATCCAAGGATCCAGTATCAAGTTCAGCCTCCTCTACAAATCCCCAGTCTGTTAATTGCAGCTTTTTGGGACTTTCACAGGCTTTTGATCCAAGCATAGCCAGCTTTTCCCATCCCCACTTTGAATTCCACTCCATCTCCAAGAATGAAGTTATGAAATGGATTCACTTAAATCTTTATTTTCACATGGAATATACAAGTAACAGAGCATCAGATCTGCAAGAGGTGAAATGAGATTAATCAAAAGATGTTCACATGATGCAGCAACAAGCATGTAATTTCACATTTAAAAGCATAAGAAAGTGCAAACTTTGGTCTTACAAATGGGGCTAAGGAAAAGAAAAAAAAAAATTAGACTAGGAGAAAATGCATAAAGGCCCTACAGAAACATACCAAATCAAGCTCCAAGCAAAAGAACTACCCACCTTAGAATCAAGGTTCACCCAATGATGGGGTAACCCCAACCAAGTTGGCTAAGGAAACAAACTTGTAACCACAAGGTCATGAGTTCGTCAGTTCGAATCCCAGCCTTTTTGGTTTGAGCCAGTCAGCTATGGACAATCTATGCTGATTTACCTCCTCGTGGCCCTTTCACAAGGCGGGGTTTACCCAGGCACACCCTCGAATAGTGGCTGCGGGTTTCCCTCCTCACCCCAAAAAGGTTCACCCAATGATGCAACTGGGCATCCCTGATTCAAGAAATTAATGTAAAAACTGGAAAAAATGTATCACCTACTACTGAATTTACAATATATCCCTCCTCTGTTGACTGAAAGTAGTATACCCATCCCAATTCCTCAGTCCCAAGCAAATAGAAGCAAAATTATAAAAATAGAGGGTCAATCAAATGTAAAAAGGTAGCAAAAGAGATCATCCTCAAGAATAAGAACTTCTAAGCCAAGTATCAAAAGCAGCACAGACTTGCAATCAGTAGAAGTCCACTGCAAATACCCAGTATTCTCTTCTGCCATTATTCCTCAGCCCTCAATAATACACACTACCCAATATCCTCAGAACCTTGAGCCTTGACATTCAAGAAATATCCAAGACTTAAAGCAACCACTCAAAAGCCTAGTAAAGAGCAGTATATGTTCCCTAGCCCAATGCAAAATCTTTGTGAAAAATAAAATCACTTCACAGATTTAAGAGTGAGAAAGTTTGCCATTGCACCCTAAACCCACAAAAAGTTTGTCACCCATCTTTATTCTCCAAAGCAACTATAATCAGCAAAATACAGCTCATGCTTTTACTAATAAGCTATTCTTTTCTTCTTCTTTTTTAATGACAAAAAGCTAGGCCTGTGATTGATTTTGACAAGAAAATGTTTCACCAAATATTCTTAGCTCAACCATCGATATCCGAATCATAAAACCCAAAAACCTGCTTTCTTCCCCCTCATGCCCTTGCTGAAGAAATAAAGACCCATAATTAAATAAATTTCACTATATATTCCTATAATAAGTTGCAGTAATCAATGCTAATTAAAAAGCTCAAAATATAAAATCATTTACTGTACTTTATTTCATTTTAAAATAAATAAATAAATATGGGATGAATATTTCATTACTAGATGCATTTATGACTACTTGCTCACGAAGAAAACAATGGGAGTTCCACACGCCCCTTTTCATTTGCCGTTCGAAAAGTGAAGAAAGAAATTAAGAAGAAAACAAAAGGCCCACTCTCAATCCTACCCTCCAGGGAGGTTCGTTTATGGTCCCCAACCTAGGGTTTATCAAAATCCAAACCAAAAACATGATAAAAATGGTGAAGTAAAATGAAATCTCTCCCAAGATGGTGAAGTAAAATGAAATCTCTCCCAAGAAGACGCCATAGAACACCGAAGAAATAAACCGAAGAACAGAAAGTTTTATATATATATATTTTTAAATCGAGAAAAAAGTAAGTCTTTTTTCCTTTTCCCCAAGCTCAAGAATACCATATTTTTGGAAACTTTCAGAAGCTAAAATTCACACACATTTGGAAATTGCACTTCTGCATCTCCGAAAATGGAAAAAATCGTAATCATGATATGACAACTTTGGCATTTTAATTTTTCTGAGTCAAAAATGAAGAGAAACAGAATAATAATTAACCAAAAGAAACGCCCACAAGAAAATTTATAGGCTATTTTGTACACAAAGTAACCCAAAAAATAGTGGAATACTAAACCATGATCGAAAAACAAGGTTTTAAGTCAAGGGGAACACTCAACACTGTTTTCTTTCCCAGTTTTACCTTTGCTTTATCGAGGTAATGGAATACTAAACCATGATCGAAAAACAAGGTTTTAAGTCAAAGGGAACACCCAACACTGTTTTCTTTCCCAGTTTTACCTTCGCTTTATCGAGGAAGGGGGAAACCAGCAGGGGAAAGTGAAAGAGAGGACTTAATGTCTTCAGGAAAACAAGGGAATAGAAGGAAATCACGTTGATAAAATTGGAGAAAATTGTTTACAAAGAAAGTATGCAGAGAGAGCAAGAGAGAAGAGAGTTGTTTCTCTCACTTTACCAAATGCGGGGAGAGAGAGAGAGAGAGTGGGAGGGGAGTAGGAGTCGCAGTTAGTGTTTTTACCATTGGGGAGAATGGAAATGGCGTGTGGAGGAGGCGGGCCTGCAGACTGCTAAGGCTGTCCGTATCTTACAATACTCTTTCACTTTTATAATTTTGCTTTTGGAATAAAATTCAAATTGACCATCAAATTATACTAAATTTTACAATTAGGTTCTTCAACTTCAAAAAATTTTAATTAAGCTCTCAAACTTGTTATTTAGGAGCAAATAAGCCCAGTTTTAATTAGGCTCTCAAACTTGTTATTTAGGAGTAAATAAGCCATATAACCTATTTGTGACATGTAATTACAGGTCAACTAGAATTCCGATAAACCTCCGACAAACATCCGACCAAATTCTGACGAACAAATCAAACCATCAACGATTGGCGACCGTCACGGTCGTCGGCCGTGTAGAAGGCGACCAACTTGGTTGCCTTCTTCCAGCAGCGGAGAAGGCGACCAAGTTGGTCTCCATCTCCAATCGTTGATTGCCATCTCCGACCAACTTGGTCACCTTCTCCACTGCCGGACAAGGCGATCAGCCTTCTCCGCCCGGACGCAACCGACGACCGTCACGGTAGTCGACCGTTGGTTTGATTTGTTCACCGGAATTTAGTCAAATGTTCGCCGAAATTCTAGTTGAACTACAATTACAGGCCACAAATATGTTGGAGAACTCATTTGCTCCAAAATAACAAGTTTGATAGCCTAATGGGAACTTTTTTTTATGTTGAATGACCTAATTGCACGGTTCAATATAGTTTGAGGGTCTATTTGACCCTTATCCCTTTTACTTTTACATCATTAAATTTATATTTTTTATCAAACTAATCTCTAGTAAGATTGCGAATAAATCTAATAAAAATAGAGCATAACAGAATTACATATATAATCTATATTTATGTCTTTTGAAAAACAAGGAACTAGAAAGAAATCACATTAATAAAAAGAAAAAAATTATTTAGCAAAAAAGTATGCACAGAGAGGGAGAGAAAAGAGAGCCATTTCTCTCACATTACTAAATGCGAAGAGAGAGAATAAGTGGGAGGAGGCAGGCTAGCGGCTTCATAGCAGTAAAATTGTTCTTATTTTGCAATGCTCTCTCACTTTCATGATAAAAATTTACTTACGCATTATCAAATTTGTAATTTTTCTATTATTTTCTTTATATATCAATAATACTCTCTCATGTCCATATTGCATTAAAAAAATTATCATCTTTTATGAATACATATTATTTTCTCTTCACAATCATTTTGTATCAATATATAAAACACAATCAAATATTGAAAATAACAAAATAAATTTTGAGAACGATGCGTAAAATTGTTCAATTGGAGTCATTGAGGTGTCAACATTGTCAATTCTTTGGACAATGGTCTCATCGTTTAGAGTCCATGTGTAGTTGTATTTCTAGTCAACAACTTTGTAGGTAGGTCGCACAGGTCTGACAATAATGTAAGAATAATTTTGTTTGATAAAAAATAATAGCACAATATTTGTAAAGTAATGCACAATTATACTATTATAGAAATACAGACAAAAAATATTATTATCATAATGATATAAAATTATAAATCATTCTCAATAATACAAAAACACAATTAAAATAATGAGTCTTTTTCTAAATAATCAAAAGAAGATTAATTAAATGAAAAAAAATAAAAGAAAAAAAAAAACTTAACCTAAATTTTTTTTTAAATGCAAGAAAATGGATTAACAAGTTTCCTTATTTGTACTCTTTGATGCTCGACTTTGAATGCTATGTATTTAATCGGGCTAATTATTTGACTAAAGTTCATGTTAGATTTTATATTGTATTTTTTAGTACACTATAACATATTCGTAGTATATGTTCAACAATTATGTCAACTCTGATTGGGATGAGGTTCCAACCTAAGACCTTTCTTATAGAAATCAGTAAGTAAGTTACAAATAATAAATATTAAATAGTTAACAGAATATTTCGTTACTAAAGTTTATAGTAACTGGGTATTTAAAGGAAAAAATAATATAATAGAGAGTAAAGTGAAAAAGTAAAAAAAAATAAAAAAATACTAAGATCAAAATAATCTGAACCATTCATTTCATCAAATAAATAATTGGATGGACATTTTTTTGTTAGGCCTAACTTTATCGGCTCTTGTTAGTATAGTAGATTATATATAATTTTCTTACAAAAACTTTTATAGTATATATAATATATTTTTATAAGTCATAAATAAATTAATGCATTGCAAAAAAATAAAAATTCATTGCCACAAAAATAAAGTGCATTATGCACGCAAACAATATCAATCAACTTTCACTAAATGATATAACCAATAAAATATTTCTTGAACTAATGAAAGAACTAATTTTGCCAATAAATGTTTAATGATTCATAAAACTCTACTTCTTCAAATTCGTCATGCACTTGTTCTTCCTCCCCAACAACCTTCTCAACTTCATTATTATTATCAATATCAGAGTTGGACATTATATGCTAATAATCTAAATGGTATTAAATAGTGTCTACAAACAAAACTATTTATATGAAACAATACAAAAAAATATATATATCTTTTAAAGCAAAGTAAAGTAAACAAAAGAAAATAATTAACTTCTAGTAAAATGAACTTCTAGTAAAAATGCTTAACAAATATCCTTAATTCATAGAACAAAATTTATGAAATTAATAATAGTAATACTAATATTAATAATGATATTATGAGCTTTCATTTGGACAATATAACCATTATCCAATCATAGCGATCTTGTGATAACATATTTATTATAAATATATTATTCTTTATTTTCGTGTTCAACCATTCCAAAGCCTTGAAACAAGTATCACTATCCAAGTTAGGGAGTTCCTTATAGTATCCCAACAATCATTTTTTTCTTTTCTGCACCAAACTATGGATATCGACAGCAATTGAATCAAGAGTATTAAATAATTTATCCAACAATAATAATAAATTTTTTGCTATGATTATACACACAGGAAAGTAAAAAGATAATAATCAAAAGTATTTATGAAAATTATAGAGCGTACTGTAAAATTTGACGTACAAGAATATATGAAAAGTGTGTCTGATTCAAATTGAGACAAAAAATTTGTAGAGAAAGTTGAAAAGTTTGGGGTTAGGGGTTGGATTTCAACTATTTATATTTGTGAAGAAAATCTACATAAATTAAATCCTAATCTGATAGAGTCAATAAAAGTGAATAAGTTTTTAAATACTAATAGACTTTTAAAGACTATAAAAGTCTGAATAAAATACAAATAGACTTTTAAAGACTCTTTAAAAGTATGAATCGAATACTTGCAGACTTTTAAAGAGTCTTTAAAAGTCTAAATCAAATACCATCAGGTTTTTAAAGTCATTAAAAGTCTTAAAATTTTATAAAAGTCTAGATTGAATACACCCCTTAAACATTGGTGTAGTTTAATGAGATTTTTTGCTCTAGCAGTGACTAATTTTTTTTTTTTTTTTTTTAAAGTTAAAGGGCATATTCTGCTGTCAAAAAGTTATGAAATAAATCAACTAGTTGAAAATAATTGAAGGACTAAAAATGCAATTTTCCCTTCTATATATTTTAGTAGTCTTTGTATGTGTAATGCGAGAAAGAAAATGCCTAACATTATTATCCAATATTAAAATTATAATTATATTTAAATAATTTAAGAAATAATAATAATAATAACAACAACAACAGCAACAACAATAATATATAATAATAATAAATTAATAAAGGCCATAAGTGATAGAATCTATATTAAATTGAAATGATTAATTATAGCGCTAACTAGACTAGCATGTGAGATCCTATGACTATGTGGATTATATGCCTACAATTATTTTATTTTCTTTTAAAAACTTTTTTATTATAAAAATTTTTATTTATTAAAAAACTTTATTTAAAAATTAAAAACAACAACTACAACAACCCTAGTCGCCAAGTTGAGAGGCGCTGGTTATTTTTATATATTAACTAACAACCATAGTTGTCCAGTCTAAAATATAAATAAGGAAGTCATTTGCCAGCAGTAATTAAGTAGGATGGTAAGCATAAAGCATGCATTCTCTTTTATAAATATGGATTAGTTTTACACGCGCATTGCGTAAATGGGTTAATGCCCAATATTTATATTTAAAAGTATGTTAATATAATATAAGATTATATAGAAGAAGTTCATAAATAGGTAATTGAATGTCAAATTTGTTTATTTGAATATGTAACTCAAAGTATATGAATGCAAGATAATATAGAAAATTCATTATAATTGTCACTAAAATAAATGTTTGCAACTTTGTAAAATCGATAGTCTTCTAAATACTTGGTCTAAAAACGATAATCTAAATAAATATTACTTTTGGTTTGAATTTTTCTAAGTATTCTTAACTCTCTTTTGAGTAACATTGGCATTGTCTTCAATTCATATTCACTATTTGTCATCTTCCTTTTTGTTGGTAGTGTGTTATTTGTAATTGGGTTACTGTTGGTAGTATAGATGATATCGTCATGCAATGAGATTATACTGTAGGAAGTTGTGGATTTTCCTTGTTGTGTATATGATTGGAATCTTAGTTGTACTATGAACTCATCATGATCTTGCAAGCGCCTGTTGATATTTTGCAGTGGTAGTTTGTTTTCATACATGTTTCATGTGGAAGTATTGAATAAAATGTTAATATTTATTATATTTGTATAAGGTTTATGAGTAGTACATATTGTTCTATTTTCATAACTTTTTTACTTGATAGTAACAACAATAACTCTGCAGGTAGTCCGAATATTGATGTTGCAACATGCCCAGTTTCATCAATAATTTCAACATCAATTTGCACCTGCTCATTTTCAAGTTTATTTTTTTTAGAATTAGTATGAATGAGTGGAGTACTTGATTTTGTGTGTGGAGTTAATACATCCAATAGTCCTCCGAGTATTAAGGTTTTATTACTAGCTGTGATCCCTCAAGTTTAAAATGACCTCCAATGGTCCTCCAAGTTTTAAAAAATAACAACTCGTGGTTCTTTTAGGATGTCTCGTGGTCATTTTAATCTTGAGTTATTTTAAGAATTAGGACCACATGTGGTTATTTTTTAAAACCTGGAGGACTATTGGAGATCATTTTAAACTCGAGGGACCACAACGGGTAAAATCCTAATATTCAGAGGTATTAACTCTCTGTGTGTGTGTGTTTTACAATTTTTTTTTCTTGAATTGATATATATTAATCTTCGAGTTAAATTGTTTTCCACTTTGTACATGTTCTTTTAACGATGTTTTCTCCTCGCCCTGTGACCCTAGCCGACAAAGGACCACAAGGGGTAAACCAGCCTAGGTTACCCATAGCTGATCGGCTCAAACCCAAGGGTTTGAGGATCAAACCTCCAACCTCTCGGTTGTAAGTAGAACACTCTTACCACTTGGGTTGTAGGTTGATGTTGATTTTGGCTGTAACCTAAGCAGGTTGAGTTTAGAAGATGAGATGAATTGTAAATTTATATTAGTTCTAATATATATTTAATGAATGTACAATAAGTATTTTATATACAAGATACATGAACGAATTAACGGTACGTGGTTATTTTGAAAATTTTCATTTTCTAAGTTTGCCAAATTGATTGCAACATTGTTGTGGTCTCGACATCTTTTCAATGCATCAAATGTGTTACGATGTTCTATTGCCCTAAATTGAAAGTTTTAATAATTAGTTTTAAATGTAGCCACGTAAGATAATGATATAATTAACATTTACATATTATTATCAACATAAAAGGATATCAATCATTTAGGTGTTATGCTCGGGGTTCATTTGGCTCAACCATGATTGTTAAATGAGTTATTGTGGATGAAGATCAAGTGAAGTAGTAAAAAATTAAACATTTAAAATATGATGTAGTCTAAAGATATTACGAGATAGTTTCCTACTTCAATTTGTTGAGTTATTTGAATACTGTCTTTGTCAACAAACCCCCAAGTAGTTAATATGATTGGCTTCAAACTAATATATATTTTTTATTTTTTTATGGTATTAATAAAATACTTGGTAAATAAATATATAACATTATTTTGTATTAAAAATTTGATATTTAATTACAATATAGTGTAAAAAGAAGATAATAGACAATGTAATTAATATCAAATGATGAATTTGAATGTAAGGAATATTAAATTGGAGAAAATAAAGACAATATAGTTAATGAAATTATTTCTCATATTTAATTTATTGATAATGAATAATTTTTTTTTAAATAAAGGCATTGTCGATACATAATTCTAAATTAAAGATATGCATATGTATCATCTTTTATTGTGGCTACTAATTTATTCGTAATTTAATAAGGCTGTGTTTGGGAACCCGGAAAATGATTTCTGGAAATCATTTTCCGGGATTTTGGTGTTTGGCTACACCTGGAAAACCCAGTCAACGGAAATCATTTTCCGTTGACTGGGGAAAATAACCTCAAAATGGCGGAAAATGACTTCCGCCCAATTTGGGCGGAAGTCATTTTCCGCCGTTTCATTTCACCATTCAACGGCAACGACAACGACAAACAAGGATTTCCAACATTTCATTTCATCATTTTCCTCCCCTTCAACGGCAAATGTAGATCTCCGGCAGCAGCAACGTACGGCAACCGGCAGCAGCAACCGGCAAACAAAGATCTCCGGCATATGAAGATGTTGAGAGCACCCACCTCCATCTCGGAAGTGATGGCGTCAGGCAGAACAGAGCACGGCAACCGGCAGCAGCAACGTACGTGGCTTTCCAGTCCTCCGGCGAACCTCCATAGATTCCGACCTCAAGAAGCAACGGCGGCGACGGTCCCTTCTTCCAATTTCCCCTGTTCTTCTTACCGACAACAGAGTTGCAACAGTGGCTCCTCCTCTGGTTTCGGCGATGCAAGGCAGCAGCAAGATTTGGTGTCAAATAACTTGTTGAAACCAAAAACTATAAACAAGCAAGATCTGGTTTCGGATGTTTGTTCTCTATCACAGATCTGTTTCTTCTTTTAATATTTATAAAAATATTATTATAAATATTTTAATTATAATTAAAAAATTAAAAATATTATTTTAACATTATTATAAATATTATAATTATAATTTAAAAAATTAAAAATATTAATTATACAATTCTACTCATTTTCCAGAAAATGAACCAAACACACCAAAGACAGTTTTCCAGAGTACATCCAAACACGGAAAATGAACTCATTTTCCGGAAAATGACTCATTTTCCAGAAAACATTTTCCAGAAGTCATTTTCCTGCTTTCCAAACACACCCTAAGAGTAAAATAGACTGAATAACTTAATTATGCCAACTTTGATTGTGATGAGGTTCGAATCTAAGACCTTTCCTATTGAAGTCAATGATTAAGTTAATAATTAAGCATAAATTAGGAAATCTCAAGGAAAAATAAAAATCTAAACAATCTGAACCATTCATTTGATTTAATAATTTGACTATCATTTTTCTACCTATTATAGACCTAACTTTTTTTTTTCTTTACTCTTATTAATGTAACCCATCGGTTTTTCCGACAAAGTTAAGGTTCGAAAATATTTTTTCGAAGCTATGACACTTATGAGATGATCTCTCGGTACTTCAGAAGGATTTTTTTTTATAAGTGAGACTAGTTATTAATAAGCTGCGATCTACGTACCGGTCACGAACCGTAAAAATTTTAAGGACGTGTATACAGTTCAAATTTTCCTAGAAAATGGATTATTAAGTATGATACGATTAAGCCTGAACTTCCTACTCAGTTCAAGAGAAATTTAAACGGACTGTAAGAGTGAAATTGTTTCGGACCTTCGTACCTGTATTTCACGAGATACCGAAAAATTCCCGGTTTTTGTGGTTAATGACGAGATTATTTTTAGAATAATTTAGGTATTAAAATTTTCCCAAATTAAGTTATATTCCTTCGAACTTTTATCTGATTTACTCCCTAACTGGCAAAGGAGTCTTGCCCTACAAGATACACCATGGGATTGTGACAAGTGGCATCCCTATTTACCACATGGTAAATAAATAATTAATTAAATGGGAAGTGTATGGGATAAGCTAAACCATGCCTACACTCCAAGTCTTCCTCTCTCTCTCTCCCACACCCATTTTCGAAAGTTAGAGAAGGAAAAAGAGAAGGAAAAGATCATCTTCCTCTTGGATCCAAGAACTCCATAGCTATTTTCTTCAACACAAGTGCTTCCATAATAGGTAAGACTTTGGTTTTATTCGGTTAATATGGCTAGAATCCTTCCTAGAACTTAAGTTTAAGCTAAGGATTCATGAAAATGTGGTTATTATGATGATTTTGTTTAGGATCTTCGGTGAAAAGTTTGAAGGAGAAGATCACCATCTTTCTACGGTTTAGAAATCTACTTGGGAGGTAAGGAATCCTTTAAGTAGGCTTAGTCACTTGAAGGTGATCAAATGCTAGTAAATTATGTGACTAGGAATTTTATATGAAAATTATGTGTTAAGTTTATGGATCTACAAGTTGTCTCAAAAGACTATACTTTGATTTTTGGTAAATTTTAATATGCATGTTCATAGTTATTTTATGCATATATATGTTGTGTTGGGTCCATATATGCTTATATTTGTGAAAATGGTGGAAGATCAGGTCGTTACAACCCCGTTCTTGCGGCCCAAAGTGGGCAGAATCGGATGGACGCGACAGTGGACGCGCGTCCACCGCGCGCCCATCACGGACGAAGGTTTCGGCGCCTCGGCCGAGAGGCCGGATGCGGGCACGGACACGCGTCCGCAGCGCGTCCGTGGGCGTCCAGAATTCGGCGATAAATGCCGAAGCAGCGGACGCAGCTCGGACGCACGTGTCCGCTGTGCGTCCGCAGCTGCGGCCAACCGCGAGTCCGCGCGACGCGAACTCGTTTTCGACTCGTTTTTGACCGAACTTTTCCCCGATGTTTTTAATCCCGAGTGTTATGATGTTTGGAAGGCCTACGGGCAACCGGGTAAATTTTTGTAAGCTCGAATATTATTTTGTACATTATATTTCTTAACTTGGAGAAAAATTGTGTTTTAAGAAATAATGTGACTCTCGTTACTTGGATTTTCATGGTGGAAAATCATTAACCAATATGTGAATTTTGGAAACACAATTGAACAAGTATGATAATTTTGAGTCATCATGTGAATATATTAATTAACGCGAGGTTTGTATGATTAATTCATACTGCAGAGCGAAGTCTATTCGCTGAGAGAGAGAAAGTTATTAAGATGTTTTGTATGATTAATTCATACTGCATAGCGAAGTCTATTCGCTGAGAGAGAGAAAGTTATTAAGATGTTTTGTATGATTAATTCATACTGCAGAGCAAAGTCTATTCGCTGAGAGAGAGAAAGTTATTAAGATGTTTTGTATGATTAATTCATACTGCAGAGCGAAGTCTATTCGTTGAGAGAGAGAAAGTTATTAAGATGTTTTGTATGATTAATTCATACTGCAGAGCGAAGTCTATTCGCTGAGAGAGACAAAGTTATTAAGATGTTTTGTATGATTAATTCATACTGCAGAGCGAAGTCTATTCGCTGAGAGAGTTATTGAAATGTTTTGTATGATCAATTCATACTGTAGAGCGAAGTCTATTCGCTGAGAGGAGAGGAAGTTGTTGAGATGTTTGACCTGCGGGAGGCATGAGTGCCGCGGCCCGAGGTTCTTGAAAATATTCTGAAATACTATACACTTATTCAAGTGAGAAACTAAGGAAATTTTACTAACTATGAAAATCTAGTTACTCCGTAACTAGATCAAAGGATAAAATGTCACGAATTTTTGAATAGTAAAGTGTGTGCTGTTGAACTCTCTATTTTGAGTTAAATGATGGAAATTCTCGGAAATGAAAAGTATTATATGCTGATGCAACTTGTATTCTCTACTATACTTCTTTGGTTGATAATCTGGTTGCAGGTAGATTGCAACTTATGGGTAAAGCTTACAATTTTCTAAGAATTATGTTTTTCGAAACCTTTGTTTACTTTTGAGTGACAATGGATTTCCTTACTTAGCCGTCGCGCTAACTACACTTCATTGTGTCCTTTATTAGATGCAATCTAGCGTGGGCCTCTGTGACCCGATGAGTCTGAATAGGATGGAAGTCGAGGTTGAAGACAACTCTATCCTAGAATAGACACCCTGGGAGGATTAGTTCCATATGTACACTTTTGAATGTTGATGTGGTTGTTTGATGTTGTAAGTTTAGCCTTAACGTTTGGGTATAGGAGAGATATCTAAGCGTGGCGATAACACCCAGTTTTCTTAGGGATTTTGTAATAAATCCAAGATGAGAAAATTGGGGGTGTTACAATTAATATAGTAGATGTTGTCCTTTAATCTTGTACCTCACAATCTTATCAATATACCATGTTGGTCCAAATACGGTGGGAAAAGTCTGGGGGGCGGGGG
>CP025651.1:18980499-19025077 GCA_003576665.1 Ipomoea trifida
TGCCTTGCCGGAGACACAGTACTTTTTGTTCTTCGATCCCCACAGACGCGCCAGTGATGGTTTCCCGATCTTCAGGCGATCGGCCGGCGGGCCAACACTACCGGAAAATTACAAGGATTTAAGGTTTTCTGATAAAAAAATAAGTGTTTTCCCTCTTTTTCCAAATTTTGATCCCCCATTCAAGTTCTCGTTGGGTTACATATACTTCCCGCCTGAGCGGTTACATATTGATTGGTATAATTAATGCAATAAAGGCTCATAATAATCATTTAAAGGCTCCGTGGTAATGGCGACGGTTTCTCTAACGGCTATCAGATTCCTTCCGTAGTCTTTTCCAGGGCTCTTTGGAGTTATCCGACTGTTTGATACACTCTGTTAGCCGACCTCTCTTCCCGACCGCTTGTCCGGTCCGACTTCTGTCCGGCCGATTGGTCTTTTTGCTCACTCAATGGCTGGGAGCTAAGTGTTACATCGCATTATGTAGACTGTCTCCAGTGTCTTCCTCGACTACATATACATACACATATACATACATACATATATATATATATATATATATATATATATGTATGTATGTATATGTGTATGTATATGTGTATGTATATGTATGTATATATGTATATATATATATATGTATGCATATGTATATATGTTATCGTTAACCGCGCACCTATGTGAAATGCATTGTTATTAGGTGGGCGAATGTTACCAAGCTAAATTACTCGCACTTGTAAGTGATTTTACTTGCACTTTTTACTTGCAAACTTGCACCAGTTACTTGCACTTGTAACACATTTTACTTGCACCATAGTTTAAGTTATTTACAAAAATGCCACTGCATCATTTTTTTAAAATTACATCTAATTAGTTGATTCTGGACACGTAGATGGCTTTGAGTGGTTCTTAGCTCCCGTTCTCGCAAACCCTCCAAGGTCACAAGGACGACCCCGCCTCCACACCCTTGGGTGTTCGAAGACCCATCTGTCGATAGGGTTCACCACTATTCGTCTTCACTCCTTGCTTGTTCTGTGGCCTCCCGAGCGGTGCACTAAACTATAAAATCCGCGAGTGCTTGCCCCTTGATTGTTTGCAGTGACTTAAACTGGTTGTCATATTGACTTAGACGCATGGACCACCTCACTAACCCAATAGGATAGCTCAAGTGGCAAGTAAGCTCTCTTTGGGGGGACGAATTTCGGGAGAACCTGGATTCAATTCCCACAAGTGACGATCCCCATGGACCAAATCATGTGCTTCCCAGAGCGAACGAGGTTGGACCCGGACCGTTAAACAGATGGAGAAAGACTCGGTGAATTTACCAAAAAAAAAAAAAAAAACCACCTCACTAGTCTGTTGGCTGACCTCGAGCTTCTTAATACCGCCTCCAGGGGTTGGTTAGTGAGTACGTGAACGAGGTAGGCTTGGAAGTAATGGTCGAGTTTTTTGGTCATGGCATCTACTACGAAGATGGCTTTCTCGGTAGGTGAATACCTGAGCTCAACACCTCGGAGGGCTCGACTCACATAGCATATGAGTCATTGGGTCCCCGCGTCATCCCATACTAGTACGGAGCTGATTGCGGCCTATATGAGATGCCCAAGTACAAGTATAAGACCTCACCCTTCTCAAGCTTATCAAGTGGTGGTAGAGACATTAGATAGGTCTTGAGGTCTTCGAAGGCCTTTTGGCACTTGGCCGACCATTCAAAACCCTTGCTCTTCTTGAGGACCTAAAAAAAAAAAAGGCAACGACCTCTCGGTTAACCTTGAAAGGAAGCGACCAAGGACCTCTAGCCGACCATTGAGGCACTGGACCTCATAGAAGAATCGTGAAGGCTCTATCTCCAAACGGCCATGACCTAATCAGGGTTGGACTCTATGCCCCTCTTGGACACCATAGTCCATATACCTCAAAAACTTTACCACATGTACCCCAAAGGTACATTTCTTGGTGTTCAAACATAAATTGAAATGCTTCATTATATAAAAGACCTCAGCCAGGTATCTACATGGAGGTCGGCCTCGGAGCTCTTCACTATCATGTCATCGACATAGGCTTGCATATTTCGGCCGAGGACCCGCTTGAAGACCTTGGCAACCATTCTCGTATAAGTGACACCCAAGTTGTTGAGTCCGAAAGCCATAACTCGATAGCAGAAGACTCCCTCGGCGGTGGTAAAATCCGTCTTCTTATCGTCATCCTCATGCATGAAGATTTGATGGTATCCCCAGAATGCATCAAGGAAGCTAATGAGAGTACATTTCGCCGTCTCATCCACGAGTTGATCTATGATGGGTAGCAGGAAAGGATCCAACAAGAATGCCTTGTTGAGGTTGTTATAGTCTACGCACATCCTCCAAGTAGGCGGTTTGGGGGCTAGGACTACATTTGCAAGCCAATCACGGTACAAAACTTCCCTTATATACCTGATCTCGAGGAGGGTGTTAACCTCCTTCTTCACAAACTCTCGCCTCTCTGTCGACTGGTACCTCTTTCGTTGTTAAACCGGCTTAATCGTGGGGTCTACCGCCAATTTATGGGTGATGACCTCCCCCAGATGAGGCCTGACATGTGTTTGGGGCCCGTGCAAATATTTCTTCGTAGTTGTGGTAACCTCGATGATCCGACCTCAAAGGTCGGTCGATAGTCCAGTCCCCACCTTCACGACCCTATCAGGTCGGCTAAGGTTCAACAAAACCGCTTTGATTTCGACTACGGGGCCAACCCTCCCCTTATTGCAATGCCTTTTCGACGATGGTGTGAACTTCTAAATCACTCTTGCCGATTTGGCAACAAGCTTTCAAGTAACAATTCCTACTAACCTTTTGATCTCTTCATGCAACACCAACCCCTGTTGGGGTGGGAATTTGAGACACAAATGTTCTATAGAGATTACACACCTTAGGTCTTCCAACATGGGTTGGCCAAGGATGATATTGTGGGCGCAGCTGATCTTGACCACTACAAACTCCACTTCCCACCTCTTGACGTGAGGCTAGGTGTCTATTTCCACCTCGAGGTTGATTGACCCATCCGTCTCGATGGAATCTTCCATGAACCCAGAAAACAGGGTCCTGACTTGTCCTAGTTGCTCCCTCAACAGACCTAGTAGAGTGAACGCGTCATAATACATGACGTCCATCGAGCTTCCTGTGTCCACCAGTACTCAACACGTTCACGTTGTTGATATCCACCTTGATTACTAAGGCATCACGGAGGGGAAAAAACCATCTGGTAAGTCTTCGTCAATGAAGGTGATGGGCTTCCTTCTCGGCTTCTTCTCATGTGGTGGTTGGACCACCTCACCTACGTAAAGGCTCCTGGCCTATTTCTTCTTCTCAGTAGGTGTATCTCCCCCTTCTGGTCCCCCAAAGATGACGTGAATATCCTTCTTCTTTTGACGATGAGGGTTATCTAGTTCTTTCTCCTCTTCTTCAGTGAGCTGGCCGAGTTCTCTCTTACGTGACCCAGGAGTGGATAGTCTAGAGCCACCCTTCTTCCAAACGTTACTTGGGCCTTGCCCGGTTGCCCCTACCTAAGTATCTTCACAAATTGACCAAGGTAGCCCCTTTGAATGAGCTCTTCTATCTACCATTTGTGGACCATATGCTCATCGGTGTCATGTCTTGGTTGTCGGTGGAACTGGTAATACTTGTTTGGATTTGCTTTAGGTGATGTTTTCATGCACTCGCTTGGGAAGTCCATGATGCCCATGTTCTTAGCATGATCTAGGATGGTGCTTATAAATGGAGTCAGGTAACTTAATAAAGCTAGCCGGGGCTCCTGTTCCTGACGGTGGCTTCGGTGCCCGGCAATCTTCTTGAGGCGCCTTATCTCGTCGACACTGCCTTTCTTCCTCCTTCTTATTCTTCTCTACCTCCTCTGCCTCGACAAATCTCGATGTGCGATCCATCATTGCGGCGTAAGTTTTGGGAGGATATTGAACGAGGTCTTGGTGAAATGGGCTGGACCTCACATTATTGGTGAAAATTGGTATGGCCGACTTGTTATCAAAGTTTGTGACTACCTTGCTTTCTTTTTCCATTTGGCTAGGTATTCGGTTAGGGTCTAAGCTCCACTACTTAAGATTGCACAAATTGGTGAATTGCTTCTTCTTTGAGATGCTACTCGCGAAGTATGACATGAGTTGCTTCGTGAGGTTAGCAAAGGTGGAGATGGGTCCCTCGGGTAATAACCCAAACCAATCTTGAGCTTGACCGTCAAGGGTCGTCAAGAAACCCCAACACATGACGGTGTCGTTAGCCCCCCGTCATCATCATGGCAGCTTGACACCTGTTGAGATGGCTTGATAGTCGGGAAGAGAAAATCCCTAGGCAGAGGCTCGGCCACGATTTCTTTTGTAAATGGGGTAATCCACACCTCTTAGGGTTCCAACGACCCGTCTCGTGTTTCTATCCTACGTTGGAGCTCATCCATCCGCCTTCGCAATTGTTCTACTTCATCACGGTGGGAGCTTGATGGTCAGTTACTAGTCTCGCTGAAGTGCTCTACTTGCGATGCCTGTTCTCATCGGGGTGGGGCTCGAGACTCTTGGCTTAGAGGTCTACGCGAGGCCGACCCTTTCGCAGGTGCACCATTCACGCCCGATCCCAATCCAAGGCAGTCTCGAACTGAAACTCGCGTGTCCAACCATCCAGAGGCCGACTTGGCTCAGGTCGACCGCGCTTTCTCCACCTCTTGTCGCTCTGGCCGACCTCTACTAGCTTCATCCCCTCCTCATCTTTCCAATGGTCGGGGCGAACTGATCTCACCATCTAGCTGAGGTTTGGGTGTGTGAGGTCTACGGGTGCTTAGATCGTCATTGCGTCTTGGGGAGGGGTGGAACCCTCTGAGGCAAGTCAGGCCCGGGTGGAGGAGTTGGAGTGCCTCCTTGAAGCCCCTCCATGAGCCTAGTCAACAAAGCGACGGCTTGCCAAATCGTGGCCACCCCTTCCTGAAAGCCCAGGGCTAGAGGTGGAGAGGGTGGGGTCGGCTTGCCTTAGCGGTTGTTGGTGATCGGATCTGTGAGGTCTTTGGCCAACCTCACAGGTAGTGTTTGCCAACTCGTGGTCCCATTGAGGTTGTTGGCACGAAATGGAGTTCGAGTGCCATGAGAATTATGGAGTTACAGGAATTGGATCCTGACCATGTCATAGCTAGGAATGATAGCGTGCTCGAGCTTGTACGACTGGTTGACCTGGGTCTGAATCAAATAAACCCAATTATAAGATATGACAAGTTATAAGATTAAGACAATATGAACAATGTAATAAAGAGACAAATGTAGATAGATCACGAAGACAAAGATTGCATTGATCAAATGTTATAGCTATTACAAATGTAAGAATTGTGTAATAACAAGAAAGTAAAATGATAATGATGTAATTATGTCCTAAAAGGACACAAAGGAGTGTTTTTATACTCCACTTCGGCCCCAACCATCCCACAAAAGGAGGTGGTTGGTTGCAACAACCTTGGACCGCAATAGGTGTCGAGAAGACCGGCCGAGGAGACCAAATGACGAGGTCGGGCCGAGCTCAGGACTCGGCAAAGGCGACCGAGCTCGGGGTCTCGGCCAAACCAGCTCAGGGCTGGTTGGGCCAGGCTGAGACCCTGCTTGGCCACGTCTGGGCTGGGCTGAGCTCGGCCAAGCCCAGGTCGGTTAGGTTTGGTTTTAGGTCCCCTCCCGTGCTTGAATTCAATTCCCTCCGGATTGATCCGGGTCCATTTATGATTTACCCATCACAAAGCAAATTGACATGTATATACATATTCTGAGACCAATTTTCTCGTTAACATGGGGAAACAAGAAACAAAGCTTGATTACACATACGTACGTACGCACATCAAGAAATTGCAATCTGCATATATATATATAAGAAAACCAGAGAAGAAGGGATTATAGTTTGCATATACATACACACGTAATTTCTTTATGTAGGTACGGCGACCGTGTATTTATAATAGAGCTTTCAATTCTCATAGCACCAAGGCAAATACATATATATTTTTGAAAAAAAAAAAAAAAAAAAAAAAAAGAAGAAGATAGGGAGGAATAGCTGCAAGCGAAATACAACAGGAGCGCTGTTTGTTGTTGATATGCAGCGATATGATGAGGCAATCTTCGTTGTTGATGGGAGAAGTAGCGATCGTATACATGTGAGATAAAACTTAAATATATAAGATCTTCAGAACACATGCTCTTCACATACAGTACTATAATTAAGGTTTAACAGATACCTGGCTCCATGGTTTTGCAGATGCTTCAATGGAGACTTGGTTTCTCCCTCCAGACCTTGAGCTTTCCCTTAGCCTAAGAACTCTGATGGAGAGAGAATCTTAGTTTATTTTCAGAAGGTTGGGGAGAGGACCAGAGACTCTGAGGGGTTGATAAACCATCTCACGGTTCCATCAACGTGAGTGGTTATCTGAGCAGTTGAAACTGCTCCTTATTTTATCCAACCAATAACATTATTATTATTAAATTTAAATAAACATTTATGAGCCATGGAAAATAATAAATCATATAATAATAATGATAATTATTTTAACAATACACGCTAACATACGTATAAACAGAATTCTAGACTCCTCCCCAGACTTGAGTTCTTGGAGAGATATCTTCTTTGCTAGGAGACCTGTTATTTTTTTATTTAAAAAAAAAAAAAGAATAAGAAAGGAAAATTTTGGGGCCTACTAAAGTAACTAAATCATTCAATTATGATACTGATCACTTAGATTAGACACAAATTAATAAGCCGAATTTCAAAATATGCTTGCTCATTGCATCTGGCAAGCAATAGCATGATCAAGCACATTTCGAACGGAAATTATATCGTGGACCGTGGTCCACAATGCATTGTGGACCGCGGTCCCAAAACGACGTCGTTTTGATTAATGAAATAGACGGATGAATTCGCGCCACTCACTTTCTTTTCATATATACTGCACTTTCTTTTCATATATACTGCAGTTTTCTTTCAACACAACTGCAGTTACTTTTTGATATAACTACAGTTGTATATTATCGAATGAAACTATAGTTATATCAAAAAGTAACTGCAGTTGTGTTGAAAGGAAACTGCAGTTATGTTGAAAAGAAAGTGCAGTATATATGAAAAGAAACTGCAGTATATATGAAAAGAAACTGCAGTATATATGAAAAGAAAGTGCAGTATATATGAAAAGAAAGTGAGTGGCGCGAATTCATCCGTCTGTTTCATTAATCAAAACGACGTCGTTTTGGGGATCGCGGTCCACAATGCATTGTGGATCGCGGTCCACGATATAAGAACTGCATTTCGAAGGGACAATTTGTGATTATTGAAATTTACGGCTCATTAAAATTAGATTGACTCTAAATGATTGTGCAATCATTATTGCATGGACCATGGTCCACACAGCTGCGTGGACCAAAAATAAAAAATATATTATTTTTGTACTGAAGGTACATTATTTTTATACTGTAGATACATTATTTTAGGGTACATTATTTTTGTACTGAAGGTACATTATTTTATATATACTGTCAAATAATGTACTTACAGTACAAAAATAATATACCTTCAATATAAAAATAATGCCCTTTTTATTTTTGGTCCACACAACTGTGTGGACCATGGTCCATGCAATAATTTGCCATGATCGTGCCCATCCACTCGATTCAAGTATTTTAAGTATTTTGAGTCTAAACACTCGATTCAAGTATTTCAAGTGTTTTGAGTCTAAGTATTCGATTTAAATATTTCAAGTATTTTGAGTCTAAGCACTCAATTCAAGTATTTCATGTGTTTTGAGTGTAAATACTCGATTTAAGCATTTCAAGTATTTTGAGTCTAAGTACTCGATTCAAGTATTTCAAGTATTGAGTCTAAGCACTCGATTAAAGTATTTCATGTGTTTTGAGTATAAATACTCGATTTAAGCGTTTCAAGTATTTTGAGTCTAAGCACTCACGCGATTCAAGTATTTCAAGTATTTTGAGTCTAAGTACTCGGTTCAAGTATTTCGAGTCGAATTAAGTACCCGATAACCCTGATACAAGTGTTTCAAGTATCAAATCTTGAGTTTTCAAAACCCACATTGCAATCGAGCCAAATTTGTTTGTGGCGAAGTGTTTGAGTCAAGTAAATTTCAAGCAAACTGTTAAGTGTTCGTAAAGTATTTAAATCAAGCAAAGAACTAGAGGATTTCTTCACATATTATTATACTCACATTACATAATTACACAGTACAGTGTTTACCTTGTACCAGATTTTCAGTATTAATACAATAAACTTGAATTTTTTCTGTGTTCACAAATTGGCGTGCCCAAAATTTGATTAATACATATTAATATATAGGCTATGTTTGGCAAACCTTACTGAAAAGGTAGCTGAAAGCTGAAAAATAGATGAAAACTGAAAAGATATAAGCTCGAAGCTGAAATCTGAAGAGCTGTTAAGCTAGCTGTTATGCTTAAAAGTGTTTGGTAAAATTAACTTTTTGATGAGCTGATAAATGTAAAAAGACTAAAAAGGACATCTTCATAAAATTTAAAGAGTTTTAAATTTAAATAGATTTGTTTACATATTATAATATAAAATAATGAAACCAATCCATTTTAATAAAATATAAAGTAAGAACATATATTTGAAAATATATAAAGTAAAACAAAATATTTATAATTCATAAAATTAGTTCATACTAAAATTAATGTTCAAATATACAAATGTCAAATTGAAATTACAACCAAACATATTGAAAAGAAAAGGCAAAATGATTTTAATTGGGAGGGATAAAGGATGCCATTTATTTAAAATAATAAGGATAAATAGAAAAAAGTTAAAGAGTTACTAGCTTAATTTTGAAAAGCTACCTAAAATAGCTTATCAAAATAAGCTCTTATTTTAAGCTACTAGCTTATTTTGAGAACATTATTAAACAGAGCTCATAGCTTATTAGTAGCTTAAAATAAGCTATAAGTTCCTAAATAAGTTTTGCTAAACAGAGTCATAATTTAAAATAATTTTATCAAAATTTTAAAAGCTGTCTATATTCACAATTCATTCATCTCATTCCATTTTTGCTGATTTCAATAAAATAAAATAAAAACGAAATGAAATATCATACAAACAGCCATGTTAATCCACTTCAAATTTTCATCTCATTTGAACATAATTCACGCGGATTAGCAAGCAAAACCTAGGCAATAAATAAGACAAATTTTTATGTGTACCGTAAAAAAACAACTAACATTCTTAACATACTAATAGGGTGTTTGGTTGGAAGGAATTGCAATTTCTTTCCCACTTAATTTCCACCGAAGGCAACTAAATTCATTCATGGAATTAGAATCCCATGGCCCCCCGTGATTTTAATTCCATGGATTTTAGGAAGAAAAAAAGATAACCCTGAGACAAAATTACTCCTCCCTTATTTTAACCTAAAATTGATGCCTGACCTTCCCAAAATTATAGCGTGTATTATTCCCATGCTACTTATTCCCTCTCAATTCCCATGTATACCAAACATTGGAATTGAAATTCCCAGTAATTTCATTCCTACAAACCAAACGACGTCGACTGAGCGACTGCATTAAACGACGTCGTATTTAGCACTGCCCTGCGAAGTCAAAAAGCATGGCACTTCCTCTTTAAGGAATCATATGCTTGGTTGCCTAAAAAGTCCTCATTCTAAGGATACAAGGCAGGCTCTCCTCACTTTCACTACTGTAACAACATCTGAGGGTGGTTCTGAGGGGGTGAGGGGGGGGGGGGGGAATTAGGGACATTGATTTTAATCAGGAAGCCATTAGGAGGGCATTATGTGAGATGATAATAATTGATGAGTTTCCATTTAGTTTTGTAGAGGGCCAAGGGTTTAAAATGTTTATTTTGGTTGCCCTAGATTTTGTATACCTTCTAGGTGGACAATTTCAAGGGACATATACCATATTTACCTTGATAAAAGATTAAACCTTAAGAAGCTCTTTAGGCTTAACACTCAAAGGGTTAGTTTGACTACTGATACCTGGACCTCTGTTCAGAGGATTAATTATATGTGCATTACAGTACATTTCATAGATGATCAATGGAAGCTAAATAAGAAAATCATATCCTTTATCCCTATGTCTTCTCACAAGGGGAACATGTAGCTAAGGCATTAGAGAGTTGTTTGCTTGAATGGGGAATTAGAAATGTCTTTACTGTCACTGTAGATAATGCCTCTTTCAATGATACTACTATGATTTTTTTTAGAAACAAGTTTTTATCTTGGAGTACAACCTCTGTTAGGAGTCAATATCTGCACATGAGGTGCATAGCACACATTTTAAATTTGGTGGTATAGGATGGGTCAGAATTTGCAAACAGTGTTGTTAAGAAGGTTAGGGATATTGTTAGCTGGGTGAGGAACTCACCTTCAAGGCTCAAAAAATTCAGAGATCTTGCATATCTAATTGGGGTGGAAGAAAAATGTGCTTTACAGCTAGATGTTCCTACAAGATGGAACAGCACTAACATGATGCTAGACACCGACATTCAATACAAGAATGTGTTTGTGGCCTACAAGGAGAATGATCCCTCATTTTCTGCTGATCTAGCTGATTCTATCCCTTCTTTTCTTGATTGGTATTCTGTTGAAAGCTTGGTAGTTCTGCTGAAAAGCTTTTATGTGATGACATTGAGAATATCTGGTTCTCTATATGTCACCTCTAACAGTTTTTTCAGTGAGATATCTAATTTGAGTTGCATGTTGGGTGACATGGTTGCTGCCGATGGTTTTGAAAAGGTAATTTTATGTGATTATCTTATTCTGATTTTGATTAAATATAAATTGATTAGGTGATTAATATGATAACAGATTCTGTATTTATATATTTGCCTCTTTCGTATTTATTTGTTTTCATAGGCAATGGGATCCCAAATGAAAACCAAATTTGAAAAGTATTGGGAAGATCCTGAAAAAATGAATTTCTTGATCTTCTTTGCTAATATCTTGGACCCAAAGATAAATTGAAATATATGCCATACTAGTTTACCCAATTGTATAGGGAATTGAAGGGGGAGCAGTGTTTAGACAAGGTCCAAGCTGCCATGGTAGACTTGTATGGTGACTATGCAAACACATACTTTGTAAATTTGCAACAAAATGAGACATCTTCTGGTACTAGTAGTAATAGCCAACCAGATGAGCAATCTGTCTACTCGCATACCACAGTTGGTAGACCTCAATCTAGGTTAAAAACCCAACTCAAAAGACAAAGAATGGAGGCTGGTGGAAGTAGTAAAGAACCAACATGGAAGCTAAATAGTGTGAGATTTCCTACTCTCTCTAAAATGGCAAGAGATGTCGTAGCAGTTCCTATATCCATTGTTGCCTTAGAGAGTACATTTAGTACTAATGGAAGGGTATTAGATGCATTTAGGAGTTCCTTAACTCCTAAAATTGTGGAAACCCTAGTATGTGCACAGGAGTGGTTGAGGTTACCAAATCACCAGTTCAAATTGAAGAAAATATTGACGATGTTAAAAGGGTTGAACAAGGTAACTTAGATTAATACATTATGTTTTTACATTATAAGTTTTAACTTAGATTATTGTTTAATTTATTTCTTTTTATTTGAAGAGTTAGCCACTGAAACTGGAAGCACAGGAACTGGGACTACTGGTTCTTCCCTGCATACCATTCCTGTAATATTTTATTTGCACTTTATTTCCGCTTACAGTCTTTCATAGTTTCATACTTTCATTCCAGTTTTCTTTGATATGTGAACTACTGAACTGTGATTTCTAATTCACTGAGGAAACTGGCAAGTGAAATTCGGGACACTGTGGAGTGTGGACTGTGGTCATAACTCATGTGTGGTGATTGGTGAGTGGTCTATTGGACAATGGCTTGGCAACAATTCAATTGTTGCCGCCCTTGATTCCTTTGATCCTATTCCTATCATCCATCAGGTATAAATGTATAATTGCATTGGTCTTTTAGTGTTCTGGACATCTAGTATATCATTCTGCTTTATTCTCATTTTGTTCTTTCTCATTACTATATTCCTAATTCCAGTTGTCAATGGTTGTGATAATGCTTCCACCATTTGTCTGAAATGACTTTGGGTTGGTATGTTGCTCATTAGTTGTGGGTTATATTCCAAAATTGAAGTAGCAATTTGTCCCGAATCCTAACATGAAATGAAAACATAGCAATCTGAGCCTTCATTTTTCAGCACAACTGTGATGGTTAATGGTTTTAACTTGCACTGCCATGTGTCGTATATGTTTAACTTGTGTTTTGACTTTGCACAGAAAAATGAGGAATGCTAAATTGCTTATTGGAGTTATTGTTGTCTTGTTGATACCTAATTACTTGTTGCCTTGATGCTTAATTAGTTAATTGCATATTTGCAATAACTTGTAACTATTTTTTTTTTTTTTTGAATCTTGACTCTTGATTTGTAAATTGTAAGTAACTTGTAAGTTGCAAATTGTAATTTTAAGTTCTCTTTTAGTCTTTTTGACATTGGTATTTTGATGATGCAATGTTACAAATCTTAGTGCTTGTAGCCTGTAATATGTAGTTTGTAGCAGGGCCATTCCAATAAAAATTGGGCCTTGTGCCATATCTTCATTTGGGCCTTTTTTTTTCGAGTAATTTTTATATATAAATAATAGTTGTTTAAAAAAGTTGTATCAAAAAGTTGCATCTAACAATTTTTTCTTGGCATCATCTTTTTTGCTCATCTATTTAAGTTTGTTTTGTAATGAATTTTTCAAGAGCTCCTTTCTGAGATTGAGTTAGTTGTTCAAATTTTCTTTTCTTTTTACACTTCTCAGATGTATATTTTCTAGAAGAATAATTATAAAATATTAAGAAAAAAAGAATTTATTTAGAAACTCTATGAACAAATAATTAATCAAGAAACAAAGTCTTAAAACAATAAACAAAATTATGAAAAATACGTAATTTTAATTACCTGTTAAGAGAATTGAATAACTTGAGACTTGAGAGTTTGTGTAATCAAGAAGAATTAAAGAATCAGTTGAGTTGCGGTATGCGATCTACAAAATTACCGAATTGTGAATTGAGAATTTTTGAATTGTCAAATTTCGTTACGGTATTGTCATATTTTATAGGGTTGGGAATTGAGAATTTGCTAATTGTCTAATTGAGATGTGGAATTATGATTTATGAAATATAATTGCCGAACGGAATTGGCAATGTTTTCGGATTAGGATATATATATATATATATATATATATATATATATATATATATATATATATATATATATATATATATATATATATTGGGTTTTTAAAGCAATTGTCACTTGGGCTCAATTTCATCTTATTACAAATTGATCTAATCTTCATACATTTAGCCTAAACTTTTGTAAACTATATATACATATAATTTATTTTTTTTGAATATGGGGGCCCCAAAAATTGGGGCCCTATGCGATCCCACATGTTAGATATGCTCAAATGCGGCCCTTGTTTGTAGCATATACATTACAAAATATTTAAGTTTTAAGTTAAGTTTATTGTTTTAATATTTTTTTAAATATCAATCCGAACTCATCCGAAATCCATTTACAATCCGATCGAATTGTCCGAAGACATTATACTTACATATTAAAGAAAGACCCTAAAAGCACTTAAATTCGATTAGTCAAAATCCGAATGGATTACCTAAAAAAAAAAAAAAAAAAAAAAAAAAAAAAAAAAAAAAACAGCGGATAGGAGTTAACAATTCCAACCTGAGATCCGAACAGGTGGACGGTTTCTATATCCGAACAGCTCGAACCCGTCTAATACACAAGACTAGTATTTTCAGTACACAAATAATGTAATTTCCCTCAATACAAAGTACATTTTTAATATACTAAAAGTACATTATTTGTGTATGAATATACATTATTTGATGATATATAAAATAATGTACTTTCAAATAATGTACTTTTTATTTGTGATTCACACAGCTCCACGGTCCATGCAATAACGACTCAATAAATAACCGAGCAAGCCGAAGAAGAAATTAATCTTTAGAAATCTTATAAACTAGACAGGCCTGTACACATTCTTCTTCTTCTGCTGACAACTAAATGCCTGCCTGCCCATTAGAATTTAGAACAGGAAATATATAAATTTACAGATTAGTGAGCAGAAGAATCTTATCACTGGTACACTGATAAGCTCTTGGTCTTCCAAAAGGAAGTCCAGGCTTTCCCCAGTTTTCTTCTGGAAGATGATTTGGATAATGGCTTTGGATCCTCGTTGGGGTTGGGTGTGGGGTTGGGGTTGCGGTTGGGGTTGGGGTTGGGGTTGGGGTTATCAACATGTTCTGCAGGCTGCTGTTGCCTCGTTTTAACAGGCGAAGTCTCCTTCTGTCGCTGCTCCCGGAACAGCATCAATAGCTTCTGCGCTTTCTGTTTCCCTCTCACAGTCCCATTCACTGACATTGACACCAAAGAAGGGATCACCCCTTCTTGAAGCACCATTTGGCTGCATTTCTCATTTGCATTGCAGAGCACCAAAAGACATGCTGCAGCTTGCTCCTGTTCCACAGCCTCCCCTGTGTCCAAAACCGATCCCAGACTACTGATGAGCCCGGGAGCTGATACGATTTGGTCCTGTGCCTCTTTGCTTGATGTCAAGTTTATGAGAACAGTTATGCATTTTTCTGTCCATGTATGCTCCTCGTCATCATATGAGCATGTCATTAAGGCTAGAAGAGTGTTTAGAATCCCAGCCGAAATGAGGTGTGTTATGTTGGTTGGGTGGGTGGAGAGATTATAGATGGCATGGAGAGCATCCAGTTTGCATTGAACATCAGATTCGTGTAGAAGAACCCCGATCAAGAAGGGCACGGCTTTGCTGCTTCCAACTGCAGGCTTGGCTTCTTCAAGGCAGGAAAGGTTCAGGTAAAGTGCAGTCACAGCTCCAATACACCTAGAATTAGTGATCATTTTTTCCAGCAATGGAAGTACTCCTGCAGCTAACATCATTTCTTTGTTTCTGTAAAACAACATACCCTCAACTTCATAAGATATAAGACATTGGGGTGTTTGGCATATAGTTGTTGGCTAGGTGATATCAAATTGACTTAGTTGATAGCTGTTAGCGGGTTTGACTAGCTGATAGTGTTAACCAGTTGTAGAAAAATGTTTGGTAAATTAGTTTAGCTAATAGCTGATTACATGCAACATGACATTCTTTAAGGGTATGAGTGTATTATGTTGCTTTTTGAATTTTAGCATTTTGGAGCAAGAAGCTAATTAACTAAACACTCATATTGATTGTTTGACTTGGCCAAAGGGAAACCCCACAACCTAGGTAAACCTTGCCAGCAAAGGGCCATAAGGAAGCCTAGGTTACTCATAGCTGACCGGCTCAAACCAAAGGGATAAGGATTCGAGCTCGTGACCTTATGGTTACAAATGTCGATCTCTTGTCATCTTGGCTGGGGTTACCTTGCCAACCTCTATATTTGTATAGTATGAAACAGAATAATACCTGTCATTATTTACACCAACGTTGAAGAGAGCCATGGCCCCGATTTCCTGAGCCATCTCGTTCCTAGCTTCAACAGCAGAATCCAAGAACCGCTGCAAAGCTTCGATGAAGCCATTTGCCCCCATATAAATCCTGATTTCTGCATCATCCTTTAGCAAATGCCTCATCTCCTCTACCACTTTGCATTTTCTCATTATATCATTGTCCTCGTTTAGAACAGTCAAATAATTCTCATATCTTTCTCCTATATCATTAGACTGAAGTTGTTCATCGTCCTGTTCAGAGTTATCGATTTCAGCCTCCTCTATAACACCACTATCCTCCAGAGGGACCACCTTAACACCCTTGAACTTGTAGGATCCAATGCTTTCAATTGATTTAGAATTTGTAGATTCACTTTCAGACAATGCCAGCCTCCAGTAGTTAAAGTCGAGAGACTCGGGTGGGCCATCTGGAACATGAACTCCATTCTGTTCACACCAGCTGCCAACCAGGCCTTTCACACAGTAATTAGGAGTCAAACCAAGGTGAGGAAGCTCCTGCTGAGTTTTTGGGCATGTGTTGTGCCCATCACTAAACCACTTCTCAATACAAATCCTTTCATATGTTTGCCCGGATGCAATAATCACAGGGTCATACATAAGCTGCAATGAGATTGGACACTTCAACTCTTCAGGAAGGACTTGCATCTGGTCTAGTTTCCTATAGTTAGGTTTGAAATTGAAGGAACTAAGCTTCGAAAATTGTCGATCAAAGACATGTGCATGACTTCCATGTCCAATACCATCCCCAACAGTCGGAGAACATGGTGTTGAACCTTGTGAATCATTGTCATCCGAGAGCTCACTTCTAAACAATTTCGAGTATTTTTTCATTAGATGCGTAAGGAATGCAACGATCGACTCCTTTCTCTTGTCCTCTTCTGCCCGTGCTCTTTCAATCAGTTTTTTCAAAGCTCTCCTTTCTCTAAGGGCTGCCCTTGAGGAGGTAATGCCAAGTCTAGAAGCAGCCTGGTGAAAAGATTCAAGTTCATTGTTGTCATTCCCATTGCTATCAAAATTTCTGCCTTGCTGAAGCAATGTGATTATCTCATCGCCCACTTGTTTTTCATTTGGATCAAGCGTCAGCACGATCCCATGAAGTTCATTTAAAATTTCTGATATCTGAAACAAGAAAATTTTACATTAATAATCAAAGTATGATGCCACAGTTTCATCTGAAATAGATAACCAAAGGGAAGATGTATAAAATAGAGGAACAATCAGCACTACCAAACAGAAACTTTCTCCGTGTTAGAGCAATAAACGAATTATAATAAATGATATGATAAAGAACAGAGATGAAATGTACCTGACAACCAATGGCCTGAGGAACTATATCCTCAACTCGCCTTAGACTGTCTTCAAGTCCACACCTCGCTCTCTCAAATTTAAGGACAATAGAGTCTCCAGTTATCGCCTGATCAGGTAAAAATACCAATTAGCAATAAGGGGAGGAGAAAAATATCTCCATTGCAGCTAGCTAATCTAGAACTACCATTTAATCTATAGTTTGTTAGTCCTCAATACTAGTAAAGTCATTATATGGTCATAGGCAGCCCCAAATTAGCTTTCCCCGTAATGCAAATGTACTAATAGTTAATAACTGCTAGAGAGACCAAATGTCACAGGACTCGTTCTCACAATAGCTAAGTCAGCCTAGCTCGACCGCTAATTTAACAATGGGATGGCTAACTAAGTGAGTAAGGCAAAAATCCCGCCAAGAAAGCTTAAGAAAGAACTCAGAAGCTTTACTAGGAATTTGAATTCCTCAAATGGTTGGATTCCTGACACCAATCCCAAATTAACAACCATTACAAGATCACACAAGCAATGCATAAAAGGATACTTACCAGGTAAAGTTTACTGCATTCAGCACAATGTTGAAGGATATTCTTTATCTTCTCAAGGGCTATGTGCAGAGCACATAACGCCTGGATTCCCGTCGTGCTTCTAGGTCGCGCTGCTTCAAGTTCTGGAAATATACCCAACACTTTTGCATAAACCACAGTTAGATCCTTGCACATTCCTCCATGTAACTGCACCAGAAACCACACATTGGTCACAAACTCGACAAAAAAGTAGAGAAATTCTTAGAATAGAGCTTAAAATCTTTAGCACATAGCCACATACCTTAGGCTCACCAATTGAGCTTAAAATTTCCTCACACTCTGAATTTTCCATTATTTACGTATACAACCTGAAAGAACAGTCCAACTCCTAATTACCTGCACCCGGCAAGGGCAAAAACCAAATTGACATTAGAATATGAGCTACAGCATAATATACAATGAAACAATAATTTATATTGCTTTCGTTACGGCACAATGATTTTCTTTTTCAGATTTATTTTTCAGGCAAAGTGGAAAGGCAAAAACCAGGCATTGCCAAGAATAAAGAATAACATTTCTGTGGTTAAAGCAGTTCATGGACACAACTGTTCATGTTTTCAACACCCATGTTTGCAGAAAAATGCACTTTATTTGAAAAGTTAACCAAAGCTAAAATGGAGCAAAACAATCTAAATGAAACCAGACAAAACCTTACAATCCCAGACTAGATATCCCTGTTGAGCATATAATATATAAACATAAATGTTCAATCAACTATCAAGCTTAGACTTATAGTTGAGATGGAACAATTGCTTCAATTATTCAAGTTTTTTTTTTTCAACAATCTAAATATAATGAAAAATATGGAGCAAAACAAAATGGATTAGAAAAAATTCTAGACCCATTAGACTAGAAAACAAACCCAAAAAGAAAAAGGCATTTGCTAATCAATTGAAGAAAAAACAAAAGCATAAATAGTAGAAGATTCAAAAAAAAACAAAACAAAACGAAAACAAAAAACAATGATTATATTCATAAGTTAATGAAAGTTAAGATTTTGCAGCTCAAAACCTACCAGGAAAAACAGAACGACATTCAAGGAGGCTTCATGAACATTACACCAAAACTACAATCTATACTAAAATTTGATAACATGTATATATATTGACAATATGTGCCTGTGTGTATATATATAGATATGTGTGTGTCTATAGAGAGATGTGAGATCAGAAGATTTTTAGAGGGAGAAAACAATGAAGAAAAGGATGGAGGGAAGGAGAGAGATTATTGAGGGTTATAGAAGAAGAGAGGAGGTGAATGGAAGAGAATTAATGAAAGAGAGAACTATGGGAGGTTTTTCTTTTTTTATTTCTTTTTTTTTTTCTATGAATGGGAATTATCAAAATTAATATTTAAATGTGGGAGAAAATATAAATAATTAAATTTCATAGATGATAGTTAAATTCGTTAATCTGAACATTTTTTTAAACACTTTTTGGGGGCAGTTTGGGAATATATGACACAGTTCTGTCTCCCAGACTCACCGGCGACAGTTGCCGACCTTCCCAGTTTGTCGGTAAGCACATCTTTATTAAATATTTCGTGATTTTCCATTTATACCCTTTATTGCACTCTTCTTTTTTCTTTTTGTCAAATTCATGTTCAAATTTTCAGGAAAAAATTTAATATTTACATTAAATACTTTTACCAGTAGAAAATTAATATAAAGACCAGTGTGTCCTAGAGCGGTGTTTTCATAATATTTATATTTTTTATTAAATCTTTTTTTAAGAAAACAATAGTCATAGAATTAATTTAGATCAGCAAGCAGTACATCCTCAACATAGAAAGGGAGAAAATAAAAAACAACATAATCTGCCTTAACTACGGCTTTCCTAGCAAGTAAGTTGGCAATCGTATTTGTAGATCACTTAACAAATAAAAGTTAAGACCAAGGAAATCATCCACTATTCTAAAAATGTTATTAGTAATAATATCAAAAGATCGAATTTAAATTTTGTAAGTTCAAACTTTGAAGAAGAAAGCGCATCGATTTCAAATTGTATTTTGTCCAGATTAAGTCCCTTCATCCATTTAAGAGCTACCCTCACTCGAATGGTTATGTTGGTACAAGCCTTTTCGGGGATCTTCTTAGATAATGAATTAAACCCGGCAATTCGTGTATACGGATTCGTTAACGGGTCGACACGATAACAACATGAACACAATAAGGTTAAACACGGACACGACATGTTAAGGTTAACGGGTTCAAAATTTTAATACAAACACGATTTGTTAACGGGTTAAGCGAGTTGACACGATAGACACGATAGAAATAATTATTATGGTAATTAAGCTATACATTGGTTGTTGAATTTATTTTTATAATAATTATAATTAAATTATTTCTCATTTTCCCCATATTTATTTTAGTAATAATATATTTACATAAGTCATCATATTGTACATATCGATATTTTAAAGATAATTGTAGACAAACAAGTCATATATTATTTAATTAATTGAGTAATACTTATAATCAAATAAATGTACACGTTCAATATTAGAATTTTTTATAATTTCATCTTTATTTTTATTTTCTAAATATATATATAATAAAATAGTTATCAATGCATCGCACGGGTAATTGGACAATTATTTACTCTAACTCAAGCATGGAAAACATCAAGAAACATAATCGATCCAACCAATTTCATCAATTGCGCTATATAATATTCGATGTTATAATTTACATAATTATATATCGATCCCAATATTCTTAAAATATTATAAAAAAATCCATTCCGTGCAACGCACGGGCGAAAATACTAGTATGACTAATGAAAACTCAGCAATCTTAACAGGCTAATTAATTTGAGTACATATTCCATGAATAGAAAATTCTGAATTCGACTCCATGAGATCAAATAAATTTTAAACAAAATTAAAACAAGTAAAAAGGTTCAAATAGGCAATTCAATTATACACCAAATTACAATTAGGCTATCAAACTCAAAAACACTGTAATTAGATATCTGAATAATGTCAACTCATACAATTCAACATGAAATGACTTGTTTACCTGGTAATATGCTGACATGTGGAGGTTATCGAATTTAAAAATACTTTTTAGAATTTAATTTTAATAATTTTAAATTAAATAAATAAATAAAAACCCGCACCCTCTCCCCTGCCTTTGTCTATGTCGGAAACAAAGAACCAATCTTCGTCTTTGGCGGATATGAAAATTGGTTCTTCGTCTTTGGCAAAGACGAAGGTAGGTGAGGGGGTGAGTTATTTTTTTAAAATTTTAAATAATTATTTATTTAAAATTATAAAAATAATTTTTTTAAAAAAAAAAGTATTTTTAAATTCGATAACTGTCACATTAGCCTATTACCAGATAAACAGATCATTTTAGGTTGAATTGGATAAATTTGTGTTGTTCAGAAACCTAATTGTAAGTTTTTTTTAGTTTGATGGACCAATTGCAGTTTGGTGTGTAGTTCAATGATATATTTTACCTTTATTCCTTAAAACGATATTTATGTTTGAACCCCCAAACTTAAGAACTCTTAACTGCTCTTGCTAAGGAGACTAATGAAGGGGTTAATCACACAATATGTTTAAATTGCCTCCACACTAGTGTCACAATAAGGTCATATTCACACACACAAATATATATATATATATATATATATATATATATATATATATATATATATATATATATATATATATATATATATATGAGTTCTCGTACGGTTGACCTTCTCTGATGCGATTGTGAGGTAGCTTTAGGTGCGTAATTTTCCTTCTTAAGGTGTGTGATTTTTCTTCTTAAGGTGCGTGATTTGTATGCTTAAGGTGCGCCAGTGTTGAAACTTAAAGTGAATAAACCTAAAGCTTAAGGTGCGTGATTTTCCTTCTTAAGGTGCGTTGTTTTCATTCTTAAGGTGCGTGATTTGTATGCTAAAGGTGCGTGATTTGTATGCTAAAGGTGCGTGAGTTGTTGAAACTTAAGGTGCATCATTTTAAAACCTTAGGTGCGTGGTTTGTATTCTTAAAGTGCGCGTGATTTGTGTACTTAATGTGCGCCAGTGTAATGCTTAAGGTGCGTAAACGCACAACCGCACGGGAAACCTTCCCCTTCACTTGAACCCTTCCTCTCTCTCTCTCTCTCTCTCTCTCTCTCTCTCTCTCTCTCTCTATATATATATATATATATATATATATATATATATATATATATATATATATATATATATAGAAGTTGGCTCATATGCGGACTGTAGTTTAGATGCGGTCGTGTGGCCTAATCAGCACCGTCCAATTTCATTAATCTTACTGAAATTCGCGTATGTTTAAGTGGGGTTATTATGGTAATTTTAGTATTTATATTACATGATTGGAATGGTGCATTTTAGTACATAGAGTGGTGCGTTTTAATACATGCTGTGGTGCGTTTTATTACGTATGTTGGTGCATTAACTATGTTGTAGAATGGTGTATTTTAATCTATCCGTTGGTGCATTTTCATACGTAGAATGATGTGTGACTGTGTTGCGGAATGGTGTGTTTTAATACATAGTGTGGTGCGTTTTAATACATGCTGTGGTGCGTTTTATTACGTATGTTGGTGCATTAACTGTGTTGTAGAATGGTGTGTTGTAATCTATCCATTGGTGCATTTTTATACGTAGAATGATGTGTAACTGTGTTGTGGAATGGTGTGTTTTAATACGTCGTCTGGTGCATTTTAATACATTGAATGGTGTGTATTTTAACACATGTGTTTCTAATAAGTGTGGTGCATTTTAATACGTATAACGGTGCATATTTTAGCACATGTTTTCTAATGTGTAAATTAATATGTGTAAATAGTGTATGCTTATAATCTGACATGAGGCACGTTGTGGTACATTTTAATATGTAGAATGATGTGTTTTATTAAGTATATTGATGAATTTTAAGTGAATAGACGCATTTGTGTATATTGTGTGAAATGGTGTGTTTTATCGGTCCTCTGGTACGTTTTAGTACGTAGAATGGTGTGTTCTGTAACATACATATATTGCGCGTTGATTTGATGAGTTGATATGATCTAATGGCTGAAAATAGGCCACACGACCACACCTAATGACCAGGCCACACCTGAACTCTACCCTATATATATATATATATATATATATATGTATGTATATATATATGTACATATATATATACATATATATGTACATATATATATATGTACATATATATATATATATATAATATATATATATATATATATATATATATATATATATATATATATATACATACATACTTACGTACGTACGTACGTACATACATACATATTTATTTATTTATTTATTGATAATATTCGAACCACGCACGTTGTTGAAGTAAAATAAAAATTATAATGATAATTCATATACATGAACACAAAATAAGGGAAGTGCCCAAAAAAAATAATGTTTTCATTAAAAAGATTGATAAGTTCTTAATTCAAAATGTATCAAATAATATGTTTTTAGTATATGTAAATTCTATATATTCGTTTTTTGTGTTAAAAAAAATGTTAAGACAAGAAATAACTAATAATTTCATGTGAATATTCAATACCGTTTTCGTGGGTTACATATACATACATACATACGTACATGTGTTATAAGTGCAAGTAGCTGGTGCACATTTGCAAGTAAAAAGTGCGAGTAAAATCACTTACAAGTGCAAGTAAAATCACTTACAAGTGCAAGTAAAATCACTTACAAGTGCAAGTAATTTACCTTCTGACATGATAATTGACCATCAGCACTGGACCCGAAGGCAACAAACGGTCGCCCGTTACACAAAGACGACACATTGAGTGCTAATAATTACTCCAATGACTCTCCATTATCGCAATCCAGCACTCAATGAATGCTCACCATTACCAGCACTCAATGCAGCTCATCATTACCAGCACTCAATGCAGCTCACCATTACTGGCACTCCATTACACTCACTGGAGGAAGAGTCGTTGCAACCATAGTATAAGTAGCAGAATTGTACAATTTGTTTGGGGGACACTTTCGTTTATGATACACAACATTACTAGACTAGAGCTCTCTCCATTATCACAATCCAACACTCAATGCAGCTCACCATTACTGGCACTCCGTTACACTCACTGGAGGAAGAGTCGTTGCAGCCTTAGTATAAGTAGCAAACTTGTACACTTTGTTTGGGGGACACTTTCGTTTATGATACACAACATTACTAGACTAGAGCTCACCGGTAATATATTTACCGTCATTGGTGCTCTCGTTGAGAGCCGAAATCAGATTTCAGGCAAACTTTACAAATCACAAAACACCCAGCTCATCTCATTTTGGGGGACACTTTCGTTTATGATACACAACATTACTAGACTAGAGCTCACCGGTAATATATTTACCGTCATTGGTGCTCTCATTGAGAGCCGAAATTAGATTTCAGGCAAACGTGCTCTCGTTGAGAGCCGAAATCAGATTTCAGGCAAACTTCACAAATCACAAAACACCCAGCTCATCTCATCGCTGTCAATGACACGATCCGGATCCAGCAGCTCTCACGGCAGATTTCAGGCAAACTTCACAAACCACAAAACACTCAGCTCATCTCATCGCTGTCAATGGCACGATCCGGATCCAGCAGCTCTCACGGCAGATTTCAGGCAAACTTCACAAACCATAAAACACTCAGCTCATCTCATCTCATCGCTGTCAATGGCACGATCCGGATCCAGCAGCTCTCACGGTTCTCGTCAAGTGCACAATGGACAATCAAGGGTGATCTCCGTAACAACCACGCTAGCTCTCACGGTTCTCGTCAAGTGCACAATGGACAATCAAGGGTGATCTCCGTAACAACCACGCTCCCCTCCCAGTGAATGCTGCTCCCATCCAAGCCACGGACATCCAAGCAGCGGCGCAGGGATTCGAACAAGAGACCTTAGGGGCTGCAAAGCCATTAGGGGATATTATAGGGGTGACGCCTCACCAGCTAAGCAATGATGAATATGTTACCGGTATATTATGAGTATTATTAGTATCAGTGTTGACTATAATGTTGAGTACAATGTTCAGTGCAATGCTCATTACAATAGTGAGCTCCAGTCTAGTAATGTTGTGTATCATAAACGAAAGTGTCCCCCAAACAAAGTGTACAAGTCTGCTACTTATACTATGGCTGCAACGACTCTTCCTCCAGTAAGTGTAACGAAGTGCCAGTAATGGTGAGTTGCATTGAGTGCTGGTAATGATGAACTGCATTGAGTGCTGGTAATGGTAAGCATTCATTGAGTGTTGGGTTGTGATAATGGAGAGCCGTTGGAGTAATTATCAGCACTCAATGTGTCGTCTTTGTGTAACGGGTGACCGTTTGTTGCTTTCGGATCAATGCTGATGGTCAATTATCCTGTCACCTTGTTAACAGTGGTGCACCTAATTATAACGTTAGGTGCAACTAGTTATAACGTTAAGTACACTTAGTATTGATGCTCAATGAACATTTTACTTGCACATGTAATACATTTTACTTGCACTTATAATACAATTTACTTGCACTTAGGTTTATTATATGAAAACTGCTACTTACACTTGTAATACATTTTACTTGCACTTATAATACAATTTACTTGCACTTAGGTTTATTATATGAAAACTGCTACTTACACTTGTAATACATTTTACTTGCACTTTGATGTTCAATTATTTATGAAAATGCCACCACGTTTTATTTTAAATCAGTGTTTCTGATTCGTTAGATTTGAACACGTGGACGAACGACATGCGCTTTCAATTCTTTCTTGGGCGAGTGGTTCGCACCTAAATGCACTCATACATACATACATACATACATACATACATACATACATACATACATACATACATACATACATACATACATATATATATATATATAGCTATTTGATTGGCTGATTTGACCAAGTTTAGCTGTTTGACTCATCAATAAGTTGTTTTGGTGTGTTTCGTAAATGACTGATTGGCATTGGCTGATTGAGCCAATCAACTAAAAACTAAAACACTGGTGAGTGTAGCGTTTCTTCCTCAATTGCTTGGAATTAATTGCAAATTGCCTAACATCAAACTCTCTTTCATTATACTCATCCGTCTCTAGTTCATCTATGTTTTCTCACGCTTTCTCCACCCACCATCAATGCCTTCTCCATCCACCGTCCTTAACGCTGATCACCGTTGCTCATGCCAGAGTCATCATCATCTAGGTTAAAAAGAAAAAAGAACTACGACAACAAAAATGGAATAGACTAACTCGAGTCATCTTAATCCTTCATGCCATCTCCAATCACTAGAGCTTCATATTATGCTTGTCGTCGTTTTCTTCGTGTTGATTTCTTGCCACTTTCTTTCGGATGATTTGGGCAACGAAAAATTGAGTAGGGATTTTCTTTTAAATGAGTTGTGGTCGACTTGTGGGTAGACATTTGATAGTAGTACAGTAGAAGTAGTAATTTTAAATTATTAAAAATAAAAATAATTTAATAATACTTTTTAAATATAATTTAATAATAATTAAATAAACTAAAATAATTAACTTATGCCCTTATAAAAAGTATATATGTTGACTTAAATTTTATAATCATTTATCAATAAGGGTTTATATATTTTGTTATATTTAAAACTTAAAATAACACAATACAATTATACCCTTAAATGTCATTTTACATGCAATAAGCTAATAGTAAGCAACTAATTTACCAAACACTTTTTTATAATCAGTTAATAAAATCAGTTGGTCAAACCAGTAAATACAATCAACTATTAACTATCATCTAACTCGATAAGCTATCAGTCATTTGCTAAACACCCTTATGTCTCAAATAGAAGTCTGGACTCTTTAATCTACAGACCAAATATCAACATTGTAGTACTAACATGCAATCATAGGTTTAACATTGTCAAGGGCGTTGATGCTAGGTTGTTCTACCTACACGAAGAATGGGAACATGTAGTGGTTCATCAAGTCCAACAACATCCTAAGTGATGGAGATACGAATTCCAGATTAGGCGGCATCGGGTTTGCAAGGTTGTATGACCACACTCACACACCATGAATGCGGCAAGAGACGAAGATGGGGAGGGGTTGGTTTGTTTATTTAAACTTATTAAAATAAATTTAAAAATAATAATTTTTTTAATAAAATGATCGCCACGTCAGCAATGATCTAGTGAATAGGTTAAAATTGATTGAATTAGATAATTTTGGACAATTCAAAAATCTATTACACATTTTTTTTAAAGTTGAATGACCT
This sequence comes from Ipomoea trifida, assembly GCA_003576665.1. NCBI lineage: Eukaryota > Viridiplantae > Streptophyta > Magnoliopsida > Solanales > Convolvulaceae > Ipomoea > Ipomoea trifida. The sequence goes on from CP025651.1 coordinate 19,007,183, forward strand.
AATTGCACATTTTCCAATAAATCGGGTAGTTAATTTGAAACTTTTTCCTAATTAAACTATACTTTTGAATTGTTTTATATTAGGCTGACCTTAACGCAGCAAGTGAAGCACTTGCTAGGTCAGGTGGCAAAAAAAAGTATTTGTTTATTGTTTAGCTTGCCACCTAAATGACAGCTTTTCTGCCAATTTTCTACCATTTGGCAGAAAAGCTGCCTAGTGTGATCTTTTTTTTTTTTTTGCCGCCATAATTATTTTTTTTTCATTTTTCTTTTTGTTTTATTAATTAATGTCATACGTGACTTTTGGTTAATTTTTTTTATTTTGTGATGTAATTTATTTTGAATAAAATTTTATTTAATTTTAATTTTAATTATTATTCAATTTATTTTGTTATTTTTATTTTATGATGTAATTTAGTATTTAAAAATACCTTATATATTGATATAAATTAATAATGTTGAAGAGAAAATAATATTTATTGAGAAAAAGATATTAATTTTTAAAGTAATGTGAAATTGTGGTCCACTTTTAAATGTTGATTGGATTTGCAGAGAATGTAATGTGAATAGTAAATGATTTGCAAATTAAGTGATGTAGAAGTGAGATCCATTTTTTAAAGTGAGAGAAAGTTGCAGATAAGGATAGCCTTAGAAATCAACTACGTGCACAAACATATGGAATTACGAAATGGGCAAACAACACGATAGCAAGAAGAGTGAAGAGATGGTAGTACACCATATCGAATCTACACGGAGTATTAGGGGTGTTTTCGGTTAACCGAACCGTTTTAATCGAACCAATTTAACCAAAATTTTTAAACCTTTAACTGTTAACTGAACCAAAATTTGTGTTATCGAATTAACCGAACTGATTTTTTTTTGGTTAATCGGTGGGTTAATCGATTAACCGCACTTTTAAAAACTAAAATTTAAAATCCTAAAATAACGCTTAAAATAATAAATTCAATTAAAATAAAATACATATCATAATAAATTCATAACAAAATATACAAAACAATACCGTAACAATTCTATAAACATAAAAACACAAATTATAAATTCCAAATATCCATAACTTCAAATCTTCAATCCATACTATATATAAATTCGGTTAACCGTTCAGTTGATTCGGTTAACCGACCGTTTCGAACCGAATTAACCGTTAACTGAATTTTCAAAATTTCTTTAACCATTAACCCAACCAAATTTTTTCAATTTGGTTAAGGTAATTAACCAAATTTTTTCGGTTCGGTCAGTTAACCGAAATTTTTTGGTAGTTTAATTTGTACCCTACGGAATACTCCCTCGGTCCCATTTTATCTGTCCTATTTACTATTCACTGGTCAAACCAACTCTTTCTTCATTGCTTATTTTCTTTAGTAATTTTTTATTATTTTTAAATTTAATTTTTTGTGTTTAATAGTACTTTTAATGTAGTTCCTAAATATATAAATTTTATATATTAATTCTAAACTTAATATTATGAAAAATTGTATTAAAAAAACTTCAATCAAGCCTCATTAAACGAACCAAACCACCAAAATGGGACGGGTAGTATTACATTATTATGGGTAGAATTGTAATTACAAATTATGGAGGGCAACGCATCAGCAGATGTCTCAATACGAGGTGTACGGAAAGACCGAGACAGATAGTCCACGTGCTCATGCTTTTCATCATCAACTTTCATGGATCCGGAATATTTGGGTCCCCTCAGGTTTTGAATATGTCTCACAATTTCTAATGGCGGGAACCTATTTAGGTTAAATTAAGATTAAAATGTTACTCCGTACATTTAATTACTCTCTTTAAATTTTCTGTGACACATTTCAACAAAATAAATGTAAATTGTCACATCAATGTATTGTAATTGTTTTCTTTTAGCTCAGAACATTGTCCGATAAAATGGATTACAGTATGACTAATGAAAGAGACAAAATGCAAAGAAATGAAATGGACAAAGGTTATAGAGACAGTATAATTATAGAGATTTTTATTCCTCTATATATATATATATATATATATATATATAAATGTAACAGAAATAATAATAGTGATAATAATATTATGACTGTTATATAATCACTCATAGCATCCACACTTAATTATATTTATAACACCTCACTTAAACATTATCCACTACAAGAAAACTGTCCATTCGCGAGAGGTAAAACCGTCACTAAAAGTTCAAAAATCATCATAAAAGACTTTTAATGACGGGAAATTTGCCGTCGCGACCCGTCGTTATATCTTCCGAGGATAAAAACAATTAATGACGGGATATGATACCGTCATTATTGAGCATATAGTGATAGTATATTTACCGTCACTAAAATGTTCTTTTTGTGACAAAGAATCCCGTCATTAATACTATTATTCACTAACATAATTTCCTCTCATATATTCTTTTAATGATGGAAAATCCCGTCATTAATATTACTATTCACTAGAAAAAATTTCTCTCATTATATTAGATTTTGTCCGTCGCTAAATGTCATATTTTATTGTCAAATATTATTTTTTTAATTTTAATTTGTATATATTGTTGTTCATTAAATATTAATTTTTGTAATACATTTTTTGACATCAATATTATTAACTATAGATATTGTTTAGTACAATTTATAATTTTAACAATAATGCAATCAAAGTAAACCCATCAATATATTAAAAGACTTTATCATCACTATCAAAATGATATGTTTCACACAATTTTGTAAAGACTAAAGACAAACAAACTAATTATAACAAATATTCATAGTAATGTATCTATTGGCTATTTTGCCTCAAGTCTTTTGCAGTTGAACTAATTTTGCTTCAAGTCTTGCAAGAACAATGGTGTTCTCAAACCCCTGCTTATCATCACACTTCCAACTTCGGAATCACAACCCACCCTCTGTCTGTTGAGAATCAATAAAACCCCAAAATGCTTTAGTATAATCTTTAAGACATACAATTTCTAGGCTTAGAACTCATAAAATGATCTGTTATGTCCTTCAAAAGCAATGATACTTAATAGAGGAAATATTTAGGTAACTAGGATACCCAAAATGCTTTAGTATAATCTTTAATTCATTCATCAATACTAATATATTCTAACTAATAATCATCCACAACAATCATTCTCAAGTAAATTAGCAAGCAAGAAAAGTTCTCTCCTTAGGCATTTTGTATGAAAGATGCATTCTCCTCGACTTCACAATTTATTTTTTTTAAGTGATACTACATGAGATATTCATTTATATGAACAAAAAAAGACAAAGTAAATATAAAAGAATTGCTAACTATGTAAGTATAGAAATAGCAATAAGCAAAGAGTAGAGACACATGACAGACAAAGATTCTTACAGAATTAACTTACAGAAATTGTCCAAAATTTTTAAAATTGTAAGGAAGGGGGCTGGGGAGACACCAATTAGGGAAATAGGGCTCCACCACTGGAGATATGATAACAAGTTCAGTACTTCTAGTGTGCAGAGTAGCCCACTTTCAGACACTAAAGCATGAGAATAATCCCTCTAAGTTACATACAGATAAAACCATCAACAGACAACAGATAATGAATTAATCATATAATGAGATTCATATAAGAGCTTTGACAATAACCTGGTCAAGAGTTAAATCTTCAGCAGACTTCAAAGAGTGAGGTGTCTCAAGTTCTTCACCAGCTGGCATTGATACTACAAGTTTCCAACTGTAAATCTATATTAAACTACCCCATTTGCTCACTCAAAAATGAACTAACAGTTCAACAATCAATAATGGAGAACGTGACACAAATGATTAAATTTTAATTTAAAATCAAAAGAACTCAACATCAAAATTCTCAAAGGAAATTGGCTAAAGACAAATATGAAATAGCACCTGGAATTAAACCATAAACCCTATCTATCCATGAAGGAAAAAATCCGATCTTTGACTGATAACAATACCATTAGCAACTGTAAGAAAAAAATAATAAAAATCATAGCTTGTTTATTCTTACCTTATCATTGAAAGGATACATAGCTAGTGGGCACAAAATACAAATTCAGTGAGATATTTTCACAAACACATGAGGAACAAAAGCATTCTGTTATTGAAGTAAAAGCCATTTCAATAGTTATTAAATCATCAAACTGAACAAGAATAAAAAACTAAACCTGCAAACTTTAAATTCTTCCAATTCCAACAATTAAGCCACTAGAGAAACACTGCAAATTTTATATAAAAAAAAAACATCTGTGTGATTTTCTTTATATAAGTCAAACTATCAAAGTGAAAAAAAGAATCAAATAGAAATTATAAAATTAGTATGAGTAACTTACCTTGATAGTTGGAACTTGGAAGAAGTGAAGAGCGTGAGGTTGACTGGTTGAGCGGCGACCGGCGACTCGGCGAGGCGCGAGGCAGTGAGCGCCTGAGCGGATACAGAGAAGAGGACTGGGAGGATGCGATTCCTGTCTCCTGCAGTCCTTCGAGAGATTAAGAGACAGAGCAAGGCAGAGAAGATAGAGAGGGTTGCGCAGCTGGCCAGCGATTATGATTTTAGGGTTCACGATCGAGAGAAAGAGGGATTGAGAGACAAAGAGGGTTTACCGGAGTAAATGAGTAGTACTGGTTCAGACTTGAGAGAAAGTTGTGTGGCTGTAAAATTTTTATGTAGAATAGGGCGCCCAAAATAAAAACATTTGGTGGGAATTAGATTTTAGTGAAATAGTTTTCAAATATCAATAGTGAGAGTATCAATATTTTTTGTACCAATAGTGAGAGTATACTTTTAAAATAAATATAGAATTAAAATTTCGTCACTAAATCATAAACCTTTAGCTAGAGTAATTTTAAACCGTCACAAAAACTATGCAAATGATACATTTAGTGAGGGTTTTTTCTACCCGTCACTAATTTTTTGTCACTAAAAAGTGTTTTTCTTGTAGTGATCTTACCATAATCATATCTTGTTAAAATCTCGCTAGAAAAATTCTATGAAAATAACCTAGTCGAGAAAAGAGTACACGATATATGAGTAATGCATGTGTTGTTTCAGTTTGTCTTATTAAAAATCTTAACTTAAGAAAACCCTGTAGGAAAAAGCTTAGTTGAGGGAAAAAGTGTACAATCATAAGCATTCAGCGCATAATTTTCAGTATTTTAAGGTTTGTCTATTTAAATATATATTTGCAACTGTCCCCAACTCCTCATTGACATTACTATATCATAATCATGCCTCGTTAAAACTCACACAAGAAAAATATTCCAATAGAAAAAACCTAATGAGGAAAAGAGTACATGATATGTATGTATTCATGTGTTGCAAAAGAGTACAAATATTTGTCTTTAAGACACAATCTTCAGGATTATTTAAGCCTAATCTTGAGGATTGATTCAAGTAAATGTCACTCTCCCTAAAGATAACAATATTCAAAGTCTACATGTTTAAAATTAAAAAAAAAAAAAAAACATTATTTCAAAAGAGTGTAGAAAGGAGATATGGTACAATTTTCAAGATTGTCAATAGAGTTAACATTCTATATAATAATCTCGTGACTCTTCTGGAGCGCAGCTCACGTGGATTGAATATTGACGCTATATATTTTGTTAAATATTCTTAAACATACCAATTTATTTCGTATAACACAAGCTTTATTGTCCAGACATAGGACATTGAAGTAAATTGTTGTTGCCTTCACTCCTATCACCTTGCCCTTGACCCCTACCGTGACCTCTTCCCCGATCGACCTCTTCCTAGGCACCTCTTGGTGTTGCTTGACTGGGCAACATTGTGTGCTTCAGATATTGGTGTAGAGCCAGTTGGGCGTGCATTATGGTTTTGTATCAACAGTTGGTTGTGTTTTTTAGCTACTAAGATGGCAGAAATTAGCTCAGAATGTTTTGCATAATTCTTTGCCCTGTACTACTACTGGAGTATAAGGTTATTCGCATTAAATAAAAAGTGGACAAGTTTTTTTTTTTTTTTTTTTTTTTTTTTTTTTTTTTTTAAATCAAGTGCGTGTCAGAAACATCATGCTTACATAACTTAAGTTTGGACATAATTTGCAAGAACTTGTGGTTTAGTGGCACCCGGTTGCACTCTCATATGCAAGGGGTGGGTTCGAGAGCTAGTAGTTATGAACATATACTGCATTGTAATAGAGGTAGTAGTAGTTATGAGTAGCTATGAACAGATACTGCATTGTAACAAAGGTAGTAGTAGTTATGAGTAGTTATGAACAGATATTGCATTGTAATAGAGTCAGTAGGCGTTCCAGGGTTCGATTAGTTATGAACAGATACTGCATTGTAACAGCGTCAGTAGGCGTTCCAAGGTTCGATTAGTTATGAACAAATACTGAATTGTAACAGAGTCAGTAGGCGTAACGCGTTCCAAGATCGTTCCAGTTGTTGTTAAAACCTAACGGTATTCAGTTTGATTCGGTTTACAAGAATCCTAAATTGTTCGATTTTTTTAGTATATTACTACTTCGGTTTAGTTTGGTTCGATTCAAATAAATCCAACCGAATTGCTCACCCCTACAATTTTGTGTAAAGTTGAATTATAATTAGTCACTGACTTAAAATTTTGAAATCTCAACTCAAGCCAGTCAAATTGTGCCTGAGGAAGGACAAGTGATGTTTGCTGGTCAAAATGCATGGCCCTTGAGGGATTTCCATAAAATGTAGGGGCCATTTTTAGTGAGGTTTTCATTTTTTAGGCCGCGGTTTAGATGGTGGCGTAAGAAGGACTTTGGCTTTTCTAGGCCACATCGCTATGGACTTCTCAATGATTGTGTTTTCAAGTTGCTTAGATGTTAGATAAATTTCAGCATCAAGAGCTCACATTAAATAATTGCTCCCTTCCAGGGCAAGCTAGGTAAATTCATGTTTGGTGATAGCAGCCATGATCTATATTCTTTAAAAATATCTATGTATACTAAGTCTAGCTAAACTCGAGGGTCCACTTCTAAAGTATAACTTATAATTCGCATAATAAAAATCTATATATTATGCTAATATGACAGAATATGCATATGAACTCATATTTAGCAAATAAATTGCATATAACAATTTAATATATGAACATATTCAAAAGTAAAATTCAAATAATAATTTAAATAACAATATAATCTCAAATCTTGAATAAATGAAAATGTAGGCCGAAATAATGGGGGTGTTTGGCAAAAGGTTGATAGCTAATAGCTGATAGCTGATTGGTTTAGCTAGTAGTTGATGGCTGATTACGTTAGCTGGTTTGACTAGCTGGTTATATTAGCTGTTATAAAATTGTTTGGTAAATTAGCTATTTACTAGTAGCTGATTGAATGTAAAATGACATTTAAGGGTATGCATGTATTGTATTATTTCAACCTTTAAATATAACAAGAAGATAAACTCTTATTAATAAATAATTATAAAATTTGAGTATCATCTATACTTTTTTTAAGGATATAAGTTAATTATTTTTGTTTATTTAACTCTTATTAAATTATATTCTAGAACAATTTTTATTAATTATTTTCAATTATTATTATTATTATTATTATTATTATTATTATTATTATTATTATTATTATTATTATTATTATTATTATTATTATTAAAAATGACAAACCCATCACCCGTTGTTTTTATTATTATTATTATTATTATTATAAAATAACAAACCCACCACTCATTTATAAGTAAATTCCATTGATTTCAAATGATAATTAAAATAGTCAATATATACTCATTGATCCCAACAAGCTAATAGAAAAAGTTACCTTCAATATAGTAATAATAATAATAACATGAAAAAGGACCAAAGCAATTAAAAGACCCAAAATACATAACCCTTTAAAAAAAAAATTAAATAAACGGACTGTTAAAAACCCTAGTCCAACTCCTTAACACAAATAGGTAAAAAAACCTCTCAGAAGCAAATAGCTTGGAAATTGTAGACCAACGGCGCTGCTTCAACAGAAGGATAGATGTCGATAATAGAGCCGCGAGAACGGTGACAACCAGAATAGTTGTCATCGTCGTCGTTGCTTCCCTCGCCGAGAACCAGCGCCTGATGCATGTCACTGTCGCCTCCATTGCTCCGAGCGAGCAATGGCAACAAGCCAACAACCACCATCGCCATCACCTCCTACAGTCCGAGCACGGTGACAACCACCATCAGCGGAGCCTTCACCGCGGAGCTACGACCACCAGGGACGTAGATCGAAGGCAAATATCGGGCAGCGACGTGACAAATCAACCAAAAATAGGTTTTGATTTTTTTTTTTCAAAAACATACGTCTATATATATATATATATATATATATATATATATATATATAAAATCTGTTGTAATTGTTTCCTTTTAGCTTGTTTTCCCGTAAAATGGATTACATTGTGACGGAGATGAAATGCAGGGAAATTAAATAGTTAAAGTATAATCGTAGAGATTTTTATTCCAACTTCCATCCCTTGTACAAATGATACAACACATACATATAATATAAAAATGTGATAGAATTAATAATGGTGATAATAATATTATCACAATTATATAATCAACGCATAATGTCCACACTTAATTATATTTATAACAACATGATGAATACTTTTTTTTTTTTTTTTTAAATTTATTAGTTTAGAATTTATGTTATTTAATTTCAATTTCAATCTCAGACTATAGTATATATAACTAGCATGGTTGGTGTGCGTAGTCGTTCACTCTCATCCCTTAAGAAATATCTAAGTATACTATGGACTTAAGGCTCTGTTTGACACACCTAGTTGAAAAGCTAGCTTAAAGTTGAAAGTTCAAAAGCTAGTAGCTAATAAGCTAACTAATTAATGTTAGAATTATACAAAATCAATACATGTATTATACATGTAGAATTCAAAAATTAATCTAACCTTATAGCAGAAGCATACGATCGATCATTTCCAGCCGCAGTTGTAATCTCATCTCCAGCCATAGTTGTAATCTTTGTCACATTGCTTGAAGAACGATAAGGAATTTAGTTTTGTCTACAACTAATCTCCTGTAGTAACTAGATGGTGTAGTTGTCAGACTGTAACAGGAGTAATGGGAAGGACCATGCTTAACTAGCTTACATGCCATAATTATAGGCTTAACGGAAACCGTTACTTCCATTTCAAACCACAACATAAAGGCCATAAATGGTCTATTAAACTTGCACCACTTAATAGCAGTCGTTATACCATGGACTATGGTCCACAATGCATTGTGGACTATGCACCATGGCTGATACTGCAGTTGTGTTGAACTGATATTGCAGTTGTGTAGGAAACTGAAGTAGCGTGGAACAGAGGCCGTTTCATCCGTCTGGAACTGCAGTTGCGTTGAACTGATACTGCAGTTGCGTTGAACTGATACTGCAGTTGCGTTGAACGGATACTGCAGTTGCGTTGAACGGATACTGCAGTTGAGTTGAACTGATACTGTAGTGTGTTGAACGGATGAAACGACCTCTGTTCGCAATTGCAGTTCCCTTTTAACACAACTGCAGTATCCGTTCAACACAACTGCAGTATCAGCCATGACCATGGTCCATAATGCATTGTGGACCATGGTCCATAGTATAATTTGCGACTTAACAGTGCCATTATAATGGAAAATGGAAAATGTTACTGATAGAGAATATACCCCGATATATGGCCCTGAGTATTTGATACGTAGACCATATACGAGTACGGGACTACGCCTATAAAAGGGACCTAAACCTACATGTAAAGGACTTTTCTTCCCCTCTTCACTCTCTCTAAAGAGAAACAACCAACAATCCAAGCTCTCTCCTCTCTCAAAGTTATACAAGATTAATCAATAAAGAAGTGGAATTGAGAGCCAATTTATGGATTTATGATACTTTTCATACAATTTCTTGAGAGACTTTACACACTTGAGTATATGGAAGAATAAGCAGCATCATCAGTTACAATTAAAAGTAAACTGTTTGGTAAAATTATTTGTCGAATTAATTGATAAATGTAAAAAAGACATAAAATGACAAACTAAAATAAATATATTAAGATATTGATTAATAGAAGGTAGATGGTGTCATCTTTGTAAATTAATAAAGATAAAATAGTAGAAAAGTTAAAACGGCTTAAGCTTTTTCAAGTAGTGTTTTTAAAATAAACTATTATTTTAAGCTACTCATGTTTTACTAAACAAAACTTATAGCTTATTTGTAGTTTAAAATAAGGGTGTGTTTGGAAAGCAAAAAAATGACTCCTGGAAAATATTTTCTGGACAATGAATCATTTTCCGGAAAATGGTTTGATTTCCAGTATTTGGTTGCATTCTGAAAAACTGTCTTTATTTCAAAAAAAAAAAAAAAAAAACTGTCTTTGTTTGTTTGGTTCATTTTCCAAAAAATGAGTACAAATGCATAATTATATATTTTATTATTTTATTTAAAATATAAAAGTATATAAACTAATAATATTTATTATAAATAAAATTTTAAAAAAAAACCTTCGCTGCCTGCTGGAAACCAGAGCCGGCGGATTGGTTTTCGGCGGAAACCAGTCCTAAGGACTGAGCCGTCCCTCTATCAAATGAAGTCATTTTCTGGAAAAATATACTAATTTTCCGTAGTTAATGAAAAATGTTTTTCGTTGACCACATTTTCCGGAGGTTGCCAAACACCCAAATCCCGGAAATCATTTTTCGAGTTACCAAACACACCCTAAGCTATAAGCTATACCAAACAGAGTCATAAAAATATCTCTTACAATCTACAATTAGGGTCATTTGTATTAAAAAAAAAGGGGCTTACTCAAGACACTTTGTGGTCAAACAAAAAAAAACTTAGACTATGATATTATTTTCACATTTAGACTTATCAATATATTTTGATCACATATTGCATCCTTAATTTTTGCGATTAAATTAAAAAGATATGATTGAATATAAAAATGTCTGATATATTATGGATTAAGAATAAAAATTACGTACTGCAGCTCAATAAAATGTAAGGTTTGTTTTCCCATGTTCAATATAATGTCCAACAAGTAATGATGTTTGACCGATTGTGAGTGTTCCAGGGCTCTAAAACATTGGTGTATGCAGTTTTCGAATGGTTTTACGTGAGATGATGCGAGAATAGGTGGAACTAATCCATGCAAATCAAATGCCAAACACAACTTTGGTTGAATGTGGCCGCATGCAGTGGCTCCAGAATCATGATATCCATAACCTCTCCGCCATGGGACCTCAACTCTACTCTTTTTTTTTTTTTTTGGGTACTAGACCTCAACTCTACTTCATTTTTCTAAAACAAATAAAATAAAACTTGCCATATCAGACATTGACAAGTTTGTGAGTGATAAATATATGGGCATTAAGCATGGTCCAATTAAAAATTGAAAAAGCTGTTTACGTGTCAAAAACAAATTATATGTTGTCATATTAGTATCACGTAAAATAATTCAATAGTGCGAATTAAGAAATGTTAAATTTAGTTTTAAAAAATTCTTTGTTTTCTTCCTTTTTTTTTGGGGGGGAGGGGGGGGGCTTGTGTTTATTGAATAGGAGTGTAGTTTACTTAATGCTCACTCGATCACTCATGAAAAGTGATTATTGATTTCTCTTTATCATCCAAAGGAAAGTAAAATTTTCGTTACATATTTTAATTTTATTAGAAAAAGAAAAAGAAAAAGAAAAATAAGCAGTGACCTATTTTTTATTTTTTTTTTCTAAATTCACTAAAGTTTGTCATGTTTCTAGACAGTAAAAATGAAATATTAAGGGGAAACAAATGTAGTATTACTCGTATCAATTGTTAGGTGTAGGGATTAAATTTATCAAATTAATAAATTGTGTAGTATTATAAATAATATATTTAGTGTAGCCATTATTAGTTATTTGACTTATTTTGTAACCATGGTAACGATTATCATTATTGTTGTTATTATTACTAGTAATATATATATATATATATATATATATATATATATATATATATATATACACACATATACACACACACACACATTATCTTTTTATGAGATCCTCCATCGTAGGCATTATAATTGGTCCCTCTTTGGTACTCTACCGCCTCCACATGCTCACTTGCGAAGGGAGATGTACAAGTATTCGTGTCGTGAGGACCACCACAAATATTGCAATAAAGTGTTAATGTCATACAAGGTTTGATTTTCACATCAAGCTTCTCTACCATTGATTGGAGTTTCTTAATTTCGTGATTCATAGCCTCAATTTTTGCCTCGTTTTCCACATTTCCTCTCAACTCATACGGCAGGCTTGGTTATCCCTCTTGTCATAGCAAAATGAAGTGTTAGTTGATATTCGCTCAATCAATCCTTCCGCATCGGGGGGGTACTAAAGATACAAAGGCTCCTCGAGATGAAGAATCAAGAAGCATTTTGCCTTCAGCCGTGTGTTCTCCATAAAACGAACTAATCACATCCCACAAGTGCATAAGATCATGCAGGCATTGCCTTTTTAAGAGCTTAAACCTTCTCCAAGCCTCCACCAAACTCTCAAGACTACCTTGTTGGAATTCTTGAAATTGTTTCCTAATCTTCATAGTCTTTGTGATTGGGAAGAATTCGTTCATAAACTCTTTATGAAGTTGTGGCCAAGAACGAAATTGATGGTCATCTTGGCTATCTAGCTTTTGAGATGCTTCTCCTATCATGGAGAAGGGAAATAGCTTCAATCCTATGAGCTCGTCACTAACTCCTTCTTGCCTAAACATTCCGCAAGCTCGAATAAATCTTGTGATATGCATGTGAGGGTCTTCCGAAGGTAGTCCACTAGATGGACTATTTTGTACCAATGTGAGCACGAAAGGATGAATATGAAAATTGACATTCTCCATAGGCGGCACATAGATCGAGTTATGCATACTAAACTCCGGTGTCATATAATCGGCTATGGATCTTCTTTGATCATTTGGCATCTCATAATATTCCTCCACTCGAATTGTCTTCGGATGTCAAACATTCCCAGCATTCGGTTCTTCTTCAATAGTAGGCTCCAATGGATTCGAAACTCCTCTCCCTTGTGATCTTCCTCGGTTTGCGCTTGTAGAAGCCATATCCTCGGTTTGAGTGTGTTTTCTCCTTGTAACTTAGTTGATTTTCGGTATATATGGACGTAAGCCTTGATTTCCTTTTGCTCTAGTGTGCATGCGACTACAAGAAAATTCAAAAAGATGCAAGAATTTCTCCTTTGACTAGAAGTAGTCAAAAGGAGGGTAAGTAGCAAGTAAAAGGAAAACAAAAAGTGACAACTACTCAAATTCTACACAAGCATTCAAACAAAGAAAAGCTGATCAATAGCAACCATTTGCCTTCCTAGCAACGACGCCATTTTGATTACACATGTGTTTATGGTGCGAACAAGTGCTCAAAAAAATTGTGATGGGGTTACCCCCGGGTTGTATCGTCTCTCACGGAGGCAAAGCGAAGGTATTGATTTAGCTTTTATTCAAGAGAATGCATTGTGCTCATTGCATAGTAAATCACGCTCACACATAAAAAAAATCAAATCGTTGTGAAGTTTGAGTAAACAAATGCAAACAATCAAATAAATCAAATCAATTAAAAGAACTAGGGAATGAATTGTATTCGATCATGATGCTTCCTCGTGTGACAATTGCAAAGGAGGATTAGCTTGTTAAGTTGGTTATTCTAGGGTGATTAGTTTAGTACTTTTCCCCATTTGGTCTACTAAGACTTTCTAGCATTGGAATGCCTACAAGCAACCAAGAGACTTAGAGGCATTTTCACAAACACATTGCCTACATCACCTCCCTAATAATCCTATTCAAGATCTACATAGGAAATCATGATTGAGTGGAGCTTTGCAATAACACTAGCAATATCTTGCATAGGTTATAGCCTTGGATCACTCAAGAGTTGGCTAATACTCATAGAATACAAACAATTCCACAATCATGAACAAGAATAATCAATCCAACTCAAGCAATCCAATCTCCTCAATAAAAAACTATAGATCTACACTTAGCATCATGATCTTGCACAATTCAATCCCTATTTGAGATCTAACTACTCATATCTAGCAATTGAAACCACAAGATCTAAAATCATACAAGGAATTGAAATAGAAATCTAAATTGCAATATAATCAAAGATAGAATTGTACATTACCTAATTAAGATCAAATGTAGAATCCAAAAGCAAACTTCAAAGTATATTGTCTTCTCCAATTGAAATCAAAGATTTAAATGCTACTAGCTAGGTTTTGCTCTCCCTTCTCTCTACAATGTATAAGTGGTAAAATGTAAACTAAAATTTGAAAAGAGTCTCCTAAAATTTCTTAAACTAGGACTTAAATAGTTTCACAAAAATTGCCCTTGTCACTTAATTTCCCGGACTGCCTCGTCCACGCACGAGTCCACGCCTAGACACAGGTGTGGGAGCTCTCTGGACTTTCCCACGCCTTGTCCACGCGTGGAGTGATCTGTCAAGCCCTCCGGTCTTTACTCCTTTGATTCGTTTCGCTTGCCAAGTTTACATGCTTTGTGTGTTCATCTCCGAAACCTACAAAATCATTCAAAGTATTCATCTCCGAACCCAATCCAAAGGTTGTAGATAAAATTGAAAAAGAAAATGATAGTGAAGAGGTGAGTGTTTAAGGAGGTGGAGTGGAGTTTAACACCCCGGTGCTTGAAGAAATTTCAACTCTTGTGTTGGGAAATAAAAAAAGGGGATGAAATTGGGAGTGAGGATGATGAAAACATTGAAATTCTATGGGAAGATAAAGAGCCAATACAAGGTAATATTCTTGACTCTTTTTGCATTTCTATTTTTGAAAATCCTTATGCTCAACCTCTTGTGGGAAATACTTGTTATTCTTGTGAGGATGACTCCTTGTGCAAGGACGAGTCCCTTGATTTTTGTAGTGATGCTTTGATATGATGAGCGAGGAGAGGACTATGCATATTAGAGAGGATGCCACTTTTGGCAACCTCATATAAGGGGAGTTGAGCGAAAATGCCTTGGTTGAGCTACAAAAGGGTGTTAGGAAATATATTACGAAAATAATATTTCCAGAAAATAACAAGCACAAAATACGAAAGGAATTTCTGGACAAGGTTAAGCTTGAGTCGTGTACTTACTACACTATCCTTAAAACCTTATTTGCTACCTCCCACGGTGCTAGGAGCGTTGTAGCCTAGGTTTCCCAGGATAAAACAAGCTTCGATTTCTAGTTTGAGCACTCAAACTTCGAAACCCAGCGAACAAGAACAAGAGCTGAACACAGTATGCTAAAAAGGGAGTAGAAGCAGATTTTTCGAGAGAGAAATTTGTATTTCGTTGTTTTTTTTTTAAAATCTGCTGCTCCTACCACCAACTTATATAGGAATTGCTGGATTAATAGCATTTAATTAAGGCACTTAATCTGATCATAAACTCAGCCTTGTAACCCCTGTAACGGTCGACCACTACCTGAGAATTGATTCAGATAATAAAAATTGGAATTAACCCGGTATTAATTCCGTAACAGATGAATCAAGACTTGAACGGTCACTACCCGAGGCGAGGAGTTACACTGAGGTGTTCAGATTACCCGAATGGACTAGGATTCGGCCAATGATTCAGGCTACAGAAGGCCGAACCATTGCGCGAGTCGTCCGAACCATTCTGGTTCGCGGCGGCCGAACCCATAAGTCCGAGGACTAGGGAGACCACTACGAGTCCTTGTTGGCCGAGGAATGGAGACCGAATCCTAGATGGCTTCGTGTTGGAAAAAGTCTCGAAAAATTGGCATAACTGGCGCACACGAGTTCAAGCCTTTTCGAACTCATTTTGGATTTTGATTTGCACCCCCCCTGCGCGCGAGAGAGAGCCTCTATGCTATACAATTCACTAAGCCTAAGAAAGGCACTTGTATAAATAGTGGTGCAAATTCCCTTTCCAAACCAATGTGGGACAAAGCCTTATTCTAAAGCCTTCCCTCAATTTTTCCAACTCAAATGGGTCAACTTTGAGAACCAATTTCTCATTCACCCATTATCCGTTTTGTGCGTACAATATATCAATCTCTTCGTCTAACTACGAAGAACCCGAATCCACTTTGACCCGACCCAAATCGGAAGTGGACTCCACATTTATTTGTACCACAAAATAGCCACTTAAATTGCCATTTTCATGCTATTTTCCAACAATCCCCCACATGAATGAAAATTGATTTTCGGGGTTGTTTTGAAATCGGAAACAACTGTGTTCACCGGACGATCCCTGCATAGGATAGGTAGGTGTTACCCTTTGAACCTTCCCTCGTGAAGATACATTTACTCTACTGGCTGTGCGGTAGAACGCGATGTCTTTGAACCGACTGCCGTTTGTGTAGACGATGACATATCTCACACAGGAACCTTCCAACCTTGTTCTGTTCTCATGAGTGTGCCCATTTTGGTCGTGGGTCACCGTTCCTGGTTCTGCAAGAGTTTCTAAAGAATTGAGCCTAGTTCAATTCTCCTTTGAAGCGACCCTCACTTCTCTCTCACATAGGTGATTCTTTCCCGAGTATCCCGCATACTCACATATGTCAACCGACATTCGAATCATTAAAGCATCAATGTGCTAACCTCGTGCGGGAGCCACTGTTTTAACGAGGAGTGGTAGGGAGTTCGAGACCCCCACAGTGACACGCTACGTTCCATAATTTAGTTGTCCCATTGAACCTAGGTGCCAGCTAGGTTGGGTATCCACTATAGAACTTATACCAAAGGCTTCAGACCCATTCCTCGTGTCAACTTCTCGGTCAACTCTCTACTTAACCCTTTGGTTAACGGATCCGATATGTTGTCTCTTGACCTGACGTAGTCAACCGAGACAACACCAGTTGAGAGAAGTTGTCTAATGGTGTTATGTCTATGACGTATATGTCTAGACTTACCATTATACATGTGACTTTGTACTCTCCCAAGTGTGGCTTGACTATCGCAATGCACACATATTGGATGTACAGGTCGTTCCCAATTAGGAATATCCTCTAGAAAATGACGTAGCCATTCAGCCTCTTCACAACATTTGTCCAAGGCTATCAGCTCAGATTCCATGGTGGATCTAGCTATCACGGTTTGCTTAAAGGATTTCCATGCAACAGCTGCACCGGCTAGTGTAAACACGTAGCCACTCGTGGACTTAGAATCCTTAATATCAGATATCCAATTAGCATCACTATACCCTTCAAGTACAGCAGGATATCCTGTATAGTGCAATGCATAGTTACGAGTATCCCTTAGGTATCTCATAACCCTCACAATTGCCTTCCAGTGCATATCACCGGGGTTACTCGTATATCTACTAAGTTTACTAACCGCAAAGGCAATATCTGGCCTAGTACAGCTCATTAGATACATTAAACTACCAATAATCCGAGCATATTCTACTTGAGAAATACACTTTCCGTGATTCTTGGATAGTAAAACGTTTGTATCAAATGGTGTCCTGGCCACGTGATTATCATCCTTGTTGAATTTTGCAAGGATTTTATCAATATAATGAGATTGGCTCAACACGAGACCATCTGGTCTCCTAATGATTTTAATCCCGAGGATCAAATCAGCCAAACCCATATCCTTCATGTCAAATCTCACGTTTAGCATGTTTTTGGTAGACTTGATCATCCGATCATTACTACCAACGATGAGTATATCATCTACGTACAAACAAAGGATGACATACCCGTCTATGGTTTCTTTAACGTAGACACATTTGTCACTTTCGTTTATTTTAAATCCATTGGTTAACATCGCATGGTCAAACTTCTCGTGCCACTGTTTAGGCGCTTGCTTTAACCCATAGAGCGATTTAACCAACTTACAGACTTTCTTTTCTTGGCCCGGAACAACGAACCCTTCGGGTTGTTCCATATAGATTTCTTCATCTAACTCGCCATTTAAGAAAGCTGTTTTCACAT
>CP025651.1:19037231-19073823 GCA_003576665.1 Ipomoea trifida
CATTCGGGTAATCTGAACACCTGTGTAACTCCTCGCCTCGCGGTAGTGACCGTTCAAGTCTTGATTCATCTGTTACGGAATTAATACGGGTTAATTCCAATTTTATTATCTGAATCAATTCTCAAGTAGTGGTCGACCGTTACAGGGGTTACTGTAACACCCCAATTTTCACACCTTGGATTTATTACAAAATCCTAATAATACAATACATTGCGGAAGCGTCTAACCAACAGAAAACTGGGTGTTACCGCCACGCTTGGGTATCTCTCCTATACCCAAACGCTAAGGCTAAACTTACAACCTCAAATAACCATATCAACATCCAAATATGTACATATGGAAATAATCCTTCCAGGGTGTCTATTCTAGGATAGAGTAGTCTTCAACCTCAACTCCCATCCTATTCAGAGCTCATCGGCCACAGGGCCCACGCTAGACTGCATCTAATAAAGGACACAATGAAGTGTAGTTAGCGCGACGGCTAAGTAAGAAAATCCATTGTCACTTAAGCGTAGACAAAGGTTTTTAAAATATGATATCAATACAAAAGCTTATAGAGTTTTTACCCATACTTTGGAAGTTTACCTGAAATCAAACAATCCAAAGATAGCATATATTTAAAGAAAATTTCAAAAGATTTTCCTTCACAACAACAATAAAGATATAATCGTCATCCCAAAAATTATAATCTCACATATTTTAGACAAGTTCATAAACTTTCCATTTTCAAGAATCTCATCCCTTTTCAATTCAGCTCTAATCTTTTAACACCTTCAGATCTCATCTTCTAACTTTCAATCATCTGAACCGCAGCTCAGTATATCATTCATCTCATCAGTTAGAACCGCAGCTCTAACTCTTTCAATCATCTGAAACTCATCTCCTGAACCGCAGCTCAGTATAACATTCATTTTTTAATTAGTTACTTAGTTTCCCCCTGGATAGCATGAGACATATTTAACATTTCTTGATTCCCCTTCTCAAACCTCGGGCTATGGCATGCTCCAGCCTTCCCTGTAGGTCTCCTTATCCCAACCTCGGGCCATGGCACTCCAGCCCTCCCGTAGGTCCAACCTTATTCCAACCTAGGGTCGTGGCTCTCAAGCCTCCCGTAGGTCCCCACCTTACTCAACTTCTCTATAACATATCCAGAAACTAAGATTTTCAAAACATTCTTTCATATACGTAATTAGTATTTTCTTTTCATTTCTCAAAACATTTATTTCAACCAAAATCAAGCTTTTTGCCCATAGGCTTTTAAAAAATTATGACACAGCATACTTAAACATTTAACAAAAATAATACAGTTGAAAATAATTAACATAGCTTGACATAAACCCAAATTTTCTGAAAAATACTGGACAGAACATTCTGGACGCTGGTGGACGCATGGTGGACGCGCGTCCACCTGGCGTCCACCCTACGGCTTTGCTTTTATTTTTCGAAAATCACTGGACGCTAGTGGACGCACGGTGGACGCGCGTCCCTAGGGCGTCCTCACTTACGGCGTTTTTCCAAAAATACTGGACGTCGGTGACTAGGATTCGGCCAATGATTCGGGCTACGGAAGGCCGAACCATTGCGCGAGTCGTCCGAACCATTCTGGTTCGCGGAGGCCGAACCCATAAGTCCGAGGACTAGGGAGACCACCACGAGTCCTTGTTGGCCGAGGACTGGAGACCGAATCCGAATCCTTGTTGGCCGAGGACTAGTGGAGTCCGAATCCTAGATGGCTTCGTGTTGGAAAAAGTCTCGAAAAATTGGCATAACTTATGCCCGCAAGGCCACCCAATTTTCCGAACGACATTCGTGCCAGCAGGTGCTGGCGCACACGAGTTCAAGCCTTTTCGAACTCATTTTGGATTTTGATTTGCACCCCCCCTGCGCGCGAGAGAGAGCCTCTATGCTATACAATTCACTAAGCCTAAGAAAGGCACTTGTATAAATAGTGGTGCAAATTCCCTTTCCAAACCAATGTGGGACAAAGCCTTATTTTAAAGCCTTCCCTCAATTTTTCCAACTCAAATGGGTCAACTTTGAGAACCAATTTCTCATTCACCCATTATCCGTTTTGCGCGTACAATATATCAATCTCTTCGTCTAACTACGAAGAACCCGAATCCACTTTGACCCGACCCAAATCGGAAGTGGACCCCACATTTATTTGTACCACAAAATAGCCACTTAAATTGCCATTTTCATGCTATTTTCCAACAATGGGAAGTGAAGAAGTGATTGTTCATTGGTATGCTAAACATGAAAAGGTCATTGGGGATGGAATAGGCAAGGAGGAGAGAAAGGAAGTGCAAGCTATCCTTGAGAAATTGAGGGTAGTGTGCAATGCTTACCTTGGTTTAACAATGCAATTTGTTCTTCCTTTTCTTGGTTTTGAATTCAAGGATATCCTACATCTTTGGGCATACCTTGAAGCAAAGGTGCATGGGACGCTTGGTAAGGTCTCAGAATCGGTATGCTTTGAAGGGTAGCACATATCGCATCTAGCCAAAGACGGTAAACGTGGCGCTTCTTAGGAGGCACCCCAAGGTTATCTTGCAGATATTAGTGTTTTTCTTATTGTTTTTCTTCTTGCTTTCTTGTTTTCTTGTAGATTTCTTTTTAGGATTGTCCCCGTTTGAGCTAACAATGCAGGTAAAATGGTTCGGGGGCATCATTGTTCCACCAAAGTGTCAAGGAGATGTGAAAAAATAGCAAAGGAGATCAAAGGAGTGGAAGGGGAACTCTCGGGGCCGAGTCCATGTCTACTCCACGCGTGGGAAAAGATTAGAGATGCTCCGTGCCTCTGCTCCACGCGTGGAGCCTGTGTCGGAAAACTACAGAGATGGTCCACGCCCAGGTCCACGCGTGGACGGGCACCAGAGTCAAGAAAATTTTTTCTGCGCGAAATTTTCTTTAAATACCCTTGCTCACTCATTCTTACACCTATCCACGAGAAAACACTCTCAAAAGGTAAAAACTCTCCTTACATTGTGCTCCAAGCTTAAGGAATTTCAAAGCCTAATCACACATTAAGATCATTCCACAAGGTAAACTCTTAGATCTACATGCTACATTATCTTGAAAATGCAAAGTTTTTCTCCCTATATGCTTCTAAGTTGAGTCTACATTGTTGAATGCTTCTTGAAGGGTTAGAATAATTTTGATGGCTTATTGTGAATAGTAAAGCTTGTATTTGTTCCACATTGTGAAAATTTTTCCATTATTTGAGCTTATTGTGTTCTCTTGAAGAACTCTAGATAGGAAAATTGGGGATTTCTTCCATGATTGGTTGATATGTTGAAATTGGGTAAAATTGAACATGAAAATGATGTTTTTGTTCTAATGGATGGATATTGTTGAATGCATATACACATTGTCTATATTGTATGCTTTCCTGAACACTTCATTCTTTAACCCCATTATTGTCTTGAGGTAGAAGATGAAGTTGACTTTTTTTTGTTGATTTTGGGCATTAAATTTTGAAATTGTATAGTTTGAATTGGTTTGCATATGAGTGTTGAGTGTGCAAAATAATGATAAATGTGTTGAGAAGATGTGAAAAATGGAGAAATGAGAGTGTGAAAAGCTTGTGATAGTGCTAGTAGTGGTAAATCATGTGAGAAGAACTCTCTTGAATTGAAATGTGAGATTTCCTTGTATTATGTTGCAAGATTGTTTGTGTTGTAGGAAATGACGTCACAAGAATCAACTTCACTCTAAAGAGAGAAGAGGGCCAAGAAGGGCAAGGCACCAATGGATGGGTCTAGCATCCGAGTGCCAAAAGAGGAAAGCAAAGAGATGAGAACACCACATAGAGATATTATCATGAATGAAAAGATGAAGGCATGCTACCAGTACTTGGCACAAAAGCCCGTGACCCGTTGGACCTACATTGAATTATCCGATCTTAACTCTTTCAAATGTCGTCAAGGGGTGAAACGTCTCATCTACCAACCATAATGGAGCACTCTTTTTCGTTGGAGATACCCCACATACACCCCGATAGTCCACGAATTTGTAGCAAGTTTAGAAGCTTCGGGGATGAGCGGATATTTAACGAGCCCGACCATCCGATTCCGTCTTTTCAACAATGATCATCACATTTCTATCAACACTCTTAGTCAACTTTTAGGCTTCTACAATCGAGATGATCAGACCAAACATTGGTATCGGAGACTCAAATGGGATTTCGGGGACACCGAAACTCCAAGGAAGTACTAGGAATCTATAGCCAGACATGGAGTTAATTGGAGTGGTTCTAGGGTCCTCGGTACCCACATCAAAAGAGAAGATCTCCGGATAGTCAGAAGAGTCATTACTCACTCTTGGGAGGCCGACGAGGAAATTATGCCAAGGTCTACAAGGGAGATTTGTTCGCACTCTGGAGTATGGATACGGGAAAACCCGTAAACATGGGCATGGTGTGTCGAGGTTAGCTCTATGCTCAACAAAAGGAAAAGGTGCATGCTGTGTTCATCGGACCTTTGGTGACTCGACTCTACATTGCCTTGGGATACCAGAATAAGCTTGAGTGGACTGAGTACTTAATGCCTGAAGCGAAAGTGACTTCGATACCACATGAGGAATTGCTCTCAATGAAACTTACTCGCACACTCAGGGTAAGAGAAGAAGCAGGCCCTTCCAAAAGCCCTCCACCCATCCCATGAGCACCTTAATTATTCACTTCCTTGAACGCCATCAGCATCATCGACATCTCCATTAGCATCCCCAATGGCAGAATCACTACTTCAGTCATCTTCTGCCACATCCTCTGTCCCACCTCAATCTCCAATCGCGTCACCTCGCGCTTCTTCACCTTCTGAACCAGTAGTTCTACCACCCACAGAGCCGCCACCATCCTCTTCTTCTCCATTTCTAACAGTGCCAACACATTTCATCAAGGTGACCGATTGGGACACAATGCAAATCTTCCAATACCAACTACACTTGGAGAGCTTAAAGAGGCAACAGGAATGGGAAGCCAACCAGCGCGAATGGGAGGAAAGGTGCTGAGAGATTCTTGAAGAGCAGCGAATGCGAATGGATTAACTCCGGAGGAAGTATGAGAAATCTTGGTTTGGCCCACCAAAATAAAGAAAGAAGAGTGGTTTCCTTGAGAAGAAAGAATTTCATAAGGCTTGAAAATTTGAATGACTTTGTGGACAATGATTCCTTGTTTGATTGTTTAATTTCTTTTTCTTTTTCTTTTTCTTTGATCTTGATAGATGTTGATATTAGTAGTTTGTTATGCTTTAATGTAGATGAAGTTGAGTTTAGCCAAGGACGTTAAACGTGGCGCTCTTGGGAGGCACCCCAAGCCAAAAAAAGAGAAAAAAAATAAAAGAAAGAACACGAGAGGTAGGAGGGATGAACTTAAATTCTTTATTCTTTCACTAACCATTGATTGTAGGTATTCTTGAGGGGTGAAGACGGAGTAGGAGCTTAAAGCGTGGAAATGAAGTGATGTTCACATGTTGGTATATCTTCTAACCCTTTTACATTTGAGAACCCAGTGGAATTTTTAAAGTGTGGAAATTTGTTTATGAGTTTTGCTTGACTGATTCGCATGGGATGAGCTTTGTATGTTTTTAATTCATGAATGGGTTTGATTGTCCTAAGTTTGGAAGCATTTCTAAAGTGTGGAAAGGTTTTCTTTACTTATGTTATAGACCCATGCTCCCTTTCCACCGGTCCTCATAGTAACATCGAGGACGATGTTTATTTTTAAAGTGTGGAAAGGATGCATTGCATGCTTATATCGTTTGTTGCTTGAATTGATTGATTAGTCTTGTTTTATGGGTGTGTTTGATTTTGCAAGAGTGTGTCATTGTTTATACTATATTGGAGGAGTTTTAATCATGTCCAAATAAAATTTTTGGAATATTCTTTGGAAGTTACTTTTTGCACAAAAATTGAAATGTTTGGAACCAAAAAGGTTCAAAATCTTGTGTGCTTGCATGTTGTCACCGCTTATTTTATTAGGACCTTAGTCAAGGATATGATCTCTTGAAGTGGGAGTGTGCAACCTTTAACTTTAGAAAGATAATGTGAGCGAAGCCCAGAAATTTAACTAATTTTGGTAAGGGCATTGGACAAAAGGTGAGCTTATTGTGAGCTTAAGAAAAATCCCTTCCCCAAGAAAAAAGGCAAGATGAGTTGATTTGGTGGAAGTGTGGAAAAAAGGCTAAGCATGGCCACTCCTAGAGGTAAAATCTGAGGCGAGCCGTCTTGCTAGGATTTGGGGCAACCATTGCACCGTTCTTCAAACAAACATAGAGCTCTACGTGAAATCGGTTGTCCCAATGACGTTATCCTAGAAGATGAGATAATAGAGAGGAGCTGAGCCACCCCGCTTGGATTCGAGTATCCATTGCACGGACCTTCAAAAAAACATGGGGCTCCATGTGAAGTTGGGTGTCCAATGACGTTATCTGAGGGGGTTGAGAAGAAAGAGAGATCACCCAAGCCATGGCGGTGAACGGCCCATGCCCCTACCCTCATTTACTTTTATACTTAAGGTCTTTGACGTTTGGTTGGATGAATTGGTTGAGTGTGCACATCGTTCCCACTAGGGGGATCGGCTTGAAGGTCCTTGCAAAATAGAAGGTGAACCCCAAATTGAATTGCATGCTTGGAAATGGTGTGAAATGGTTTTCTTAATGCTTGAACTTGATCCTTAGAGATTTTTGCTTCCTTTTCATATTCTTAGAATTGATTTTGCACATGCATAACGCTCTTGGTAGATAGTATTGGGGATCTAACCCTCTCTGGTTGGCTACACCCTAGATTCACTTGACCAATTGATAGAGTGACATAATTATCTTTGGCACTTAAATGATTAGGGCTCAAATTGTGAATTGCTCGAGGACAAGCAAATTAAAGTGTGGAAACTTTGATAAGCGCCAAAGATAGCTATAGAAAGGGTCGAAATTGAATACAACGTTTTAATACCTGTTTATGGTCAATTCACGTAGAAAAGGGTTTGATGTGTTCATTCTTGCGAAACTCTATCACATGTTGTGTTTCGAAGCCATTCTTGTAGGATCAAAGAGAATTGAAGGCCAAAGGAAGAAACAACGAAGAAACACGTGAACAACAACAGCTCCATTTCTGAGCCACGCGTGGGAAATATCCAGAGAGGATCCACGCCCATGTCTACGCGTGGACCTCTGCGTGGTCGAGCCCTTGAAAGGCAAAATTGAGAATGGCAATTTGAGAAGACTATTTAAGGCAAAGCTCAACATTTGTGAGGGGAGGGGGGGGGGGGGTGTGTTGCGAGGATTCCTGACTTTCGCCCTTCCCTAAGGGGAATTTCTCTACACTTTAGTTATTTATCCTTTAGAGAGAAATTAGTCTAGATTGAGAATTAGAAAATAGATCTAGGATTGGTCTAGAGGAAGAAAATTGAAGAATTGTTATTTTCATACTTGGGATTTAGTAATCTCTTAACTATCCTTACGTTTACGCTTTATATTTAATTGCAATTTCCCCTTTTGATTATTAATTGAGCTTGGATTTCCATTTGCTTTCATTAACTTGCAATGTTTAGCTAGATTAGATTTGGAGATTGGACGTTCCGATCTAGTAATCATGTTTGATTTGATTTAATTCTTTCATTGATTTGAGGAATGTTGATTTAGGGTTCATATGTTCATGTGCGGTTGATGTGTAGTTTTGATTTTCTTCTATTTCCGGGCGGGATAGGTAGTAAAGTTAGAGGAAGTATAGATCGCGAGATATCAGGTCTATACAAGTCTTACTCGGCCACATTCTCGCCCTTGGTCTGGGAGGACTAGGCCCGAAAGGAGTGGTAGACTATGTGTTTCTTAAAATGCCCCATTCGATTGAGGAATCGAGAGTCCGAAGTGTGACGCCACTCGGTGATGGTGCCTTAGGCTCCCTTGATCAAAACCTTCGCATTACCTCAATCACCCTGAGTAGTACCCAACATGAGAGCTAGAGAAGACATACATCTCCTTGCTTTCTTTAATTGTTTGCTTTTGTTTATATTTGCTCACAAAATCCTCCCCTATGACTTCTTTGCCTTGAGTGATTCTTGTAACTCTTGCCTCTTAACATCCTAAATGTCATACGCTTGATTTGGTTCCAATTTGTCATCCTTGAGAACACGACACTCGGGGAATGTATTCTTCCTCATTTTAACCCTTTCCACCTCACCATAAACTACAAACATAAGAATACGTACGGCTACATGGCTTTCTGAGTACCTCCTAGAAAGAACTCTTCTGCCTACAAGGTACCGAGCTTAAGCCTAGTACAACTTATCATCCGTAAACAAATAGGCAGACTGAAGTAGTCAACCGTTTCCTCGAGATATACTTACGAGCTTTTTCTAGTGAATATCTAACTCGGTGGGCAAAAGAACTTCCACGGGTTGAGTATTGGTACAATACTAGTATTCACAGCCCATCCGAATTTTTCCCGTCCATTTCGTGTATGGCAGACCACCTCTGTCGTTGATTGGTTTTTCTCGTGATGGCACCCCAATTGCCACACTTGATGATGTCCTTCTGGATCGTGAAGAGCTCTTGGCTACACTCAAATTAAATTTACAACGGGTTCAAGAAAGGATGCGTATACAAGCTAATCGCCATCGCCGTGACAAGGAATTTAATGTGGATGATTGGGGTTTTGTTAAGTTATAGCCATATAGATAGGGCTCGGTTGCATCGCGTCATGCCCACAAGCTGGCTAAGCGCTACTTTGGTCCCCTACTAAACTGCTGCTCATGTCAGGAAGGTTGCGTACAAACTATCATTGCCTGGTTCCGCTAGGATTCACCCAGTGTTTCATGTGTCACTTTTGAAATTCTGCCCAAACTTGTCTACAACCACCCTAGTTCACCCGCCACCGTTGGCTACCTAGTTTCCTATCCCGTTTCGCATTTTGGAGCAACGTTTTGTCAAGCGCAACAAGCCATAGCTTCGACATGTTCTTGTTCAGTGGGAGAATACCCCATCATCAAAAGCTACATGGGAAAATTGGGAACTTTTCCATGTGTTGTTCCATATATTAGCCTTAAGGACAAGACATATTTTGATGGGGTAGGTAATGATATGCATGCAATTAACGAAAGGAGGTCCAAGAGGAAGGTTTCAACACAACTAAAGCTGCATGACTACATCTGCAGTTGAAGACCCTAATATTTAGGACATGCAATTTACTCATTCTCTGCATGCACTTTAATTACAGTCTCTATTGTTAGAGTAATTATGACCAAATAAATAGTAAATTTATTAGAAGGTAGTTAGAATGTAATAAGTTATAAATTCCATCGTTAATACAAGAGAGGGCATCACCATGAATTACAATATTTCTTCTGTCTGAACTCAAGTCTCTCTTCCCCCTATATTTTTCTATTCTTGAGGCTGTTCATCTCTAAAGTGAACAATGAAATACTTGAAGAAAATTCATCCCAACAGTTATCATATGCGTGGCCTCCTTGCAGCATTAAGAAATTAGTGTGGAATGATAAGCGTATCATCAATATGCAAATTCGTCTCCAGTTGGACAGGAACTCTACAATTCATTTCTAGGCATAGAGGAAATGCAAGGCCGACGAAGACGGAGGGGGTTGGGGTTTTATTTTATTTTTTTATTTTGTTAAAAATTTTAATATTTAAAATAAATAAATAAATAAATAAATTATTAGAAGTTAACCGCCATGTCAGCGGTTAATCTGGAGAATATGTCACTTTTGACTTAATTGCATGATTTTAGCTTGTTTAGGGAGTCAATTGCATTTTTTTTTTTGAATTAATCGGATGACTCAATTGCATTTTCATGTGTAGTTCAATGGCTAATTTGAACCTTGTTTTCAATTTTATACTGTATTTTTTTTTAATATACTCTAACATATTCATAGTATATGTTCAACAATTATGCCAACTTTGATTGAGATGGAGTTTGAATCTAAGACCTTTCTTATGGAAATCAAAGAATAAGTTAAGAATAATAAATATTTAACGTAATATTCCGTTACTAAACTTTACAATAACCGAATGGGAGAGTATTTTAGAAAAGTAAATGATATAATAGAGAATAAAGTAGAAAATATAATTTAAAAAATACAAAAATCAAAATAATATGAACCATTCATTTCAACAAACAATTGGACCAACTAACATTTTTTAGTTCGGGTTATAAGCGTAATTTTATTGGCTTTTATAAGTGTGTACTTCTGTAATCTAATTGTTATTTAACGAGACTGAATCAGTTACCTTCAACACAATGATAAAATTCAAATTTACTTAAGGAATTATGGCTTAAAGGATTCCCCGCCGGATTGTATTTCTGCTTTGCTCAATATTTAATATATCGCTTATTCCTTTGATTTTCAAAAAAAAAAAAAAAAAAAGTTATGGCTTAAAGGAAGGTGCATTGCAACCAACCATCACGACAACTGTATGCAATCACATGCAATGAATGAATTAAAGCACAGATATGGATAGACAGATCTCGGAACATATTATGTACAATTTGAAAGGGAGTTAAAACGGCGACCCGACCCTACACGTCGTATAATAAATCCTTGTCCAAACATTTCCTCAGAGTAGCTTACATTTGTCTGGCATTGTAAAGTTTAGAGTTAATATCCAATTTAGTCCTTAATTGTAATAGGTTTTATTTATTTATTTATTTATTTATTTTTAATAATTTATTCCTGAATAATTTTTTGTGCTTAATTAGATTCTCGACTTAAATGGTTTTACCCAATTAAGTCATCGACTGTTAAAATCAATGACTAAATTGAGAAAAAATAAGTATAGTTGAGCACTGAATTGAGTAAAACCATTATAGCTTAATACTAACTTGGGTAAAACTGAATATTAATAGAGGTGAAATTGCCAAATTATTTTAACAGAAGAATCAATTGAGTAAACCATCGAAGTCGAGGACTTAATTAAACACAAAAACTCGTTTAAGACTAAATCTAAGAAAATCAATATAATCGAGAACTAAATTGGATATTAATTAATAACTATACATTTTAGATCCATTCTCATTCTGTCGTTCCTCTAATCCTCTTACTTTGATCTGTAGTTCTGTACCACGACATATAGTACCTACTTTCTGAAAGATTATAAATTCTAAAAAGTTCTAAATATGAGATTTTTACTAAATGGAAAATAAATAAATAAAGTCAAAAGAACAGATCAGGAAAATGACAGGAAATTTAAACGCATTAAAATAATAACAAATAAAAAGAAAGGGATATATATTATTAGAATTTTCTATAGTACGAATAATATCATGTACAAAACAAAAAAGGGTATACAACTGATTATGCCTCATATTATTGGGGAACAATGTCAATACTCAATAGTATGTGTCTATATATATATATATATATATATATAGAGTCATGATCAAGTGTGGCCGTGCCTTCCCGTGCGGCCGTGCGGTTCACACCACTCAATGTTACGAAATACACCCCTCAATGTTACGAAACACACCACTCAAATATGCACTGTGGTGTGTTTCTTAATATTGTGGTGTGTTTCATTGTGGTGTGTTTCTTAACATTGAGTAGTGTATTTCGTAACATTGAGTGGTGTGAACCGCACGGGAAGGCATGGTCACACCTGAACATGACCCTATATATATGACGGTAATAATGTTGCCAGGTATATTTGAGTATTATTAAAGTGTGATAGTTTGAGTACAAGAGTTTCAGTACAATTACCAATAGAGTAGTGTGTGATACACGAAGTCCCCCATCCTCTACCACAAGTCTGCTACTTATAATATGGCTGCAACGGCTCTTCCTCTAGTGAGTGTAACGGAGTGCTAGTAATGGTGAGCTGCATTGAATGCTGAGTCGTGATAATGGAGAGCCGTTGGAGTAATTATCATCCCATCAATGTGTCGTCTTTGTGTAATGGGAGACCGTTTGTTGCCTTCGGATCAGTGCTGATGATTTGGGTCAGGTACTGATGCCCAATTATCCTGTCAATATATATATATATATATATATATATATATATACACACACACACACGCGCGCGCACACACACAGGGATTGGATCAAGTGCGAAGATCACTTCCCGTACGGAAGTGCGATTAACACAAAAGGATGCACTTTAAGTGTACAATTGATGCACCTAAGCACCTTAAGAAGTAAAACAACGCACCTAAAATTTTAGATCAACGCACCTTAAGTTTCAACAAAAACGCACCTTAAGCTCTTACTGATGAAACCACGCACCTTAAGCACAGAAACCACGCACCTTAAGAAGAAACACGACGCACCTTAACTATGTACCTTAAGTTTGACAATACAGAAAATGTCTAAATTGACATTGCATTTTTTTTAATCATTGTTAATCTTGGACATTGATTTAGGCAAGATCAATGGCTCTCATCTCAACGCACCTCCGCACCTAGACGCATCATTCGCATTTAAACATAATACTCTCCAGATCAACGGCTCTAAAAAAATTTTTAAAAAAATGAACACACTTGCACAAAAATTTGAGTTATTTAAAAAAATGCCACTATTTTTTTAAAAAAATTATAGTTGATCCATTCAATCTGGACACGTGAACGGCTACGATTAGTTCTCAATTCTTTCATGGACATTCATTCTCACCTGGGCGCACCCATATATATATATATGTGTGTGTGTGTGTGTGTGTGTGCACACACACACATACATATATATGTATGTATGTATGTAGAAATTCTCTCAAATGCGGTTAGTATGCTACCTGCGATCGTGTGGCCTATTTTTAGCCTTGGGATTCCTTTCATCTAACGTCTGTAATTGTTTCAATTTTATTAGGAAAATAAGTTGTGCGATTTGGAAGGGAGGAAATGGAGGTGTTATGTGGTCTGTTAATGGAGTTTTGCAGGTGTAGAGTCGGAGAAGACAGGGTTAGAGGAGGCTACTGCATCCCCTCTGTCTTGTTCACAGGACTAGCCTTGGGCACAGGGTACCGTCGGGCTAGTCTCGTTCATAGTGGAACTTCATGTTTTGCCAACCAATGTCGTGTTACCGCGTGGCATGAGCTCCTACCGCCAATTCCGTGGGACCATTGGGCTTTGATGGCAGGACTCGCCTGTGGTATCGCGTGGCATGGGTGGCGGCGGGCCTTGAGCTCCTGCCTCCAGTTCCGTGGGACCATTGGGCTTTGATGGCAGGACTCGCCTGTTGAGTCTGACCACTATTCAAATTTGCGAACTGTTACAATGTAGTATATGTTCAAAACTACTTTCTCAACCTACACAAAGAGTCAACAGTTGCCTCCATTGAGGCTCGAACCCACTCCCCTCCATGTGGGAGTGTAAACTTGGTGCCACTAGACCACAAAGTCTATGGATTAATAAATGCATTTGTGAGAAGAGTAGTATATGAAGGGAGTCATTTAATTTATTGTGTTTCAAAGAAATGTTGGGAGTATGATGTTTAATGATACTCGTTTTACTGTCTATTGAAACAAGGTGATGCATTTGCCCATTAACCTCATTCATGCATCTATACTTATCAAATCAACCTATATTTTTATATAAATGATTACTCATCTATTTTGAACGCTTATATAAATAAATAAATATATGTATACTTGTATAGTTTTGCAATATAACTCTTTTAAATCTCTATCTATACCCTATTTAAATATATATGAAAGTATATATGTTACTTATGCACTATTTTCGGAACCATTGAGAAGAAAGGTTTTTAAAGATTATACCACCACTATTTTCATTAAGGGATCTAAGAAAACAATATATTTTTGGAGAACTCGATTGGACTACGGTCCATTCGGCAGAAATGACGAAAATTCGGTAGAAAGAATCATGGATAATATGATGATGAGAAAGTATCCTGGTAGAAAATCCTAGGTATATTTAGGGCTTGAGCTATTACTCACTAGGCTTGGAATCCTAGTTAGGCGGTGTGCACACTTAAGGTAGCGGTCATGTTTCCACATGAGATTGATGAGATATGATGATTTATAAGGGAGTTGTTCTTCAGGGCTCGGTCCTCGTAGGGGTCATACACACATGGTGGTGACCTCATCCTTCCTTCATGTATAATTTTGATGAAAGGTTTCCTCCTGTATTATTATAAACATGATTATGTTCAGATGATGATATTATTGATATGTTAGAAATGCTATTATGTTCTAAGAATTCCATTTACTTATCTCGGTAGTATAAATGATTTCATTATGATCTACCATACTAATCTTTCCATGCCATTAAGTTCCTCTTTTTTTTTAATACTTAAAGCATTAAACCCTTGCCCATCTATATTCACAAGCACATGGGCATGAGTTACTCTATTCATATGAGTACTTATATAAGCATCTATGTATCAAGTATGTCTATTCATTATTTATATATTTATGATTTTATGTGCTACTTCACGATGTATGATGTCTTTATGTGACTATCTAAACTACCTATTTTTCCAAATCTATATATATGTATCTATTTTTTTCAGGAAGGAATGGTTTATACATAGCATTTATGCTAACGGGTTATTTTCTTGTGATTTTGCTAAACCTCTTTCAGGTTTGGATTGATATGTGCCGAGAGCGCCTTAGAGGAGTTAGATAGCTTAATATCTTTTTTTCCTAGCTCCTAGTGTAGTCCCTTCTTATTATCTATGTTTTGATGAACACGTTATTGACTCTTGATGAATGTTTGGTTTTCTTTTTTGGATAGTATGGTGCTTGGACACCGGTCTATGAACCCTTATAATTTTGGACTTGTAGATGTTTGGATTATTTATGGTTTAGCCTGGTAGTTACTCTTATGCAAGTAACTACGACGGTAGCATCCCCTAGACTTTGAGTATATTAATCGAATGATGTTGGTTCATTAGTATTTAAATCCTTATCTTTATGCCTAAGTTCTTAATTATAATCTAAGCTCGAATGTTAAAATTGAGGGTGTTACACTTATCTTCAAACCTTTATAACTCTACTCGGTAGAAGTAGAAAGAAGCGGAGTAAACTTTTGTGGAGTTGAAAAACCTAAGTACTCAAGACCGGCTTTGCATTTAAGGCTTGAGTGATTTTTTTTTTTTTTTTGTACAAAAAGGGATTTAGTGCAAACCTCCTTAGTAGATTTAATTAGAAGAGTGGAGTAGGCTTGGTTTAGCCGAATCACTATAAAAATCTCTCTCTCTATCTTTATTTTTACTGCATGCCTGCATACTCCAACACACAAATTATAACTTTTTAAGAAGAACAAAATTACATGCAACCAACCAAAAAAGGGTTTAAAATGTCTACAGTGCATACTCAACAATTTGTTGAAGTAACCATTCGGTTTAATTGGACGAAAAGTTAAAATTTTCAAAATCTAAAAAGTCTATTCACCGCCTCCCTCTAGACTTGTTCTCAATCCTTCCAGGACCAACATAAGTCAACACATACATGTGATTTACAAATTTAGTCCTTTACAAATAACGAAAAACCTGTTTCACACCATCCCAATGATTTTTGCCAAGGTTAGATTGGAATATGCTTAGTATTCCAACTGCATGTGTTTGATCAAGCTGAGTACACATTATTGCGGGCATATATCAAACTACCCACAGTAGAAGCATAAGGATACTTAACTTCATCAAGTTTATCATCATGATTTTGACGGCAATCTTCATTGCTTAACTTCTTACTTATATCAAAGGGTACTTGACCTTTTGCACAATAATCCATCTTGATACGCTGCAAGAGTGAATTATTATAATTCTTTTGGGGCAATCAAAGTTTCCGTTGTGTCTTATATTTGAGAACTTTATATGATGTCTCACCAAGATCCTTCATCTCAAAAGTGTTAAATAACCATTTTTTTTAAATATCCATAAAAAAGTATATCCTTTAATTTCCTGCCAAAAGGATATCATCAACATAAAAGACTAGAAATGCAACCTTTGCTCCCACTATTTCATGTAAACACAATTATCTTTTGAAATTTGAGTGAACCCATATAACCCTATAATCTCATTGAATTTTATATTCAATTGCCTTGAAGTTTGTTTCAACCCATAAATTGATTTCTTCAACTTACAAACCTTGTTCTCACTTCCAACTTCAATGAATCCCAAGGGTTGCTCCATGTACATATCCTCAAAACGGTCCCCATTCAAAAGAAAAAAAAAAACCATCTTTACATCTATTAGGAACAACTCATAGTCACAATAGGCAACCAATGATAAAATTGCCTTAATAGACTGAATCCTTGCCATCAGAGAAAAGGTATCATCATAATCAATTCTATATTATTGTGTGAAAACTTTTACAACCAACCTAGCCTTAAACCTCTCAACTTTTCAATCAGCATTCCTCTTATGTGTAAAAATCCACTTAAACTTTACAGGTTTTATGTCATTAGGTGCAATAACAACATCCCAAACAAATTAGATTGGTATTCACCCCGTCGATCTGAATGAAAAAGTTTAATATGCTTGTCAATTATATTCTTCACTTACACTTTAAAGGTTTTGAAAACTTCTAGAGCTTCACTTTTCTTATGTAAGAGGTAAACTTTCCCACATCAAGAAAATCCACAATACCAAGAGTTTCATAACTTCTTTGGGCAATTAAGGGAAAAAGAATCATTGTCATTTTTCCATATATATAACTTTCACAAGTAGGTAATTAAAAAAAAAAAAAGTAAAAAAACAATATCACTAAGCAAGCCATCTTTAACAAGTTTAAAAATCTTGATCTTACAAATGAAGAATTAGCAATATCATAAACAATATTACCACATAAAAAAACTTGATACATATCAAAATTCTGGAAATCCCTTAAAACTTGATACCACATAAAAAAAACTTTGTACATCACCAACTTTCCACTACCAAAATAAAACATAAATCCCTGTTTCTCCAAACATGAGATAGACAAAAGATTTCATCTCCTAGAATGTGCATATAAGCAATCCTTTAAATTATGTAACTTCAATTGATATGTTCCTACTCCTCCTACTTGGACTCTATCATCATTTTTCATATAGATAAAACTCTTCCCACTTTCAATCTTCCTTATTTCTTGAACCCCTGTAAATCATTAGAAACATAGACATTTACACCTAAGTCAGTCCACCAACTAAAAGGTTCAACGTATAGCACACAAGATTCAAGAAGTAATGACTCACTAGGATACATAGGTTTCTGATTCTACTCCTAATTCAAAAATTTGAAATCTCTCTTGAAATGGCCAAGCTTCTTACAAGTAAAGAAAACCATTTGAAAAGTTTTCACTTCAACATGTTGATTACCCGGCCCTTTTTATGCTATTCTCACGAGCTTGAAATTTTTTCCCTTTTCTTTTCAAATTCTTACTCTTCGGTTTCAATTCAACATTACTAGAAGAGGGGTTAGATAAGTTCTTGCTTCCCACGCAAATTGTAGACAAGAGGCAACAGGAGTACATGTACTTACACACATACACACATAGAGTTCTACATTGAAAGCATGGATAATGCCATTTTTTCCCTTCATTTTCTATTCCATTATTCAAAAGTAAATAATTGGAAAAAAAAAAAGATGTGTTTTATGATTACTAATGGATTTGAACCGAATAGTGAGGTTATAAAAATAGGCAAACAAACACGATAATTGGTATTGAATTCGATAGTAGGGCAGAAAAATATATAATCAAATGCCACCAAATTATCCTCAATGACTCTTTGTCAATGAACTTAGAGAATGCAAAAAAGTTAAATCAAGAAATGACTCCTTGACTATTAACTTTTACCAATTTTTATTCACGACTTTAATTTCAATTGGACCATACATGATCCTTTGACTATTGACCTTTACCAAATTTCATATTCAAATATCAATCTGAATATAAATGATCCCTTGACTATTGATTTTGTTATAGATTTGGTCTATTCATTTAATAAACGTTAAATTTAAGAGTAAGAATGTAAAAATTGGCTTATTGTTGAGGTGGGAAAATTGGATTCATTGGTAGTGAGAATGTAAAGAACATGTTGATGCATATGCCAATTTTGGACCAAGCTACTAATAAGTCTATGCAACAAACTTGAGGCGATAATTATATTCTTTGTTTAATCACCTTCAAATATGCAAATCTAGAAAGGAAATTTTGCTAGCTAATTTTTACATTATTATCGTTAAATTTAATGTTTACTAAATAGATATTTAAATGGAAGACCAAATCTGGAACAAAATTAATAGTCAAAGGATCATTTATTGTTAAATTAAAAATCAAGGATAAAAATTATTAAATGTCAATAGTAATGAGATAATTTATGGTCTAATTAGTCATTTATAAAATGATTCCATTAATCAGAACTAAATTAAGTCATGCAAGTATGCCCATAATTGAGATGCACAACTTTCATCTATTGACTATATATTGTGACATTTTTACTTTTAGTTATCCATTGTCAATTCAACAACTTTTGATTTGTTAGCTTTTATAAATTGGCTAAGCCGAATAAAAAATATATTTAATATAATGTCTCACTTTCACTAGACATCATATAACTTAATATTAAGACATTTCAAACATTTTAATTTTAATTTAATTAAAAGTTAATTCAATTTTTTTTTTTAGATTTATAGGTGTCATTCTATTTTTAGTTTTTTATTATTATTTTCTTTATTTAAAATTTTCAGAACTTTTACCATTGATCTAGCATTATTGTTCATCCTGAGTTACAAATCTAGAGAAGGGGGAGGGGGAAGGGACTAAATAGACATGTAAAATCAAACTGTAATAAGTCCAAGAAACTTGAACTTATAAAACAAGTTTTAACACAAAGTGCACAGTGGAAATATTAACCTCTGCTTAGTTACTTGCACGTTTTAATCTTGTAAACTTTTTGGATTGGTTGGTTAATGTTGAATATGAAAGCTTGCAAGTAAACAGAGGGAGAGAGAGAGAGATTTTTATAGTGGTTAGGTCAAACCCAACCTACTCCACTCTTCTAAAAATCTTTGAAGGATTGTACTATTATCACTTAGTGCAATAGGGAGAACTTGAGCTTTGATCATAAAGTCGGGCTCAAGTATCGAGTTTTTTCACAAAGTCTAAACTGCTTGTTACTCTGCCTCATTCTACTTCTCTAAGTAGAGGTTGTTGGTTGTTCATAGAAAGTTGTTGAATCTCCAACTTGATGTAGACATGGCTTAAGATCTTCCTGACGTTTGCCAAAAATCTTGAGTTTGATCTTGAGTTTGTTGCTCTTGAGATTTCTCTCTCACTAGTCATGGGTTTGAATTGAATACTGTAAGCTTTTTGATTTCTCTCTTAGCAATTGTAAAATTAACTAGCACCTCATTCAGTTTTGAATGGAAGTATTTATAGACCCATTCGAATATTTTCGTTAGAGGGAACAAATTCAAATGTCTATTACCCAATCTATCATATATATTGTACATTTTGAATAGAAGAGGTGGATAATGAATAAGAAACATTTTTCAGATAGTTCGATATATATCTGTAGTTTACAATTCATGTTGTTCTTCACGTTCATCAAACGTGCATAGGCCTCAAACAAACCTGCATTACAACAATATGTACGGAGTATACAATAACATTTTCAATGCATATATTGATAATCTAGGACAAATTAAGTCTAACTGTTGATAATTTCGAACTAATTAAGTCTTGAATATGTACTCAAAAAAAAAAAAAAAAAAAGTCTTGAATATAATAATGACCAAAAAATATTCATATTTGTTTTTTGTCACTAAACCAACGTTTTTGTTCTAAAATTATTAAATAACGTGCAAGCCCGTCTTTTCTTTAAACCACACATGCTAATGTTGTATATATTATTTGATTTTTGTATAATATAATAATTTGAAGTAACTAACAGCCATGCCATGAGTCATGACAACCGTTGGGGAGACCAAAACAAACATCCCCATCATTAAAAGAATATTAATTACAAGTTTTAAAATTCAAATTAAACAAGAAACCTAATAGGAATGAAAATATCCTAATTCATTGGATATAAATATACAATCATGTTGCTAATCAATTACTAGTAATATACTTTTTCTGTTTTAATTTGGGTCTAACATATATAGATATATCCTATAATTAAAGTTGTCTATTATTGTCCCTCCTTAATTTGAACATGTGCTTTTGAACATCTCATGATTAGTCTAAAACAAGAAAGAATAACATTTGAAACTGAATAAAATAACGTTACTTTTTTCTATTAAAATAACAATAATATTCTTTACTTAACTGTTACTTTCTAGTTTTTAGAAGGAAGGTCTCAAGTTCGAATTTCTTCACAATTAAAGTTGTCATGAATTGTAGAATAAATTAGGGGTGGTAATTCGATTCGTTTTATCCGAATTGAACCGAACCGAACTAGTAATACAAACCCGAACGGTTCGGAATTCTTGTAAACCAGGCCAAATGGTTCGGTTAAAAACCGAACCGAACTGAACGGTTTAGTAAAAATCGAACCGAACTTTGTTAGGTTTTAATAATAATAATAATAATAATAAATAATAATAATAATAATAATAACAACAACAACAACAACAACAACAACAACAACAAAAATAATACTGAAGTAAATCTAAGTCCCTTGATGCCTGCTCCGTCGTTTAATTTCTATTCTCACTGATATCTTAAATTTTTTATTTGATTTCTTTATAGTTTGTTTTCTACTTTGCACTTTTGTTGATTGTTGCAATTGTTCTTTACCTCACAATTAGTACTTAGTTGTATGTTTGGAATCTGAATTGCTATTTTGTTATATAATGTTTGGATTTTGGATATGGATAATGCGATAGTATGTTCAAAAAATTAGGAAACGCTGAAATTTGGGGACTTAAACCGAATCGAATTAAACTCGAGCCGTTTCAAACCGAAACCAAACTCTAATGTTAAACCGAATGGTTTAAATTTTTTTTAAAATCGAAAAAACAAAAACTGAAACCGAAACCGAAAAAAACCGAATCAAAACCCGAAATGCCCACCCCTAGAATAAATATACTAAATATAAATATATATCTACATCTACATCTACATCTACATCTACAAATGTAATAAAATGCCAATAAAGTTAGGCCCCTAAGAGTAATTAAAAAATATTGGTGTAATTATTTGTTGAAATAAATGATTTGTTGGAAAAATAACATAAAATGACATTTTTAGTGGCTATTTTGTGGTACAAATATATATGGGGTCCACTTCCGATTTGGGTCGGTCAAAGTGGATTCGGGTTCTTCGTAGTTAGACGAAGAGATTGATATATTCTATGCAAAAAATGAATAATGGGTGAATGAGAAATTGGTTCTCAAAGTTGACCCATTTGAGTTGGAAAAATGGGGGGGAAAAGCTTTAAAGTAGCCACATTGGTTTGGGAAGTGAGTTTGCACCACTATTTATACAAAAGCCTTTCTAAGTCTTGTTGAATTGTATAGCATAGAGGCTCTCTCGCGCGCAGTGTCTTGATTCACCTGTTACGAAATTAATTATAATTTAAATTTTTTGAATCAATTCTCACTATTACAGGGGTTATAAGCCTGTTTTTATTATCAGACTAAATGCCATGATTAAATGTTATTTAATCCTCTCCTCCACTATATAAGGTCCAAGTTGAGCAGGAGAGTTTGTATAACAAGACCAAGCAATACACACACAGAAATTCGTCCCCTTGAAACTCTGCTCTTCCTTCGTTCAAGCCACCTGTGTTCATCCTGCGTTCTCGTTCGTCAGGTTCCAAGTTTGAGTGCTCAAACGTTGGAACTGTAGTACATTTTATGTTAGGAAACCTGGACAGCAACGCTCCTAGCACCCCGGGAGGCGGTAAATAAGGTTTAAGATGAGAGGCAACTCGACTCGTGCTTCTAATCTACCTGAGATCACCTTCCATCGCCCCTGTGTTTTTTCTAGGTTTATCTTAACCTTTCGTTGGTTTATTTCCATTTTATTTACCTTTTGTGGGTATTGCATTTTCTCCATTTTAAAGGAATTTTCTAGACTATTTTCCTACATGGTTCATATTATTTTGATTTTAGTATTTTTTTATGATTTTCCTTCTTTACCATCTATTATATTATTTTATTCTCTTAAATAACCCCGCATACCGTTAATATAAAATTTAGTAATTGAATATTCTGTTAACTATTTATTATTCTTAACTTACTCATTGATTTCCATAAGAAATGTCTAAGGTTCGAACCTCATCCCAATTAGAGCTGACATAATTGTTAAACATATACTACGAATATGTTAGAACGTATTAAAAATACAATATAAAATTTAACATAAACTTTGGTTAAATAATTAGCCCGACTAAATACATAACATTCAAAATTGAGCATCAAAGATTATAAATAAGGAACCTTGAAAATCATTTTCTTACATTAAAAAAAAAAAACAAAATTTAGGTTTAAGTTTTTTTTTTTCCTTCTTTTATTGTTTAATTAATAATCTTCTTTTGATTATTTAGAGCAAGACTCGATATTTCAATTATGTTTTTGTATTAATGGGAATGATTTTGGTCATCATGATATTAATATTTTTTATTTGTATTTCTATAATGGTACAGTTGTACATTACTTTACAAATATTATACTACTAGTGTTTTACCCGTGCGGTGCACGGAAAAAATTTTGTTATTATGAATTTAAATAATAAAATTTAAAAATACAAATATATTAAAATGTACAATATAATAATATAGTTGAATTTTCATATATTTGGTCAAGTATCTATTATCATAGCATACAAAATTAAAATTTTGTAAGATTAATATAATCTCTAATCATATACATATTTATATAAATTTATAGAAAAAAATTTACATTATTAAATTGAATTATTCCTAATCTTATTTCATATATATTATAATTCTAACAATATGAATAATAACTAAGAAATTATAATTAGAAATTAAAAAATATGTAAAATATAAATTTTGTATATGTGATTTTAAATTCTACTCAGACGCCTTTTCTTATATGATTGTGTAATATAGTGTATGTACAAATAATATTTATTAATATGTATATATGCAAATTCTATAATATAATTTTTGTAATTATAATTTATATTGATATATTATAATTAAAATAATTAAATTTATAAATAAATTGAATAGTAGCATTTTAATTTTGTATGATTAATATAATGCATAAGTATATGTATGTACGTATTTTAAAAAATTTAAATATTTATGAATACACATTTTGTTAATTTTATAATTTTATTTTTAATTATAGTTTATATTTTATTAATTATAATTAAGAAAATTACATTTACAAATTAAAAGAGTTTAATTTTTAAATTTATATGGATTAATGTAGTCCCTAACTATATTATATATTGAGACAAATTTTTAAATATTTTTGAATTTTTAATTAAGAATATGAGTTTAGACATATTTTAAAATAAATTTTTAATAAATATTCATTGTAGTAATTAACGTGTGTAATTATGGCAATAATTGCAATTCTATAAAAAAATGTGTATATATTTTTATACTGTACAAAATACTATAAATATAATATGTCTACTTAAATGGATAAATGAGAAATTGATAATTTTTTTATTATATACTAATTTTTTTCATTGCATGAAAAACCATTATTATTTTAAAATTTTACATTGATGTATGAGTTTTGTATCAAAATCTACTTTGGTGATATTTTAAAGTTTGAGTAACACTTACGTGAGATCGTCTCACGGGTCTCAATCCGTAAGACGGGTCAGATCTTTGATTAATAGGTCAGATCTTTGACCTTGTTAATTAAAGATCCAACCCGTCTCATGGATTGAGACCATGAGACAGTCACACACAAGTTTTTCCTAAAACTTTTATTTGTTATCATAAATAGTAATAGATGTCTAGAAACCATTTAATTTTGTTTCTAAATATTTTCCAACCCGTAAATGTAGCACAATCTAAACATCTCTAGATCATCACTATTTAAATAATAGGTCCACAATAGACTTTGTTATTTAATATTTGTATATCTATGATATGTTTTTAACTAATTTATTAAAAGTTTATTTCTTTTAGTTTTATTATCTCTTTTTCTTTTAGTTCTATTAACTATTTTTCTTGTCAAGCATCTTTGCTCGGATGACATGTAGTGACTCTCCCATATGAGAAATCATGAGATTGAGCATTGTGTTCAAAAAAATAAATATCTTATTCTTCTTCGTTTTAAATTGACATATCTTGAGATAATGCATCATTCTTAAATATGTGAATATAATTCCAATTAATTTAATAACATTATATTTAAATGTGAGACATTTAGCCAATAACATTATATTTTTTTCAAACTCCGCAAATGTAAGTTAGTTCAATTAGTTCATTTTTATGTTAGTTTTTCTTCCGTTATGTTATTAACGTAAATTAATTTGTTTTGAGCTCATAATATTTAAATAATAACTATTATTTTAGATTTGTAAATTTTTATAATTTATGGTATTTTATAAAATTTGTCCAAAGCATTTGTACTACAAAACTTTTAAATTAATGCAATAATACTTATATTTGTTATTAGTAGAGTGCTAAAATCATAATAATTATGTATTATACCTTTCACATTTTTAAACTTTGAAAACCAACATCGTTTATGTAGGAAGAAATTTATGTATAGTAGTAATAATATGGTAGTTATTTTTAACATAATATAGTAATATTTTTTTAATATTATAATATACATGATATAATAATTTGATTGTTGGAATTTTTATTTTGTTTGAATATTATCATGAAAGGAATTAATTACGTACATTAACATAATATAGTAATATTTTTTAATACTATAATATACATCATATAGTAATTTGGTTGTTGGATTTTTATTGTTTTTGAATATTATCATGAGAGAAATTTAATTACGTACATTAACATAATAAAGTAATATTTTTTGGAATACTATAATATACATCATATAGTAATTTGATTGTTGAATTTTTTTAATATTATAATGAGAGAAATTTAATTACGTACATTAACATAATATAGTAATTTTTTTAAATACTATAATATACATCATATAGTAATTTGATTGTTGTAATTTCTTTTTGAATATTATCATTAGAGGAATTTAATTACGTACATTATGATAATATAGTAATATTTTTTTTAATACTATAATATACATCATATAGTAATTTGATTGTTGAAATTTTTATTTTGTTTGAATATTATCATGAGAGTAATTTAATTATGTACATTATAGTAATATAGTAATTTTTTTTGGAATACTATAATATACATCATATAGTAATTTGATTGTTGGAATTTTTTTTGAATATTATCATGACAGAAATTTAATTACGTACATTAACATAATATAGTAATATTTTTTTTTGAATACTATAATATACATCATATAGTAATTTGATTGTTGGAATTTTTTTTGAATATTATCATGAGAGGAATTTAATTACGTACATTAACATATTACAGTAATATTTTTTGAATACTATAATATATATCATATAGTAATTTGATTGTTTACGAATATAAAATAAAAAAACACCCAAGATTAAAATATTTTGAACTATAATTAAATTGCATGGTATATTATCATGAGAGGAATTTAATTACGTACATTAACATAATATAGTAATATTTTATTGGAATACTATAATATACATCATATAGTAATTTGATTGGTTGAACTTTTTTTTTTGAATATTATCATGAGAAGAATTTAATTACGTACATTAACATAATATAGTAATATTTTATTGGATAACTATAATATACATCATATCGTAATTTGATTGTTGAAACTTTTTTTTGAATATTATCATGAGAGAAATTTAATTACGTACATTAACATAATACATTAATATTTTTTTGAATACTATAATATACTTCATATAGTGATATATATATTACAAATACGCAAGATTAAAATATTTTGATCCATATAATTGAATTGCATGGTATAATAACTATAATTTTGTTTAATAATTATTACTTTCCGTGTTACTATTGTGTTAATATATGTACATAAATTAGGAATCCATAAAGGAATGGAATTGAATAAAATATTTCATTAATTTCCATGTATAATAAGGAATGGAATCATATTTTGAATATTTTGTCAATTTTAGCCATAAATAAGGAATGATAAGGAAGGCTAGAATTTCTTATAAGGAATTATTATATAATATTATGTTGACCGATTTCAAAAATTTTGAACTAAAATGAGCGGGAAAGCTAGCACTTCTGTTTTAATATATATATAGATTACTTTTTTATTAGACAAAATTATTCTTATATCATTGTCAGACCTGCGCGACCTAATTACAAAGTTTTTAATCAGAAATACAACTACACTTGGACTCTAAACGGTAGGATCATCGTGCAAAGAACTGACAATGTTGACATTCTACTAGCTTCAATTGAACAAGTTTACACATCATTCTCAAAATTTTATGAATGCATGAAAACTTCTAAAG
Organism: Ipomoea trifida; assembly: GCA_003576665.1. Taxonomy (NCBI): domain Eukaryota; kingdom Viridiplantae; phylum Streptophyta; class Magnoliopsida; order Solanales; family Convolvulaceae; genus Ipomoea; species Ipomoea trifida. The sequence continues at coordinate 19,063,649 of CP025651.1, forward strand.
AAATTTGTAAGTTAATTTATACTATATCATTATAACATTATCTTCTTTTTAAAAAAAAACATTATAACAATATCTATTGTAACTATATATTTTGAATTATTTATTATCGTCCTCTATTGACAGGATTTGTAGCAATTATCATTGACAAACTCCCAAAACAATTTGTCTCAACAACGAAGGGAAATATAGAAATCAATGACTTCATTGTTGTGGATGAAAATAAAGTAAGTACCCCAATCTGTTACTCTTATGAAATTACTAGTTTTATACGCGCATTGCGCGTATGAATTAATGCCCAATGTTTATATTTAAATAAATATTTGAAAGTATATCAATGCAATCATATACGAGAAGTTTATACATATGGGTAATTGAATGTCGAATTTTTTTATTTAAATATCTAACTCAAAGTATATGAATCCAAGATAATATAGAAATTTCATTATAATTATTACTAAAATAAATGTATACAACCTTGAAAAATCGATAGTCTAAATATTTGGTCTAAAAATGATAGTCTAAATAAATACTACTTTTCATTTGAATTTTTCTAAGTGTTCTTAATTCTCTTTTGAGTAACATTGTCATTGTCTTCATATTTACTATTTGTTCTCTTCCTTTTTGTTGGTAGTGTGTTATTTGCAATTCGGTTATTGTTGGTAGCATAGATGACAACGTAATGCAATGAGATTATGATATAGGAGCTATGTACTTTCCTTTAGGTGTTCTGCTTTGGATTCATTTGGTTCAACCATTATTGTTGAATGAGTTATTATATTGTGGATAAAGAAATCCTAGTCTAAGAAAAAAGATTAAATAAATTAATAAAAATTTGAAAATTCAAAATAATATATATTCCAAAGATATTAAAAGGTAGTTTCCCGCTTCAATTTGTTGGGTAATGGGTTATTTGAGTACTTTCATTGTCAACAAATCCCCCAAGTAGTTAATATGATTGGTTTCAAACTATTCTTTTTTATTTTTTTCATGGTATTAAAGAAATACATATGTATCATTTTTTGGTGTAACTACTAATTTATTTAATTCAATAAGAGTAAAATAGAGCGATTCCGCTTCAATTTGTTGGTCTATTTGAGTACTCTCTTTGCCAACCAATCCCCAAGTAGTTAATATAATTAGTTTCAAATTATTTTTAAAAAAATTTCATAGTATTAATAAAATACTTGGTAAATAAATATATAGCATTATTTTGTACTATAACTTTGATATTTAATTATAAGATATTGTAAAAATAAGATAATGGACAATGTAATGATATCAATTGATAAATTTTAATGTAAAGAATCTTTGCATGAGAGAAAATAAAGACAATATAACTAATGGAATTATTTCTCTTATTTAATTTAATTTTTTGATAATAAATCATTTTTTCAAATAAAGGTATTGTAGACACATAATTCTAAATTAAAGAAATACATATGTATCATTTTTTGTTGTAGCTACTAATTTATTTAATTTAATAAGAGTAAATAGAGTGAGAAACTTAATTATGTCAAATTTGATTGAGATGGGGTTCGAACCTAAGATCTTTCTTATAGAAATTAATGGGTAAGTTAAAAGTTAACGGAATATTAACGAAGAAGATAATATTTAACGGAAAACTTAACGGATAATCATAAAAGTAAGGTTAAATTAGGTAATCTCTATTAATAATATTAATCTGAATTATCTTAACCATCTATTTGATTAAATAATTCATCTGAACCATCCATTTGATTACCGCCATTTTTAGGCCTAACTCTCTTTGGCTCTTATAAGTATAGTAGAAATAATTTAATAGCTACAACAAAAAATAATACATATACTTTTCTTTAATTTAGAATTAGATGTCTACAACGCTTTTATTGAAAAAAAATTATTCATTATAAAAGAAAATTAAAAATGATATATAATTTCATTAGTTATATTATCTTCATTTTCTACAATGCAATGATTCCTTACCTTCAAATTTATTAATTAATTATATTCACTAGATTGTCCATTGCCTTCTTTTTACACTATCTTGTAATTAAATATCAAAGTTATAATACAAAATATGTTATATATTCATTTACCAAGTATTTTTTTAATACCATATATGGAAAAATAAAAATAAAAAACAATTTGAAGCCAATAATATTAACTACTTGGGGAGAATTTTTTGACAAAAGGGTATTGACAACACTTGCGTGCATAGGGGTGAGGTGTTGTGGATTGTGGAATGTAGGTGTAAAGATAAAACGAAGAGTCTAAACTCTCTGAGTGTCGGTCTCGAAGGAGGGACGTGGAGGTGTGTCATATGCCATTACTTTCAATCAATTGAGTCATGTGGTGCAAAGAGTATGGAAGGTGGATGTGGTGAATGGTACAGGTGAGGTGTAAGTGATCATAAGGTAGTGAAATGCAAAGTGTAAGAAATAAGAAATAAGAAATAAGATATAAGAAAACAAGGGATTGGATCGTGTTCATCTATGTTGCATCCTAGTGTGTCTCAAGTTGTGGATAAATGGTGCAATGATGTTGGCTATTCAAGAGTGTGTCTTCTTAGTCCTTTTCCACCTTTGTGTACTAGGGCATCTTAGGCTTAGGAGTGCCTTTTAGTAACCAAAAGCCCTAAGAGACATTTTATCAAACACCTTAGCTACACACTTTCCTACTATTCTTAATATAAATTTCATAGGATCTATTATTGCCATAAAGCTTCAATCTCAATTCAAATCAAAACCATGATAGAGTCAGAACTCAATCTCTAAATAGATTGGCCAAATTCATATAAGATCTCATTAAAACAACAATCAATAGACAAGAATAGAATTTTCCAACAACAAGGCAATTGAATCCACAATAAGAATTGGAATCATCACACTAGCAACATATCTTCACACAATCCAAACCCTAGTGTTCGCTTCGTGTTTATATGTCTTAGTGGTGAGGTGTTGGTGATATGGAACGTGTTAAAACAAAGAGTCAAGACTCCCTGAGTGTCGATCTCTCAAGGAAGACAGGTTTGGAGTCGAGTTAATGTTGGCATTTAGGAGTCAACAGTTTAAAACTTTAAATTATTTGATAGAACTACTTTATTCATCTGATCAAAAAGTGAATAAGTCAAATATTCACACTACCAAAAGATGAAAGAAAGTCAAGATTAGTGGCTATAGCCTATAGGTTACAAGACCCATACTTGTCAAAATCTAGAAGACTTTTGAAGAGATAAGGAAGCAAAATTCAAAATTATTTGACAAGAGCCACCAAAGTCATTGAATGTTGCAGATCAAGCTAGCAAGAGTTATCAGATCAAGTGGATGATCAAAATTTGAAAATTCACAACGGGCAAATAACTTTTTCAAGCTATAAATGACCAAGCATACTTGAAGATAAATACAGATATACAACTTGCACAGCAAGTGACGGGGAACTACAAAAGCAAGAAAAACCAAAAAGTGCAAGTACTGAGCTAAACATGATAGAATTCATGTCAGAGAGAAAAATTATTTTCTTTGTAAACACAATCTCTACTGAGTGTAGAAAGAGGGAGAGTAGCAAGGAGCTTGTGAAAACCTTAGTGAGTGTAGCTTTGTGCGAGACACTCGGCCGACTCGAGAAAATTAAGTGTAGCTTTGTGCGGCACACTCGGGGAAATTAAGTGTAGCTTTGTGCTAGATACTTGGAGTTGAGTGTAGCTTTGCGTGAGACACTTGGGAAGTGCTTGGGTAGCACTTGAGAATCACTATTTGTATCTGTGTGAGCGAGATAGTGAATTTCTTCCTTGGAGTGAAATTAAAGAACAAGAGTGGATTAGGAGGATTACACCACCTCTGAACCACTATAAATCTCTCTCTCTATTTACTATACTTACAATATATTTATTCTTGCATATCTATCTGAGCTAACTCATTTACTATTTCATCTTTATATATCTAGACTTTATCATCTAGATTAACATGAAATCACATTTGCATGCAAGATATATAGAATTCTTATCTGACTTATCATATACTATCTTGATAATTATCTTGAAACTCATTTCATACCGATTAAATTTATCTATCTGGGTTTAGTTGTTCCCACATATACTATACATGTGAACCAAAATTCATATACTTATTATTTGAGCTATTTCAAGTGATTCCTACTTATTGTATGTGAATTATCTTTTCATATTTACGTGGTTTAATTTATAGCACTTTACCGTATATATTTTTCGTTGTGGCTCTAAGTTAATTATTTATCCAATCTTGTTAGTTGAAGTTAAATTTACCAAAGTGTTATAAAGTTCTAAATTGTTATAAAAGTCTATTCAACCCCTATCCAGACTTTTACCACCCTATCGGGAGCAACACTTCTGTTATCTTTTGCTATTATTATTACCATGCACATGCATATACAATATCTTTTCTGATATTCTTCAATGGTAATAATGTATGTAGATATTATATATTGGAGTAATATAAGAAATAAGTTTGATTTAAATTTAGATTTTAATTAAAAGTTACCATAATTATATTTAATAATTTATCATATCTAAAATTCTTGCTTTAATAATATTAATCATGTCATAATTATTATTCAAATGATCAACTATACTTTTAATATAATATGAATTTTACAATTATGAATTAAAAAAATTATATACTATTATTTTAAAAAATATTTTAATATAATTAAGATTTTAACATTAAGTATTAATATTGAACATATATTTTTGCGCATCACGCATATAAAATACTAGTAAAATTAATAAATTATAAAACATTGGTTTGCATATGGAACCAATTTACATATTATGATGAATAAATATTGGGGGTTTCAGAAAAAAAAAAATATTGGGTCTAACTTGTATTATTGGGTGGGCCTATAAGAAATTCACAAACTCTAAGGCCCACTACTTTTGGAAAAAAAATAAAAAGAAAGATAATTCGGGTCGACGAAATCGGGTTAGAATCCCTTTTATGCCAGAGTGTAGCGCAAGAAATCACTTGTTCATATTCGCCGATTGTCCCTTAGGTTGTGTCGACACCTTCGTTTTATTCTCGATATTTGGTAAATCATTTTTCACTCTAGATTGTTTCTTAGATTAGTTAATGTGACAATTTTTCCGTCGATAGATTATTTTTGGATTTTCAATTGATATTCTTGTATCGTGAGTGTGCAACTAATTGTTTCAATTATTGATTCTGTAAATTATTTTTTTGGATTTTCGATTGTTGATTCTTGTACTGTGAATGTTCAGCTAATGGTTTCAATTCTTGATTCTGTAAAAGGTCGTAACAATGGTGAGAATTGATTTTAGTGGGCTCGAATCAACTGCTCCGATTCGCGGTGAGAGTTCCGAGTTGTTTGAGGAGATTCCAAGAGTTCCATCTTTTCAGATTCCAAATATTGCTGATGTGAGTTGGAATTTAGCTTTATTTTTAATGTTTCCAATTTGTTGGTTTGATGGTGCTGTAGTCTGATATACCTTTCTTCTGGTGTTGTTTTAGTTTGATGGATTTCAGAAGGATGCGATCCAAATGGTGAAGCCGGCTAAGGGAACCACCACTTTAGCTTTTATTTTTAAGGAGGGTGTGATGGTGGCAGCTGATTCTCGTGCCAGCATGGGAGGGTATATATGTAAGTGCTCTTTGATCTTTGTTTATAATTCTTTTTGGATGGGTAATTTGTTTCTTTCTGGTTTTCACCAAATTTCCTATAGGGATATTTTACACTGGATAAGTGAGTTAGAAACATTGGATATATTCTAGTGCAGGTGGATGTATATACAAATTTGTAATAGACTATTAGTGAACTTTTGGTTTGGCACTCATAGTTACTATGCAAAAAAAATGCTCCCAAGTTGTAGTTATGTTGAAAATTTTCTGTAGGCATGAAATTTGAAAATTGTTGTATGCTCAGATTTAAGAACATTGTACATCCTTGTCATTATACTACAACTTGGGAGCCTTTTTTGGATAGTTTGTGCTTTTTACCCTATGGTTTTGAGCAACAGTACTGAACACATAAACATGTTCTCTATATAGTTTCCATGTATTGAATGAATGAATGGAATATGGTTCCTTTTTTTGCATATGATGATATGAATGCCAATGTTATTGAGTAACTATGAGTTCCAATAGTCACCAAAATATTATTTCCCATCCATTTCACTTTACTAGTTGTTTCCATTCAGCTGGTTCACTGAGAATGATAATCATCCTGTTTCCATATTTATTTTGCAGCGTCACAATCTGTGAAGAAGATAATTGAAATAAATCCCTATATGCTTGGTACAATGGCAGGAGGGGCAGCTGATTGCCAGTTCTGGCACAGGAATCTTGGTGTAAAGGTATTTTTTTATATATGCAGGAATCCTCTTAATCTGTATTCAGTATTCACTACTTTCCAGCATATGAGAGTAGGATTCCTTTGAACATCTATTGCTGAAGAGTGCATGTATATGAACCTAGGATTAGAGAATGAAGTGAGAGTGTAGCTTAGCTAACCCAGCTGCACTATTGCCAATTGGATTAGATTGCAATTTATATTTATATTCCCACCTTGTTTATATGGTTTGAAAAACAAGGTTTTGACTCAAATCATTTCAACTTAACTGCTTATACATGTATGATTTAGTTTTTGTCAGCAAATAAACTTAAGATATTTAGAATTTATATTAAAATTTCTATCAAAATGAAAAATAGAATTTAAATTATAAAAGAATGAAAAAGTTAAATGAAGAAGAATCGGTTTTTACTGAAAAAGTAAACTAGATAAATAAAATGAGACAGAGGAGTGTACTTTTTTCCTCTTAAAGAAATATTGCATTATCTGGATTTATATTTTAGAAAAGGAGCTGCTGAATGTTGTCCTGATTGGTGTAGTGTCGTCTCCATGAACTGGCAAATAAAAGAAGAATTTCAGTTGCTGGAGCTTCCAAGTTGTTGGCAAACATTCTATATTCTTACCGCGGAATGGGCTTGTCTGTTGGAACTATGATTGCTGGCTGGGATGAAAAGGTATGATAAATGAACCAAAATACATGTGCTAGAATTCGTATTGTAGTAGTTTGACAATTCTAAAAATTATTGCATGATGGGTGTAGGGTCCAGGACTCTATTATGTGGATAGTGAAGGTGGACGACTAAAGGGAAACAGATTCTCTGTGGGATCTGGTTCTCCATATGCTTATGGAGTTCTTGATAATGGGTATGTATGTTGTTTTCCCACTCTTCTAGGATTATTGTTTACACCTCTTTTTCTTATTCAGCTGTAGCATTATTATGTAAATAGTGCACTTAATGATTTCTTAAGTGATAGTCAAGTTTTCTACTGTTAGATAATGTAATATAATAAATTACTATGCAGTATTAACTCTTCGAAAACCTTTTGTGTGGAACTTTTAGACATTTTCCCTTCTAGTAATTTTTCCATTTCTTGTTCTCTCTTCCTTTTATTTTTCCTTCTATCTTCTTTCTTTTCTGCTTTTGAACTGAGCCAATAAACTGTCTTCTAAACTTATAGCTTATGAAAGAGCTCATACAGCCATGATGTCACTACTCACTACACAATTTGTTTACAAGTTTCCACTGAAACTGAAGCAAGAACTGAACCCTACAGTACTGGTGAAAAGTTCTACTCAATATCTACTTTATATACGGATTAGATTAAACTATAAAATGGTATGAAATGGTTCAATGATATATTGAATAACTTCAGTTTCTTTTGCAAATCAGCATATGCTGTTGGCTAGGAGGAACATAAAAAGTCATGAAAATTGAATCAATTGGAATCACATATGAAAGTCGTGTAATTCATGTAACATCCAACTGGAACCGTTACATATATGAAACTGCGTGATCTGTAGTTACTGTAAACAAATATATTGACCTGCGATTCCTGGGGATATTAGAATTACTAGGACCACTTTGTGATCTCTTCTCCTGAGTTGAGGACCTGCTTTCTTTCATCCATTATCAGTCTTTGTTTCAGGCTACCTAGCCGCCTTTCCCCCTTTCCTCGCAATTTTTAGACTGAAGTCTTTAACATTTGAGGAAAAACTTGATTGCTTCCTGTTTCTGTTTATAACCAGTACATTTTCTTTTGTTTTTTAACTTGAGCAGGTACCGGTTTGATTTGTCTGTTGAAGAAGCTGCAGAGTTGGCTAGGCGGTCTATTTATCATGCAACGTTCCGTGATGGAGCTAGTGGAGGTGTTGCCAGTGGTATGATTCTCCCCCCTTTTCTCCATAACTAAAAGCATGTGCACAGCATAGAAGGAGAAAAAGAATGTCATTTTTTTGCTAAAATCAGGGTTAACTTTTTAATTGGCATTTGCAATTTTTGTGGTAGTGCCTGATTGTAATAGTGATTTTGTGCTTCTTTCAGTTTACCATGTTGGGCCAAATGGATGGAAGAAACTGTCGGGTGATGATGTTGGAGAGCTTCACTACCATTACTACCCAGTTGAAGCAGCAGCAGTGGAGCATGAAATGACCGAAGTGCCCATTGCTTGAACTGATCCTTTTCTCTTCCCGAACTGTGTGAACTGATCCTTTTTTAGAGAACAAGAGTGTTCAGAATTGAAAAGTGAATTGTTCAACTTGTTTTAAAAAAAGTCTAAACTTATTCGACTTTTTTTAGTTAAGAGATTAAATTGCACTATTTAGTACACTTATGAAGCTTATTTTACCATTTTAGTTAAGAGATTAAATTGCACTATTTAGTAGACTTGTGAAGTTTTTGTTGGTACTATTAACTCTGTCACAATGCAGTATATGTTCATAATTACTTTCTCAATCTACTGAAGCACAAAGAGTCAATATTGCTTCTATTGAGGCTTGAACCAATTCCTTTCCATATGAGAGTGCAATCGGGTGCTACTAGACTATGAGGTCTTGGCATTCAAGCAGATAAAATGGTAATGTCGTTACTGTTTAATCCCCACACCCAAAAAAAAAAAAAGTATCCAAGTGGATAAAACGGTAATGTCATTACTCTTAATCCCCCAAGCCCTATTCTCTTCTTCTCTCCCTACTTCTCCCCATTTTTGTACCCCATGCATAACTCTTCTCGTTTATAGCTATCATTCGCTTATGGTATTGGAGGTGATCATGGTGTTGAATATGGAATTTAAGGGAGTTGTTGGAAGTGAAGGAGGTTATGGTATCGACGACAATCAAGGTGTTGGATATGGGTGTCGGAGAGATGCTAGAAGCAGAGGTGGATATGGTAGTGGTGGGGAACACAAAGGTGATTACGGTGGCTGGGAAAGTAGTGGTAGCGGTGGAGGCATTGGATATGGCATTGGTGGTGTAATCGGAGAAGGTTATGGAGTCTGTGAAGGTGGTGATTCAGTTGTAGGTGGAGGATATGGCGATGGAGGTGGTCACTGTGGATGTGAGGGAGGAGGCTACAATGCAAGAGGATAGCACATAGGTGCATGTGGTGGTGGAGGTGGTCACTGTGGATGCGAGGGAGGAGGCTACAATGCAAGAGGAGAGCATAGACGCGCATGTGGTGGTGGAGCCAATGGTGGTTTAGGAGGGGAAAGAGGCGAGTGTGGAAGTGGAGCTGACAGTGGTTTAGGAGGTGGAGGTGGAGGTGGAGGTGGTGGTAGAGGCATTAGATATGGCACTGGTGGTGTAACAGGAGGATGGTTGCATGATGATTTCCTACATTATACATATGGAAGGTTAGATAGAAAATGTTTTTTTTTTTTCATGAAAGAGGTCTTGTAGTTACCTTTTTGACAAGTCAAAAGGGTAAGTGGTAAGGAAAATGTTTCTTATCCCTCTTTTTATCTTATGATGTGGTTTTCATTCATTAGGTACTTATGAATTGGTTGACCCCACTATTGATTAAAAGGAGAACTTATCAACCAATTAAATATTATTGAAAGTTTATACAACATGAACTAATAACCTCGTAAGCGAATAGCTTAGGAAGGATATTAATGATGGATTAAATCAACACGAGATAAAATGATTAGCAAGATACCTTGGAATTGACATGCAATTGGAGAACGCCTCCTAAATTGCAGGGTCAGCAAAAAAAAGCTTTTCACTAAAGTTCAACCTTAATTTTTCACATACAAGATTTCATGAGAATTACAAAACTAGGCCAACAACCTATTTTATATATCAATCTAGTACACAACTTTATGTTGGTCCCGAGGGGTATGGAAACAAGTTTAGAGGTTTC
>CP025651.1:19073839-19089658 GCA_003576665.1 Ipomoea trifida
ACTTGTTAAATTTTTGCAGAACTTTGAAACCTTGGTAACATTCTTCTTGCTTGTTATGAGCTTTTTGAGGGATCACTATTTGGTCAGAGGATGTTCGATGATAATTCCCATAAAATAAACATTTTACTTTTTGGAGATTTATTTTCCATGTCATAGTTTTAGACGTCACAACACAATACCAATAAATATTCGAAACCATAACTTTATTGGTGAATATCAAAATTTGAAAAATACAAAGAACCATAAACTTAAGCTTTTCATTCATCACTATCCATCCTCAACCTATCCAAAACGAAAGGAGGATGATAAGAAAACCAAACAAAACATTCAGACCTAGAATTAGTAGCCCTAGCTAATTCACTGAACGCTTAATCCAAGAGAAATTTACACATCATAAAGATCTTGCAATTTCTAAATATCATCAATTTGTTTTATCCAGCTAAGAGCCTCCCTGACTCCAAGAACTTCTACTTCCATCACATGGAAATGACCTCTCCACTGTATATATTTTAATTTGCTGAATGGAAATAGCCTACTTCATAACGAATCACACAACCAATCCCCATCCAATTTGTTTCTGTGTTGATTGATGCGTCGACATTAATTTTCATCCAACCTGCATTAGGTTTCATCCATCTTCTTACTGGATTTGGCCAATTGTTGTTGGGTTGGAAATGCTTCACTTGCACTGACCTCTACTTGAAGAAAAGACTTCTGGCACCTTCGACTATATATGGCTTGTGGAGTTGTATAAACATCAATAATTATTGTGTGGACCATGGTCCACACAGCACGGTCCAAAAACATATAAATTACATTATTTCATCTTATAAAATACGTTATCTTGTCCCAAAAATTTCATTATTCTAACACATAAAACACATTATGCATTATTCTAACTCATAAAATAAATTATTTTAACACATAAAATAGATTATTCTAACTCATAAAATACTTTATTTTACCCTATAAATTTCATTATTCTAACACATATAAATTACATTATCTTACCCAAGAATGTTGATTATTCTAACACGTGTGTGGAGCAACGAAATTTTTTTAAACATCAAAATGACATCGTTTTGGACCGTGGTCCACACACTAATTTACCTATAAACATTCTTTCAAAGCTTTGAATTCCTTGCTTCCCATAATTACCAGTAGATCATTACCATTAGACAACGCTTGTGTTGGTTCTGTTGGGAAACATTTAATAGCTAAAGGCTTTTGATTTGTTCTCAATAATGCTCCCTAATTTTATGGATGTGTTTGGTGACCTTGTCCACATAGCTCAACAAACCAGACACATGTCTCCTTGTGGTGGCATGAACGTGGATTCATGATCCATCTTTTTCTAGCTTTTGTGGCTGCCTAAGGAAGAGGTGGTTATGTTCACAGTATATAAACCTCCTTTTTCTTTGTTGAGAACACACCAAAAAACAATGCATGCATTTTCTTTCACTTTCATGCTCGTTATTTTCTCCTTTCACGTTAGATTTCCTATCCTGAGCTTACAAACATACGAAGCAGGTTGTAACCTGCTACTCAGCTTGTGTGTGCCTGTCGAAAGCATAGATTACCCTGGTCTAAATGCTTTTAAGGTAGTGTTCCAAACACGACACACTTTTTTTGCTCTCGTTCACACCTAAAACTCTCTCAGCACACAACCTATATTAAACTTGTACGCAACAGAGGTTTGTCACCTTCGTTTGCATCGTACATACACGACTCAAAATCTAACAGTTAAAAACATTTATTCTGTTATCAACCTATGGCGATGCCAACGAAAACACAAAACGATGTCACCTCGGTCGAACCTCTTACCGGTGGTCTCAACTACAGGAGATGGGCTACAAAGATCATCATGCTACTGGAAGATCATGATGTGGATTACATAATATATGCTGACTCTGAAGCTTGCATGCTGCCAACGGCCATTCCATCCGTAGCCACTCATGTTGTGCAACCTCAAGACAAAGACAAGCAAGTCACCGAGAAAGAAAAGGGAGCTTCCGAGGAAGATAACCAAGTTACTGTCATGATCACTCCATCTGATCCAAAAACATCTGCTTCACAAACAGTTGCCATATCCCAACAGGTCAGTCCTAAATTTGAAAAGGATAATAAGATAGCCCGAGCCATTATCCTTCAGCGCATGTTAAACTCGTTATTTGACATGTTTTCTGGCCATAAGTCTGCCAAAGTAATATGGGACTTATTGCGCAAAAAATATGCCACTGACGATGCCGGAAGAAGGAAGTATGCTGTGGGGCGATGGATGAATTTCAAAATGGTAGACACAAAATCCATAGTCGAACAAGTGCATGAATTCGAAAATCTAGTTGTTGATATGAATGCCAAAGGAGCAGAGGTAAATGATGTATTTTTAACTGATGCTCTTATTGAGAAGCTACCTGAGTCCTGGTTGGACTTCAAAAATAAAATGAAGCATGAGAGACGCAAGTGGACCCTACAGCAGTTGGTCAACAGCCTAAACATTGAAGAGGAAAACCGCATAATGCTCAGGTCTGTTGCTTTCCCTGACAATGCCAAAGCTAACGTTGTTGAAACAGGTGTTGGCGTTAAAAGGCCAAAAATTGGTGATAAAAAAAGACACAATAAAAAGAACTTCAAGAATAAATCCAATAATTACCAGCCGAGGAATGGCAAAATCCGGAAGAACGGAAAAGATGCTGGGTGCTTTGTTTGTGGAAAAAAGGGCCATCGAGCTGCTCAGTGCTACCACCGCAAAGGAATTGATCAAAACAATCAAAAATCCAACACTGGAGGGTCCAAGAACCAAGCTCACCTGTTGGAAGACACGGAGAACACTAAAGTGGTAGCAGCGGTGATAACTGAAGCCAACACAGTGGGAGATCCAGAAGAGTGGGTCGTGGACACAGGTGCGTCTCGTCACTTCTGCAACAACAAGGACTTGTTCAAAATGTTTGAACCTATCACCGAAGGAGAACAAGTATTAATGGGAAACTCCAGCGTCTCCCAGGTAAGTGGTAGAGGGATAGTAGAACTTATGTTATATTCTAGGAAGCAGTTGATGCTTAAAAATGTGTTATACGTCCCTTCCCTTCGTAGAAACTTAATTTCCGGAGCCTTATTAAATAGGGCCGGCATTAAGATGGTGTTTGAGTTTGACCGCCTGGTCATGACTCGTTATGGGAAATTTCTTGGGAAGGGATACTTGCGTGGAGGGCTATTTGTGTTAGACGTTACTGTAATTAGGCATTTTCCTCGTGAGGGTCGTACTGCGACCTCTATTTATGACTTTCTTCCAAATTGGCCTGTTATAGGCAATAATAATAATGGTCCTCCTTCTGCTTATATCTCTGTCTCTGTTAACATCTGGCATGGTAGATTAGGACATATTGGTACAAAGTGCTTAAATAGATTGAAATGTATGAATTTGTTACCAAACTTGTCTAGCGATTCGTACACTCAATGTGAAACATGCGCTGAAGCCAAATTTGCTAGAAAATCTTTCTCCTCTGTAAATCATCATACCACGTCTGTGTTAGAATTGATTCATTTTGACTTATCATATTTTAAAAATACTGAAAGCAGAGGTGGGAAACGTTACTATATTATGTTTATTGATGATTTCTCTCGTTATACAAAATTATATCTTTTAAGATCAAAAGATGAAGCAGAACAAAAATTTATGGTTTTCAAAGCAGAAGTACAAAACCAATTGGATAAAAAGATTAAAAGGCTTCGATCAGACAGAGGAGGAGAATATGAAGCGAATTCTCTCAAAAGGCTATGTGAGTCTTCAGGTATAATACATGAGGTAACTGTTCCTTACACACCCCAACAAAATGGCATAGCAGAAAGAAAGAATAGAACTCTTAAAGAGATGATTAATGCAATGTTAATCAGCTCAGGTGCTGCAGACTCCTTGTGGGGGGAAGCTGTTATTACAGATAACCACATCTTAAATAGAGTTCCCCATAAAGGGTTTGACAAAACCCCCTATGAGTTGTGGAGAGGGCATACCCCTAACATAAAATACTTTAAAGTATGGGGCTGCTTAGCAAAGGTAAGACTACCGTCCTTCAAAAGGCCCAATTTGGGACCTAAAACAATAGATGTCATTTTTGTTGGGTATGCTGAGAACAGTGCAGCTTACAGATTTATGTGTCTAGAGAATCGCTCCATGTGTGAATCTAGAGACACTATCTTTTTTGAACATTTATTTCCCTTAAAAAATTCTAATGACTTATGTGTTGACAGACTTCAATGCAATGATCATGTTGTATTCCCAAGTAGTACAAATGATACTGATGAGCTTAGAAGAAGCAAAAGGCCCCGAATTGAGAAAAACTTTGGCTCTGACTTTATAACATATTTAACAGAGTTGAAAGACTTAAATGAGCTATGTGATCAGCTCACTTGTCAACTAGTTTTAGAAGAAGAGCCAAAGACCTTTGAAGAAGCCATGCGTTCTGTCGATTCTACCTTATGGAAGGAAGCAGTCAAAAGTGAGTTAGACTCAATACAGTCAAACCTCACTTGGGAATTGGTGAATCTACCCAAAGGGTGTAAACCGATCGGCTGTAAATGGATCTTTAAAAGGAAGTTGAGGCCTGATGACTCAATTGAAAGGTTTAAAGCAAGGCTAGTAGCCAAAGGCTACACTCAGAAGTTTGGTGAAGATTACTTTTATACATATTCACCAGTAACAAAAGTTGCTACCATACGTGTACTCTTTGCTTTAGCCTCTTTACACAGGTTAATAGTCCACCAAATGGATGTGAAAACAGCATTTCTAAATGGTGATTTAGAAGAAGAAATATATATGGAACAACCTCCTGGATGCATAGAACTCGGCCAGGAAGGAAAGGTATGTAGATCTTTTTTTTTTGAATGCTACTGTCTCTAGTACAGTGTAGTATCTGTTCACACTAGTACAAAAACAGGCATTTGCGTCTGGAGTTTAGGACTTTCTGCGTTTGGAGTACGTCAGACGCATATGCCGGAGACGCAGCTGCCATGGACTATCTGCGTCCGGAGTTTCCCCGGACGCAGATAGTCACCAACTGTGTCCGGAACTGCCCAGTTCCGGACGCAGCTGGTCTTTTATATTATTTTATAGAATGATTATCTGTGTCTGGAGCTGCCCAGCTCCAGACGCAGATAGTCATATATATATTTAAAAAAATAAATTTTTTTGATAATAATAATAATACAATTTCTGTACAATATATTTCATCCTCGAACTCCAACACCATGCTTTCAGCTCATCTAGTCAACCTACTTGTTTAAGTAGCAGAAATTGAAAACACATTCTTTAACTATAAAATCACAACTAATTTAAAAAAATAAAAAAACTATAAAATCACCAACTATATGCCCCAAACAACATACAAATCAAATTCTTAACTTTAAAACCATAATTCAAATTCTTAGCATATACATTGCAAGCATGTAACTTGTTATGAGATGGATATGCCTTGAAGGTTAAATCGGGTGAAATGAAATAGTGAAATACTATCTTACAACCAATCTTCAAAATAGTTAAAAGATGAGTCAAAAAGAACATTTCATAATTCAATATAACGGTGACCAGACCTCTCAATTCGTATGTAAAGGTACAAATCAAAGATTATTGCTACACTATTTAATCCTTAAGATCCAAACTTCTCAGTTTTCCTTCACAAACAATAATGGCTACTACCCAAAGGGATCATCACCTATTTGTCTGCCAAAAAGTACAAGAATTCCAGATTTACATTGAATAGGAAAGAGAGATAAATGAGGTGCAATATTACCGGCATCGGAAGCTGAAGGCATAGACGACGAAGATCCGATATCTCTATCGAGGGTGGCTGTAAACACCTTCAAATCCGCCCCTGAAAATGAACCACAAATGTCCCGAGCTTTCAGAACAAATTACAATCCAATTTAATCTTATAAATTTCAAAGCTTACAAAACTACAACTCACTGGGATTTATTCAAATGCAGTAGTTCACACTTGACTGCATCATACAGTGACCATAACAAAAAACAATATGGTAATAATACTATAAATCAATTAAATTATAAAAAAGAAGAAGAAATGCATCCCAGCTATAACATGACAGAAATTCTGCGAAGGAGAGCAACCCAGCGAGCGGAGAAATTCTGGCTTTTTGAAAACCAAACAATCACGACTTATATTAAATCATCAAAATAAACCGAAATACAATCAGGAGGGATAACACAAGCTTGCTTATTATTCATTCATTTAATAAACATGTTTAATTAAAACCCCCATATTTAAAAACAAAATCTCAACTCAACTTACCCTTCAAAAACTAATTCCTTCTTCTCTTGCAGTTTCAAGATTCTTTCTTCAATGGTGTTGTCAATCACAAATCTCACAATCCTAAAATTACAAAACAAAGATTTGATTAAACCTCTTGCATTTCTTTAATTAAAAACCCCATATTGTCACTTTAGTAGAATAGATCCATCAATCAGCAGAAAAATATATGTGCATGGAGTGATAGAATAGATCTTTTTATTATTTGAGCACACAGAATATCCAATGAAACCTAATTTATCATTAAATAGGAGTATAAAACAAGAGAATTGTTACCATATTCTTCCACACAATTATTTGTTTTTTTATTAAAGAAAATAGAAGTACGATAGATATTTCATTAATTTGGGCATTGAAGAATAAATATGATCAGATATTAGCAATACAGATTGAATGAGAGAGCATATACTCTACATTTAGAAATTAAAGGGTATACCTCTCCATGGCTAGTGGAGAATGAATTTGACCCCTCTAATAGAGGTAATAAGATAGATCAAACATTAGGTGGTGCTTTATCCACATCCTCAATGACAACCCAGAGTCCATTTGAAACAGCCTGCATAAGAAAGCATGCATATTTCATGACAAGGTTAGAAAGCTTGGCATTCACACATATTTTAATATTTAATAATACATAAGAAACAAACCTGAGTAAGAGAACCAGGTTGCCATCTAAATTCACCAGGTTGGTCAGCACAAACCTAACTCCCAACTAATGTCCTGCCATCAATTTGCTCATCCATGTGTATAGACAAAATTTTTTATGAGACCAGCCACAGCATACCCCGAATATAAACAATAAATAAAACAGAACACATTAGTTTATTACAGTGGAAATAAACAGAAACCTAGGCACATGCACACAAAAATTTTCGAAGGCCATGTGCAACCAAAATACACTTCACATAAGGTCAAAAATTAATAAAGTTGTCAAAGGCAGTAACAAACAAAAATGTTCCCGGCAACGGCATAAATTAATGTATTGCACCCAAAAAAATAAAAAGAAATACACAAGCAATCGAATGTGATGCAGAAACTATTTCACTTACTTATCCAGCAACTTGTTCTGGACTTTTGGTACAAAGGATTTTGTCAATTTCATCATGTAAATCATCACACAGCTAAGAATCAAGAGTCAAACTTTACTAACTACATCCTTCCAAGTGTTGTTATTATCTAGTACAAGATAATTATATTGTTGCGATCATGCAAAAAATATCCATAGGGAACAGGCATCTCAGCAGTACAAAAGGATGATAGAAAATTACCTTGGCTCCCATATTCCTGTGCCAACCTTGCAACAAGTGCAGTTTTTCACGAACCAGCAGGACCATACAAAAGAACAGGCCATAAAAGTCATAATTATTAACCATATTCATATTTATATTATTCTTATAATGTTATGTTGTTACATTTGTACTTAGTCAATAATATGTTACCTAAAGAATAGGAGAGTTATGTGTTCACTCTCCTATAGGACTCTCATTTGTACTCTATCGATCAATAACAGATTATCGTATTGTTCATCTGGTATCAGTAGTGTTAGGCGATCCCTTCTCCGCTTCCGTAACCGAATGGCGACCACCACTCCCTCCATTGAACAAGCAGTCACCGCCGCGGCTCACCCGCCGGTGGCTCCTCCCGTCCTTACCACCTCCAACCACCACATTTCTATCAAACTCAACTCACGAAATTACCTATATTGGAGAACCCAAATCCTTCCCTTCTTGAAAGGTCAGAACCTTCTTGGTTATCTAGATGGTACGCACCCCTGCCCGCCGGCAACTCTTGGATCACCGACGCCGGCTGCTGCTTCGTCTTCGACACCTACCGCCGCCATGCCCAATCCCGCGTACCACACATGGGTGCAGCAAGATCAGTCCATATTATCACTGATCATCTCTTCGCTGACCGACGAAGTGATGTACCTCGCCGTGGGGCGTGAAACTGCGGCAGAGGTCTGGAATTCCATCACCACCGCCCTCACTTCGTCGACTCGTTCCAGGTGTCTCAGTCTGCTAGGCCAATTTCAGACGTTACGCCAGGGCAATTCTTCTCCGGCGGAGTACCTTGGCAAGGCTCAAATGCTTGTTGAGGCTCTATCGCTCGCCGGTCGACCGCTAACTGCCGAGGAGGCGATCCTCTATGCCCTGCGTGGTCTGCGCCCAGAATTCCGGGCGATGGCCTCCTCTCTCAATATCTCCGGAACGCCGATGACCTTACCGCAACTTGCAGATCATCTCCAAGCGCAGGAGTTCATCCACGCCGATGACATTCATCCTGCCGAGCCCACGGTTGCGCTGGGTTCACAGGTGTTTTACGCTGGTCGCGGCCGCGGAAATCATGGCGGGCGTCACAACTCCAATGGCCAAGGGCGGCATGGGCGAGGACGGAACGGCGGCAATCAGGGCCGCGGCAGAGGCGGAACTCCTCGCTGCCAAATCTGCAGATCTCATGGCCACACCGCCGTCACGTGTTTCCGGCGTTATGCAGATCGTCAGGAGTCGCAAGCCCATGCCGCCTACACCGGTGATGGATCCGACGCGCACGTAGCCGAGGCGTGGTACCCCGACACCGGCGCGACGTCTCACGCAACTCCGGACGACACCATGCTGGATCATTCTAATATTTACTCCGCCAGTGATGTTCTGAAAGTTGGCAACGGAGCAGGTTTGAATGTTACTCGTGTTGGTGACTCGGTTATCCATTCTCCCTCTCACAATTTAAAAATGTCCAATATTTTGTGTACCGAAGTTGTCTTTACCTTTACTGTCGGTCTATCGTTTTACTAACGAAAATGACGTTTACTTCGAGTTTCACAAAAATTTGTTTCTTGTGAAGGATTGCAAAACGCAGGCAATTCTGCTTAAGGGGTCCACTGCGGGAGGTCTGTACAAACTCCTGGTTCCGCGGAGTCATTTCGCCTTTTTATCAACCAGAACCACCTTAGTTGTATGGCACCAACTGTTAGGCCACCCGCACAAACAAGCCCTAGATCGTGTCCTGCGAATGTGTCCAGTCATTCCGAATAAAGATAGTTCGTCTTCAGTTTGCGCTTCGTGTCAAATGGGAAAGTCATCTCGATTTCCTCTAGATAGGGTCATCAGAAGTAGTAATAATGTACTTGATTTACTATATACGGACATTTGGGGTCCGTCGCCTATTCTTTCAATTTCCGGTTATAGATATTTTGTACTCTTTGTAGACGACTATTCAAGGTTTTGTTGGTTTTACCCATTAAGGATAAAATCAGATGTATACAAAGTTTTTGATGCTTTCCGCGTTATGGTAGAACGGCAATTCTCGCGTTCTATCAAGTCTATTCAATCCGATTTAGGCGGCGAATATCGTCGACTACATCAAACTTTTGAGCCACTGATAAGCTTAATTTCTAGACATTTTTAGAGTAATTTTAGTAAGTGTTTTGCATTAATAAATTAAATTTTAGTATTGATCTTATTATAAATATCTTATTTATTTATAAGTTACTACTTTATATTGTTTTAATAAATATTAGGCTAATGTTGCATTTCTATTAATATAAATAGGAGTTTTATTTTAACTATAGTATTAAATATTATTTGGTAGCTTTATGCATTTAGTTTAAATATAAGTGTGTTAATAATTAGGTTTAATTAGTTAAGTTGTGTCATTAGGTTATAATTATCATTGATTTAACTTTATTTTATTTTATTTGTCTTTGTTGGACTTGGCAGCACTCAACAAACAAAAGAGAAAGAAGGAAAATTAATTTAGCTTTCCCCTTGGTTCACTGGAACTTGCGAAAGAATAGGGAGAAAAGGAAAAGGGAATTAAGTTGGGGGTTGTGCGGCAGTAGAAAGAAAAAGGACGAAAAAAAAAGAAGAAAACCATTTTTAATTTCAATTGGTATTTGTTTTGCGTATGGCATAGACGGACGGAGACGAGGAGGGCAGAACGCAAACGGGAGAAAAGGAACGCCGATCATCAGCGAGGAAATTCCAACGAGGAGGAGAACAGAATCGAGACTTCATCGCAGGAGATTTCTGAGCTTCGATCGCGGCCATTGATTCCATAGGCTTGAATTATTTCCCTTCCTCCTCATTTTTATTCTGCTTTAAATCTTCAGAATAATATTTCCTGAACAGTTCATATATTTAATTATGATTATTGGCTAGAAATTTTAATTAGGGATTTGGTTTAGCCTTGTATTAGATTAATTGACTATTCTTCATGTGTTGATTCCTCTAATTTCAGTTAATTAATTGAAATTGATTATATTTATCTTATGAATTTTAGTTGTGAATTGTGTGACTGGCCATTGCATATTTCTATTATTAGGGTTTATAAGAAGAACTGACAGGTGAATTATGAACCTAGACCTCGTAAGATAAACATAATTGACCTAAACTAGACATAGCTTTAGGTATTTGTGGTGAGTTTTGGTTGTTGCTTAATGGGTTCAATTAATGTTGGTGAGATATCGACGGATGATCACAGTTAATTGGATACAACCTAGTAGCTCGACGGAGTATTAGGATATATATGGAGCAATCATCACTATAATCGCATGAATCAGTACTTAGGATGGTTAGTTAATTACCTAATAGGTGAACCCAAATCCCTAGTCTTTTCTCAATTAGAACTTTTCTTAATTTTAAACTCATAAATATTCTTTTTATTCCGTGAATTTCTTTTATTCGTGTTTTTCTCTTATCAACTAAATTGGTTATTCAAAACAACAGTTAATTGTGTTCTTTGTGGAATCGACCCTGGAATACTCCAGGAATTTATACTGTGATTGACTCTGTGCGCTTGCAGAAAATATCAATCAAGTTTTTGGCGCCGTTGCCGGGGAACACTTATTTAACTGTTTTTTTTAGTTTGTTCTCTTTAATTTTATTTTTGTAGCTAGGTTCATTATCATTTTATTTTTGTTTATTTATTTTTTGTTATTATTCGTTTATGATCTTGAGGCGATCAATAAGGCATAAAAACGCTGAATTATTTCCTATTGATCTTGAAATTGAGCGTACTTGTAGGAAAAACAGGGTACGAAGGCGGCTTGAAATGGCTGAACACAATAGAGTGGAGCAACAGGATGAACGCATACCACCAATAGTTCCACCTCCGCAAAATCAAGTAGTTCAACCACGTCTTCGAGACATCCAAAGACCGGTAATAGTTGTTAACCCTTCTTGCATTCAATTATCCGATGCAGCTAGGAATTATGAACTCAAGAGTTTCCATATGAATTTGCTCCCTACCTTTAACGGTTTGGGAAGTGAGGATGCTTTGGGTTTCATGCGAGAGCTCTATAGTACGGTACAAACTTTACCTTTGAATAATTTATCTGAAGAAGAGCTTAGAATGAAATGTTTTCCATATTGCATGAGGGGTGATGCTAGGCAGTGGTTGTTAAATTTACCAGAGGGTTCTTTAAGAACTTGGGATGATGTTTACAATGCTTTCATGTTTAAATATTATTCATCTCAAAAGACAATGGACTATAGGAGTAGGATATGCACTTTTACTCAAAGAGAGGGGGAATTATTTCATGAAGTATGGGATCGTTTCAACTTGCTTTTGACCCAGTGTCCACACCATCAATTTCCTTTGTTATTGTTAACACAATTCTTTTATGATGGTTTAACTCCTAATTGTCAGTCTCTTGTAGATACTGCTGCAGGTGGATACACAGGTGATAAAAATAGTGATGAGTTACAAGCTATCTTTGAGAGTCTAGCTAGTAATTCTAGACAAAAAGCAGTGCGAGGTCGAAGAGCTGCTGTGCATGAAATTAGCACACAGTCTGAGTTGACAACACAAGTGGCTGAATTGACTAAACAGATTAACTTGTTAATGACTCGCAATAATTCGAATAGAGAATTTTGTGCTTATTGCAATACATATGGTCATAATTCTTCTGTTTGTATGAATGCAGAGTCATCACAACCATCTTATGAAGAGGCAAATTTCATGGGATCTAATACGGGGAGGCAACCACCAAGAAATGATCCATATTCCCATACATATAATCCAGGTTGGCGAAATCACCCTAACTTCTCATGGAGAGATCAAGGTAATGCAAGGCCAATGGGACCACCTGGATTTCAGCAACAAGGGCCATCAGGATTTCAGCATCAGCAATACAGACCCTTCCAGCAGCCACCTGCACCACAACAGTCTCAACTTCCTGCTCAGGAAAAGAAGCCTCAATTGGAGGATATGTTCATGCAATACATGTCTAGCCAAGATACCATGATGAAGAAGCTAGATGCAAAGATTGATAAGGTTGCTCAGTCCAGCCAAGCATCCATTCATAATTTAGAGGTGCAAGTAGGTCAGTTGGCTAAATTGGTTGCAGAAAAAGATCGAGGTAAGTTTCCTAGTGCCACTGAAGTGAACCCTAGGGAAGGAGCTATGGCTGTCACTTTGAGAAGTGGTAAGATGTTGAATGATGTTTTGAAAGAAAAAGAACCATTGAGGATTGAAAAAGAGAGTGATAAAGAAGGAGAGCAATTGCCTAAAGAGAGCTCTAGTGATCAAAACCTCAATTCCTCTACAGTAAAACCTTATGTACCCCCGATTCCATATCCACAAAGGCTACAAAAGAGAAACCAGGACAATAACTTTAAAAGATTTTTGGAGGTTTTTAAAAAATTGCAAATTAATATTCCTTTTGCAGAAGCACTTGCCAATATGCCATCTTATGCCAAGTATATTAAGGAAATTGTGTCTAATAAAAAGAAATTGAAAGAGTTTGCTACTGTGCATCTAAATGAGGAGTGTAGTGCTATTTTACAAAGCAAATTACCTCCTAAGCTAATGGATCCAGGAAGTTTTTCTATTCCTTGCACTATTGGTAATACCATTGTTGATAAATGCTTATGTGATTTAGGTGCCAGTATAAACCTTATGCCTTTAACGCTTTTCAGAAAGTTGGGAATAGCTGAAATGAAGCCAACTACAATCTCTCTTCAACTTGCTGATAGATCAGTCAAGTACCCGCAGGGAGTAGTGGAGGATATCTTGGTAAAAGTTGGTAAATTTTACTTTCCTGCTGATTTTCTGATTCTGGACATGGGTAATGATACAGATACATCCCTTATACTTGGTAGGCCATTTTTGTTAACAGGAGGAGTAATAATTGATATGCCTTTAGGGAAGTTGATTTTTAGAGTTGGAAAAGAAAAAGAGGAATTCTCTATCTCTAAAGCTATAAAATTACCAACTTTTGATGAATCATGTCTTTTTGTTGATGTTATTGAGAAACCTTCAAAAGAAGTATTTTGTAAGCATTCACCTAGTGATCCATGTGAAGCATGTCCTATAGAAAAGAAGGAACCAGAATTTGTTGAGTCTATGATGAGATTAGAGGGTCAAGGTCATTTTCCTACACATCTTAATAGAAAGTATGAGGATTTAGATAGAGGCAACCCTTTTTCATTACCTTTTAATGAAACGCCACCTCAACTTGAACTTAAACCATTTCCATTGCAATTCAAATATGATTTTTGGAGTGACAATGATACTTTTCCTATGATTTCTTATGCTCATTTACTTTATGCAAAAGAAGAGAGATTGTGGAGAGCTTTGACTAAAGCTTGGCATGACAAAAATAATTTTTGGAGAGAATTCAAAGTAGGGCAAGAAGTTTTGTTGTTTAATTCTTGTCTTAAGCTTTTTCTAGGGAAATTGAAGTCTAGATGGTTTGGTATTTTCATGGTCACTAAAGTTCATTCCTACGAGGCCATAGAGATTGAAGGAAATGAAAAGAGACCATTCGTGGTTGTTTCACCAAAAGGCAATCACTGGAGAAATTGGCAACTAACAGGGGAGTTTCTTGTTCACTTCATTTTCTCGTACCTGCTTTTCTATTTAACATTGAGGACAATGTTGAGTTTGAGTGTGGGGAAGGGAAAGTTTAGGGGATGTTTTCTACAGCAAAATATTTAAAAAAAAATTTCTCTGCACTGCATTATTTGCATTTTTTTTCCTCTATTTTTCTGCATTGTTCAGCAATAAATTTCTGCATTTCCTTCAGTTTTTTCTATTTTTCTGCAACATTTTCAGCACTTTTATGCATTTTCTAAGATTTTCTGCATCAATTCCGACATTTTTCTAAAAGTGCTCTACGAAATAAAGTTTAAAAAAATGCCATCTAGTGACTATGTTGATTGGGAGATAAGTTCTAGTGTCTTGGGGATGCATAATATCAATGAATGTGTTTGGCTATATGTATGCTTGCATAGAGTTAGTAGTCAAATTCTGTCACACCGTGAGTTTTTGAGCCTAGAGGTTGCCCACTGCAGCTTATTTTCATTTTTGAGTGTTTATTTTCACTCTTTGATTGTGTTACTTCTAGAACTTGCTTCATACCATTACAGAGCTACATGTTATGTGATGACACGAGAATGATCAAGGCATTAGGATTTAGCCTTAAAGCCTTACATATGACCACATCCTTATACGTGTTATTTTTTCCCCTAGTGAACCATATTGAGCTTTAAAATGAATAAGACATTTTTCTTCATTAGCCAATCTCAAAGAACCTTAGCTCATAAAAAGAAGCCTCTTAACCCGTCCTTGGGTCAGTGGATGTCATTATTTCATTTATATGTGCAAGAGGATCAAAAGTGATGAATTATGGGTGAGATTGGAGTTGAAAGGTGATTTTATAGCCTGTTTAATTTGGGTGAGGAATTGTTTGTGATCAAAGGGGGTGAAAAACGGAAAAAAAGTGGGTTGTAAACTCTTGTTAGCCCAGAACTTTTGTGCTCATTTTGCTCTTAAAATGATTTATGACTTATGAGTAATGAGGGCATATATGATAGTATAGAAGGTTGATGATTATGGGAATGTGAGGAAGGTTGAAATTTTTGAATAATTTGTTTATCTTTCCCTATGAATATACAAAAAATTGGGAAGAGTACCATTGAGGGTTGTGTGGAAATAAAGAATTATTTCTTTAGTTTTATCAAAAAAATGAAAAAAGAAGAAAAAAAAAAAAAGAAAAAAAAACAAAAGAAAAACAATGAAAAAAAGATGAAAATTTTGAAAGTTGTTTTGAGAATTCACAAGTGAAAGGAAAGAGGGAGAATGAAGTAGTGATGACTTGTTTTGGTGGGAAAGTGTTTTGTTGGTAGAATACAAGTTTTTGCTCTTGATATGGTGGAATTGTGGCTCTACGGACTCCTTGGACTTTATTTGCTATCCCTTATACCCTTTCTTTCTTAAACCACATACCCTTGGCCCCGTTACAACCAAGAAATAAAGACCTTTTGACTCGTGTTTTTCATATAATTTTGGTAGTGGAGTTTTGGTGGACAAGCAAGCCTATGGCGCGCGGCAAGTGCACTCTCAATAGAGGATGGTGTGTACCATTCTTACATAGTTACGTATATATGAGAGATTGAGTGAACAACCGTGAGGACTACTATTCTTTATTGTCTTGTGTGCATATGACTTTGAACTCTCATGAAGTATTATGTGTTCACCAATTCCCTTGAATTGAATG
>CP025651.1:19103905-19181222 GCA_003576665.1 Ipomoea trifida
TATATATATATATATATATATATATATATATATATATATATATATATATATATATATATATATATATATATATATATATATATATAGGGTTGCACTCTCGTGCGAATTCTCGCCCAGGTAGGAAATGAGAACGCTCCACAGCTGTCCACGTGTCCAGATCAACGAATCAGATGCAATTTTTTAAAAATGATGCGGTGGCATTTTCGTAAATAACTGGAACTTTGGTGCACCTAGTTTCACTTACAAGTGCACCTAGTTTCACTTAAAAGTGCACCTAGTTTCACTTACAAGTGCACCTATTTTTGCACCTATTTTCACTTACAAGTGCGAGTAATTTACATTGTTAATATTCATGCACCTATTTTCGCAAATATTTTCACTTACAAATGCAAGTAATTTACCTTGTTAATATTCAAGCACCTGGGTGCAACCTAGGTGCACCTAGTTTTAACATAGGTTGCACCTAGTTATAACATTAGGTGCACCTAGTTATAACATTATGTGCACTTAGTATTGATGCTCACTATACAATTCACTTGCACCTGTAATACATTTTACTTGCATCTACAATACATTTTACTTGCACTTGTGCAAGTAATTTACTTTGTTAACATTCATGTACCTGGTTGCAACCTATGTGCATCTAGTTATAACATTAAGTGCACCTAGTTATAACATTAGGTGCACTTAGTATTGATGCTCATTGTACAATTTACTTGCACTTGTAATACATTTTACTTCACGTGTGCACCTATTTTCACTTGCAGATGCAAGTAATTTACTTTGTTAACATTTATGCACCTGGGTGCACCTATGTGCATCTAGTTATAACATTACGTGCACCTAGTTATAACGTTATGTGCAACTACATTCCGGACACGTGGCGCGCTGCGATTCGTCCGCAGTTCTCTCCTGGGCGGCCAGTACGCACCTGATCCTAGTAAATTTCATTTTTTGTCCTAGATTTATAGGTGCAAGTCAACTTTTAGTCCTTTTTTTATTAGAACAGCCACATTTGATCCTAGTATTATTGTAACATAACCATTTTTTGTCCACTATCAACAAAAACGCAGTTAAATATAAAGGCATTTCGGTCTTCAATTACATATTTTTTCAAAAAAATAAACATAAAAATATAGTGGGATCAACTCACTTTGTATAAAAATGATCAAAATACCTTTTGCATTTAACGGCATTTTAACGATTTTATTGACGAAGGACCAAAAATGGTCATTCCACAATAATACTAGGACCAAATGTGAATGTTCTGATAAAAAGGACTAAAAGTGGATTGTCGCCTATAAATCTAGGACTAAAAATGAATTAACTCTCGTGACCGGTACGTAGATCGCAGCTTATTAATAACTAATCCTACTTATAAAAATCCTTCTGAAGTACCGAGAGATCATCTCAAAAAAATATTTTCGAACCTTAACTTTGTCGGAAAAACCGAGGGGTTATATAAAGGGGGCCAGAAGGTTATTTCATTTTTATGAAGATTGGTTAATGGTCCATGAACCTATGTCAAAAGGAAGATTTGAAAGGTTTCATAGACTAAAGCAACAATCTCATTCCAGGGTGCATAACAATGTGTCTCAACCCCAATTTGAGAAAATATACGTACCTAAAATACCCAAGGAATTTCAAAACATCTCGTTAAATTATGAGTATGCTTATCTTATCTCAAATGACTATAATTCGCGTAGTCTCATAATGGTAGGACCAAGGTTTCGAGGTATTCCTAGACTCACTAACTCCCAATGACCCACAAAGGTATGTGTACCTAAATCAATCTAACATTTGATTTTGGGCTACAAGGAGATATAGTACATTGACCGTGGTTGCACATGGCACATGATTGGAAATGCAAGGAATCTAGTCAACATTCGAGAAGTCAATGGACCATGAGTAGTTTTCGGAGGAAATGAAGCCTACGAGAAAACCAAAGGAATGGGAGAAGTGGTGAAAAATGGCTTGATCATCAAGGAGGTTGCTTTTGTAGGACTCAAGTTCAACCTATTGTCCACAAGTCAGCTATATAAAGTGGAGTTCGCAAAGGATGAATGCTTTGTGAAAGACAAAAAGTCAACGGAGATTGTTCTTTCACCAAGGAGAATAAAAAACATGTATGTTGTTGACTGGGAAACTACTAAGCCAATAGTGTGTTTGGTAGCTAAGACCAAATCAAATTTAAGTTGGGAATGACACAACAAGCTCAATCATCTCAACTTCAAAGCCCTCAACAAGTTAGTAAGGAAAGAGTTGGTAGAAGGATTGCCCAATATGGTTTATAGCAAGGATAGGGTTTGTGAAGCCTGTCAAAAAAGGAAACAAAACAAATCCTCTTTCAAGTCCAAATCCATGGAATCGTTATATAGACCTTTGAGTTTACTTCATGTGGATTTATTTGGACCAGTTGATCCAGTGAACTTAAGTGAGAGAAAATATACTTTAGTGGTAGTAGATGACTACACTAGGTATACTTGGACACTTCTTGAAGAGAAAGAACGAGACCAAGAAGTTGATGCCCAAATTGTTGAAGCAACTACCAATTGAGAAAAGATCAACTATTGTCAAAATTCTATCAAACCAGGGACGAGATTTTGTCAATCATGTAATCAAGGAATTTTGTGGTAATCATGGGATTCTCATCAACTTTCAGCAGCAAGGACACCATAACAAAATGGCGTAGTGAAAAGGAGAAATAGGACTCTTAAGGAAGTCGCAAGGTCAATGATTGCACTAACTGGTTTACCTAGGAAATTTTGGTCAAAAGTTGTTAACACAACATGTTACACCCAAAATAGATCCATAATTCATAAAATTCATGGGGTAACACCCTACGAGTTATGGAAAGGGAAAGACGCCAATAGTGAGTTATTTTCACGCATTCGGAAGCATTTGCTACATCCACAATAATGGAAAGTCACACCTCAAAGCCTTTGATGATCATGTAGATGAAGGTTTATTTTTTTAGCTATTTTGCAACCAGTAAAGCTTTCAGAGTATTAATCAAGAGAGCAATGATAGTAGAAGAACCAATTCATGTGGTTTTTGATGAGCCACACATAAGTTGAGAAGTTGAGGATCTAGTCGAAAAGGTAGACAATATAGACATCTGAGCAGTTGACGAAGAGTCAAAACGAGAATTCATTTCCAGATAGTTAAACCAAATAGTTGACAACAAAAAGTTAGAATCTACATTTCAAATACCTAGCCATACTCAATTATTTGAGGAGTCAGATGGAGATGAAGTTACTCCAGTTTCAACCAATATTAACTCAGTAGATGAAAGAGCCACTCCAACAAATCTTCAACCTATTTTAAGGTGGTTAAGGGATCATCTACTAGACCAAGTGATTGGAGATATTCGTGAAGGAGTTCATACAAGGTCATCCATAAGCGAAAGCATGATGGTATGTTTTCTGTATAGAACCCCAAATAGTGGAAGAAGCTCTAGTAGATTCATATTGGGTACAAACTATGCAAGAAGAACTCCATCAATTTGAAAGGAATCAAGTATGGGAGCTAGTTCCCAGACCTTCGCACCAAAATGTTATTGGGATGAAGTGGTTTTTAAGAACAAGATGAATGAGAAAGGAGTCATTGTTAGGAACAAATCTCGATTAGTTGCAAAAGGTTATTGCCAAGATGAAGGAATTGATTTTGATAAAACCTTCACTCCTGTGGCAAGACTAGAAGCTATAAGGATTTTTCTAGCATTTGTAGCACACAAAGACTTCATGGTGTTCCAAATGGACATCAAGAGTGCATTCCTCAATGGATTATTGGAAGAGGAAGTGTATGTAGAACAACCTCCTAATTTTGAAGTCAACAAGGGTGAAAACCAAGTCTACAAGTTGAAAAAAGGTATTGCACAGATTGAAACAAGCGTCAAGAGCTCGGTATGACACACTCTCATGTTTTCTAATAAATTATGGATTCACGAACAGTCAAGTTGACAAAACCTTATTTCATATTAAGGATGATGATCATATTCTTTTAGTTCAAATTTATGTTTTATGACATAATCTTTGGTAGCACCAACCCATCTTTGTGTGAGAAATTCTCCAAGCCAATGAAAAGCAAGTTCGAGATGAGTATGATGGGAGAACTCAACTACTTTTTGGGATTACAAGTCAAGCAAAACAATGAAGGGATTTTCATAAGCCAATTAAGCTAAATACACCAAGGATCTCATCAATAAATTTGATGTTGATGGAAAATCATCAATTAAGATCTCAATGAATACTTCTTTGCACATGGATGTTGACAATGAATACTTAAAAGGTCAGAAACTTTATGTGAAAATGTTACCAAGGCAAAAGAAGTCCTAGGTATACATTCCAAGAAATATTTTCCTTAAAAACCTAAACGAAAGGTGTGGAGCAAAAAGTAAAATAGAGCAGGTAAAGGCATGTCAAACGACTGGAAAATCTAACATAAAGTAACCTTTCGCACTGTCCACTACTCAATAACCAAGGGTTAAGAGACATTTGAAATTTATCTCCCTCCAAAGGATTTATTTCAAATGGTTCTATAAATACCTTCAATCAAGACTGAAGAAGGTGTTGATCTTATTATTGATTATTATAAGTGATCCAAAGCATTCTAAGTGCAAAAAGAAATTGACCAGTGAGAGAAGAGAAGAAGAGCTAAACATTTCTACATCAAGCTTATACTTTGGCTACGAAAAGTGAAGATTCAAGTGTCAAGTCTACCACAAGTTAGAGGATCAATGATCTTTGTGTTGTTCAATTTGTATCTCTACTTGATGAAGTAGAAAGAGGAGGAGTTACAAGTTGAAGCTTGTGAAGAACCTAAGAAGCTAGAGGCCAGCTTTGTATTCAAGGCTCAAGTGTTCTTTTGTACTAAAGGGGTTTTAGTGGATCCTCCTTAGAGTTTAAGGAGAAGAGTCGATGTAGGCAGCTAGTTTTGGCCGAACCACTTCAAAAATCTATCTCTCTCTCTCTCTTTACTTTACAAGCTTTTATATTCAATCCATAATGAAGCTAAACCTAAAATTTATCAGGACTAAATTTATGCTTAATCTTTTTTTTAAAGGGTTCACGTATTCCACTACCAAAATCCTTTACTATTTGTTGTTCTAACTTAAGTTCATCTTAACCTTAGAATTATGAATGGTAGAGATCCCCTCTCTCCAGACTTGTGACTCAACTCTTCTAGACCAACATCCTTCATGCGGTTTGGTGTGACCGTAAACATGTAGTCTAGGACCATTTTACACCGACACCAGCAGCTCCTTAGAGGATGCTGGAGGCGAGCTGGAACGCCTAGAAAGAGAGTAGCACTAGCATGTACCTAGTGTTGAGCGCTCTGGCCACGACAGAAATAAACACCTTTGGGGTGTAGCAAGTCACACAACATTCACTAGCTTCGGCGTGGGTTTGTAAGGTTGACGCTAGATTACTTCTTGAAGAAGAACCGGCTACATATAACTTTGTTCTCTTTTCCAGGGAAAGTGAGTTCAGAGCTGCCAAAAATGGACCATTACAATGTGTTCCAAACCCACCCACGATGGAGGCACTTGCTGTTAAGGAGGTGCTAGGATGGATCAAGGGGTATGGTCATGTCAACGTTTAGGTGGAGACAAATTGTCTAGTCTTATGCTCTAGTCTCATGAGCTCTAGTTTGATCGCTCGTATGTTGGCTCTATTACTTGTGATTGTACAAATTAAAGCTTATTAATTTCATAGTTGGATGTAAGTTTCGGTTTATTCGTAGAAACGCTAATCACACTGCCCATTTTCTTGCTAAAGTAGATGGGGCTTAGCAGTCTCACTCGATTTGGTTGGATGTCCCCCGAGTTTTCTAAACTTTTTTGATTGATTAATGCACTTGCTTTGTTTGCTTGCTTTCAAAAAGAATTTTAAAAAAAAAACAGAAAATAATTATCAATTCCTCTAGTGAGGAGATAAATCGAACCAATTTAGCTTCGAGACTTAGCCCCAAAATGTACACTTCTATATATGCACAAGGAGCCCAACTCAAACCAAAATCACTAATGTTCGTAATAGGAATCAAACCTAAAATAAATTTTAAGTGAGACTTTTCATTTTTAATTGAATTTAAAGATTCAATTTTTATATACATGCATCACATGGAATCCTCGTTAAATTTTTGTGATAGTATTTATTAAAATTTATTTAATTTAATTATTGAGATAATTATAAATTATACATTTTTTTTAGGATTTTGTTACAATATGGTGTTGGTACTATAACGTGAAAAAGTTAAATTCACTACTTTTTAAGAAATGTGCTTCTTTCTCATTTTATGTCAAAGTGAGAGGCACATATATACAATTATGCCACACTTTTTTTTGCAAGTTATTTCTTTTGCAAGTATGATATAATAATAGTACTATATATACGATATAGAAACTTTCTTCGTTTTTAATATGTATTGAAAATATTATGAATTATGATAATATGTTATAACTTTGTAAAGCCAATAATGAAGAAATAAATCGAGTAAATTTTACAAGAGTTAATTCCAGCAATGGTCCCCCGACTATGTTGATTTTCCAAATTTAGTCCTTGTCTTTTAATTTGGACGAAAAAGACACTCGACTATTGATTTTGTTCCGGCATTGGTCGTCCTTCCGTCTACACTCAGTTAAGTTGGCGTTAAGTGTTAGGGTAAAACAGTCATTTCAGCCTATTGCCTTCTCCCAATCGAAATCACTATGATTAATCCCCAAATATGCAATTTTATTTCGTAACCCTAATAGTGAGAGACTAGCGAGCACTTGCGAATCAAATTGAAATTGACGAAGACGAAGCGTATCAAACTGAAAGAAGACGAAGCTCGAGCAATTGGCTGCCGATGGATTCGACACGAAAGCGACGCAAGGAGGATCCACCACCAGGTATGTACTTTGTTTATTGTTTTGAAGGAGTATAAAAAGTTGGCGAACATTACAGTTTATGGGGAATAACGGCTGTTTTTTGAGTTCTTATTTAGCTATAGGAGTATAAAAAGCTGGGGACCATTACAGTTTATGGGGACCAATGATGTGCTTTGTGTTGTGTTGTGTATTAGTTGTGTTCCAATCCAACAACCACAGCAACTCCAAGCTAGCCTGCAGTCCATGCTCCAGTCCAACCTG
Source organism: Ipomoea trifida (assembly GCA_003576665.1). Taxonomy (NCBI): domain Eukaryota; kingdom Viridiplantae; phylum Streptophyta; class Magnoliopsida; order Solanales; family Convolvulaceae; genus Ipomoea; species Ipomoea trifida. Next base: position 19,111,038 of record CP025651.1, read on the forward strand.
CAGTCCATGCTCCAGCCCAGCCTGCAGTCCATGCTCCAGCCCAGCCTGCAGTCCATGCTCCAGCCCAACCTGATGTAATTACACAGCCTGAGGTGGAAGATATTAACTGGGAGATTCCAGATGACATTTTGGATGCTCACTGGCATCAAGTAGAACTACATACTGAGTCCAATGATGGAGGTAATATATGAGTTCACTTTATTCATAATGTAGACATAGTTCTAGTATTAAACAGATGGTGTTATCACTATGTCTTGTAGGGATTTCATTAACTACCACTAATAGGATTGATGTCACTCCAATACAACAATGTTGCCATGATCATGCTACTGCTACTAGTTAGTTGGTGGTTTGTCATTAGATGTAATACTTTCTAAATTTGTAGTTTTGTGATATTCATTAATACTTTCCATATGTGCAGTTCAACAAGGCATGACAAGTCGAGGGAAAGCAGTCAAGGCACCAAATAAGGAGAAAAGGAAGAAGCTCCCAATCAGGAAGTATGCTACAAGATCAAAGGCATTCAAGTCTTCTTTCTTTGGGAATGACAAAGATCCAATCAATTTGGATTAAATACTGTTTAGGTGTTGTGGGATATTATGTATTTTGCTAGTGGAATTAAACAATGAAAATATGGTAATGCTATTTTGTGTAGTCTGTGAATGTTGACTATATTCCATTAGGTGCTATTTTGAAGTTGTTTTTGCTAGTGGAATTAAACAATGAAAATTGTACTGGAATATTGAAGTGCATACTTTCAAACCATAATGCAACTGTATTTGGCAGTTTTTGGAAGTGTTCTGTTTAGGTGTTATGTTTTTGCAGTTTTTGAAGTGTTTGTAATGGAAGTGAACTGACTGTTTGTGTGTGGAAATGAAGTGGAATTGAATGCAATTTGTAAAGAGAAATTAATTGTTCATTTCATACTGGAAGTAGTCATATTACAAAGCCTTCTTACAATACTATACACCTAACCACTACTAATACTCCTAATAGGAAGCTTAATATTTTTAGGTGCACTCAATAATATAACAACCAGAAACAAAATGCACATCACTAGAACTACAATCACTATCCAATGTCTACCATTGCTTCTTTGCCCAGCTTGTAGCCTCATTTTAAGCCTTGCTATGTCTTCTTCATTTCGATTAATCCTTCTCAGTAGTCCAGGAATAATTCTTCTTGACCTTGCACACATCGGAGGATCATACCATCTAACAAAACCACATTTTTGCCCTCCCTAAACAAAAATCACAAAAATGAATAAAGAAATTTATTTCGTTCAAACCCTAACCAAAAATTAATTTTTCACCAATTCTTCTTATTTGCGGGAAACAAAAATCACAAAAATCCCTTCTTCTTATTTGCGGGAAAAAAAAACCCTAACCAAAAATTAATACTTACATTTTCAGATCGACACTCCCAATACCTTCTACCTGGATTATCATTCGTCCAAGATGTTTGTAGCTTCAATCGTTGGCCACAATGACAGTTTGGAATGTTCACCAATTCACCATAGATGTATTCTTGATTTCTTGAAGATGAAGAGCTATCACTAGTATACCTAGTAGACATTGGGGACGAAGGAAGAAGAAAAAAGATGGAGACGGAGCAAGAGCAAAAAAATGGAGGAAGAAGAAACCAGATGGGGGAGGAATTTACACGAAGGAAGAAGAGAAAATGGTAGTTCACTGCTCTGGTCTGCAAATTATACTAAACAGGAGCAAGGGAGAAGGCAATAGGCTGAAATGACTGTTTTACCCCAACACTTAACGCCAACTTAACTGAGTGTAGACGGAAGGACCAATGCCGGAACAAAATCAATAGTCGAGTGTCTTTTTCGTCCAAATTAAAAGACAAGGACCAAATTTGAAAAATCAACATAGTCGGGGGACCATTGCTGGAATTAACTCAATTTTACAATATTCATATTAACCTACCGTCACAAATCTTAAACAAGCTTTTATAATCATGAATTTACCAAACTAGCATTATATCTTAAGCTATTATACTGTCGTAATTTGAGTTAATTAATAATCTGGATATACTTTGAAAATTGCAATATAACTACACGACCACTTTTCCGGGGAAAAAAACAATCTTCAAACTTTTTTTGGATGAAAATTCGAATCTATTATCAAATTCAATAATGACAATGGATGTTTGGTAAATAGCTGTTAGCTGATATGGTTGGTGGGTTTGACTAGTTGATAGTATTAGCTGATTGTAAAAATATGTTTGGTAAATTAGCTGTTAGCTGATAGCTAATTACATACAAAATGACTTTCTCAAAAAGTTGATCGAAAAAATTACTTTGAGCATCTTTTTGAATTTTAGCATTTTGGAGCAATAAATTGTTACAAAATTAATTAATCAAACATTCATATTAACCAAGTCAAATAACTAATAATGACCAAATAAATTAAAATTGACTGATAAGCTAACTATGTTACCAAACAGGGTCAATATATTAAGCTAATATAATTATGCAAAAATATAGAAATATAGATATAAATTATATTTATTCATAAAAGTGTTCATTGATAATTTTTTTATTAGTTTATCTATCAGTACTTTTAAATATATCTCTTTCAATACATAAATGTCCTCAAACAATTATTCATTAACTTAACTTTATAATAAATTACGCACAATTTATTTATTTTTTTAACTAAAAAGTTTTTTTATTATTGCAACACTCTACATTAGTTCAATTTATTAAAAAAAAAAAAAAACAATTATTACCCACTTGGCGTCCCACCTAACGGTGAACGGTGCATATCAATCCCATTATCATGTCACTTTTCATTAGCTCAAAAAATAATTAGCTCAAAGTTGAGAAGTATCTTAGATTATCTATCAATACCTTTTATGGAATCCTTATTTCCTCAATTCTTTTCCTTTATTTCAATCAACTAGCAACTAATAAAAATATTAAGTCTCAAAACTAATTTTGAAATGCTACTTTTCTCAACGAATTATATTTGTTAAATGCATAATGCTAGATATTTGGGTGGATTTCAAACCTACTATAAGATTCAAATTCAATTGCTTTATTTGTTTTATTGGGGTGTTTGACAAATAGCTGTTAGTGGATTGTGTTAACATATTTTATTAGCTGATAGCATTAACTGGTTGTAAAAAGATATTGGTAAATTAGTTGTTAGCTAATAGTTTATTACATGCAAAATGACATTTAAATGTATAATTCATTTTTTTAAAAAAAAAAGATGATAGAAAAAGTTGATTTGAGCAACTTCTTAAATTTTAGTGTTTTGGAGCAATAACTTATTAAGAAAAAAAATTGATTAACTAAATACTCATATTATTAGCTGTTTAACCAAGTCAAACAAGTAATAGTGGTCATACAAATCAAAATTGGCTGATAAACTAACTATATTACTAAACAGGATCATTATTTTTTTGTGCCCTAGAATGAGATTCAAATAATGAAGAATGGAAAGAATCATTATACACAATTTATTTCTAATGTTTAATTCGCATGCTATTATACAAAAATATAGTTTATTCCGTATAAACTCTCACTCTCAACTACTGAATTTCTTGTTACCTAAAAAAAACATTGAATTTGCATTAAATTAAACAAGCAAAGCTGAAAAACAAAACGGAGTAATTCATAAACAAACAAAACAAAGGTCGATTCAAGATAATGACTTGTGTAGTACATCAGCGGAGCATGATTGGTGCATACTAAACTCCAAATTGCACACCCATCCACTTGAAAAAAGCAGCCACCATTGCTTTTCCTCTACTTCTCCCTTTTGCCTTCTGGTTGTTAGATCTTTCCATCTTTAATTTGACGAGACATTAGATCCCCGCCAACCCTAATTCATTTATTAATATTAATATTATTTTTTAAAAACATCGATGATCCCTGTTTTGTCGTACTAAACTACTAATCTTAAACCCACAGGACCTCACCTTAGAGCCACTGTGGAGGTAAACCGCGAGTCGCGCAATCAGCCCACCGGTCAGATCATAGTCTTCGTGTGCGCACAAGAAATTCAATTTAGAGCACCCCACACTGTCGCCTCCAATCATAACATTTAAGTCAAACGACTAACCAACTATGCTAAACCTCGGTACTTATTATTATTCATTATTATTATTATTATTATTATGCCAAACAAAGAAACACTATTTGCTTTTGTAGTTTTTTTATTCTGAGGATTAAATTTTGTTTCGTATAATGTATTTAAATTTAAGTATAAGAATTTGAAATGTCTACGATAACAATTGGCACCACCGCACCGGTGCTATTTGTACCACATACAAGCTAAAACTTTGCATTGGTTCTGTGGTGACAATGTACCATTTGTTTTGAAATAGTATCAAGTATAAGAGACTTACACTTTTTTGGTCTTTTTTTTTAAAGCCACTTATTAATTATAAAAAAATACAATATTCTTGTATAAGAAATAGTACATGTCATATTTACTCAATTGAAATTTAAAAGATAGATCAAATGTATGTTTTTCTCACTTTTATAAATTTAATTTTAAAATAATTCAAATTTACATATTTAAAGAATTTATTCCATAATGCTAAACCAGTTCAACTCCAGGTAGTTGAACCAAACATATATATTATAAATTGAATAGATCTTTCTTGGGTTGATTATTTAATTAAAAATAAAATGTTATAATAATGATATTTTTGGGGTAAGTAAATAATAAATCTAAAATCTTTATATTGCAATATTACGTCACTCTATCATAACCTGTTAGCTCAACATTGCTATTTGCTACACAGCGGAACTATTTTTTCACAAGTTAGTTTAACATTGTTGACGACTTTATCGAATATATTAAATAATTATTCACAACTTTAAAAAATATATAGGCACTACACACATGTTTTATATATAGCGACTTTGACCAACCATGGGATAGTGCATGTAGTTGGAGGTTTTAAAAACAAATTTCCCTTTCACACTTAGACTACATGTTACCCCTATGGTTTTTTATTTATAACTTTTATTTTGTTTATTGTATTTTAATAGTGTTTTAATGTATATAAATTTTAATAATAGTTAAAAGAGTTTATTACCGAAATGGTTCCTCAACTATTGCGAAATTATCAATTTGAAACTCAACAATTTTTTTTTTCCAATTAAGTCATCAACTTTGAAAAAATTAACCATTTTTATCCTCCGTTTATTTTACCGTTTGATATACGTTAAATCGGGACTAAATTGGTAATTTCACTATAGTCAAGGGACTATTTCAGTCAAAAATTAATTATCAAAATGGTCTCTTGACTATAATAAAATTATCAATTTAGTCCCGATTTGACGGATGTTTAACACCAAAATAAACAGAGGTCCAAATTGGTTAAATTTTCAAAGTCGATGACTTAATTGGGCAAGAAAAATTGCCGAGGACCAAATTGGTAATTTCACAATAGTCTAGTGATCATTTTGATAATAAATTCTAGTTAAAATGTGAAAGTTGATAGATCAAATGAGTGATCAAATTAAAATTGAAGAATTATGTATGATTAACTTGAAAGTTTAGGATTAAACATGATCAAAGTAGTATATTTGGAGAATCTCAGAATTTTTTTGGGTGTACCCAAATTTTTATGTGTTAAAGCTGGTTTGAAAATTTAAGATTATTCCATACTCAAATAATGATCTAAACTCTTGAAATTTGATTAAGGATGATTGGAGGATCCTATGATCGCATTAACTCTGAAAAGTTATAAATCAATTGAAGTATGGATGGAATGCAGTAGATTTTGAAGGTGAAGTGAAAAAAATTCAATAAATGAACCCAATTTCAACCACACATATGAGCATTAAGTGTGTTCACAGTCCATAAATGCATCTGCCAGTTTGCTGCATTTCATCCCTCCATTTCCACCTCCGTCAAGTCGCCGCCCATCCAAACGGCGGCTTAAAAATAGTCGCCGCCGTCCTCCTCCGCACAAAAGCTTTTTCTTTTCTTATGGTCCCAGCTCCCAACTAATTCAGAAAGGAGACAAGCGTTTTGTTTTTTTTTTTTTTGTTTGGATTTTGCTCAGAAAGTGTGGAAGCTTTATCATTACAGCCGGGCCTTGCGGGGTATAATGCGATCACTGATCCCTAGAAGAACAAAGTGATGTCTGCAATTATATATTTTATCATTTTCCATTTGTTTACTCTTCACCTGCAATTTTGCGGTGTTGTTTCTCTGAATTCCGACGGTCTCTCCTTGTTGTCTCTCAAATCCGCCGTGGACGGCGGCGGCGGCAGGGCGTTTTCCGACTGGAACGAAAACGATGATACGCCGTGCCGCTGGACTGGCATCGCCTGCACGAATGTATCCGGCTCTGCGGAGCCACGTGTCGTCGGAATCGCGCTCTCAGGGAAGAATCTCAGAGGGTATATTCCGTCGGAGCTCGGAACTTTAGTGTATCTCCGACGACTCAATCTTCACGGTAATAATCTCTATGGCTCTATACCGGAGCCTCTGTTCAATGGAACCTCACTGCACAGCATTTTTCTCTACGATAACAACATTTCCGGCCTACTCCCGGCTTCTATTTGCAATCCTCCTCGGCTTCAGAACCTGGATGTATCGAACAACTCGCTTTCAGGTTCGCTCTTAAAGAACCTCCGGAATTGTCGGCAGTTACGGAGGCTAATTCTGGCGAAAAACAAGTTCTCCGGCGAGATTCCGGCGGGAGTTTTCCCGGAGCTTTCGAATTTAGAGCAGCTTGATCTGTCCTCCAATTCATTCAACGGCTCAATTCCAGGAGATATAGGTGAATTGAAATCTCTGTCCGGAACTCTTAATTTATCTTTCAATCATTTTAATGGAAAGATCCCAAAGTCCTTAGGTGATTTACCTCTCACAGTTAGTTTTGATCTTAGGAACAATAGTCTAAGTGGTGAAATTCCTCAAACTGGTTCATTTGCAAATCAAGGCCCAACTGCATTTTTGGATAATCCAATGCTATGTGGATTTCCTCTACGAAAGTCTTGTAAAAATGGCTCAGTAAATGTGTCACCTAGAAATCAAGGATTGCCACAAGGAAATTCGAGAACTAATAATCCCCAAGAAGGGCTTAAACCAGGTTTCATTATATTAATATGTGTAGCAAATGCAGCTGTAGTGGCATTCATAGGACTTGTGCTTGTTTACTTCTATTGGAAAAAGAAAGATTCGGGTGGGTGTAGTTGTGCTGGTAAAGGGAAGCTTGGAGGAAATGAGAAGAGAAAGTCATGTGGTATTATTCCTTGTGCTGGTGAATTTCAGAATAATGATTCTGAAGTCGAGTCCGAAAAGGGCACTCCTAGTCCTAGAGGGAGTGGTGGTGAGGGAGACCTTGTGGCTATTGATAAGGGGTTTGATTTCGAGCTTGATGAGCTACTGAGGGCATCTGCATATGTTTTGGGGAAGAGCGGGTTGGGGATAGTGTATAAGGTTGTGGTTGGGAACGGTATGCCAGTGGCAGTAAGGAGATTGGGGGAAGGTGGTGAACAGAGGTATAAGGAGTTTGTGTCCGAGGTTCAAGCAATTGGAAGGGTGAAGCATCCTAATATTGTGAGGTTGAGGGCTTATTACTGGGCTCCCGATGAGAAGCTTCTCATCACCGATTTCATATCCAATGGGAGCTTGGCTTCTGCTCTCCATGGTAAGTCCTGCTATTCAAAAGGATTTTTTGTGTGTTTCATTTGGTTCTTTGACTTTACTTATATTCCTTCGAATAAATTTCGCTTTTGGTCCCTTGAGTATTATACATGAATCACATTTGGTTCTTAATTACTAAAATTTTCTAATTAGGTGCATGACTATGTAATTTGTATTACATTTGATCCTACCGTCCAATTTTCCAGCCAACTATTGCCGGAAGTACTCCTTCCGAAAGAAGCAAGAAGCAAATGTAGTGTTGTTTCAGAAGTGCTCCTTCCTGAATAAGCAAATGCAGTGCTCCTTCCAGAAGAAAGGAGCACTTTCGGCAATATTTGGCCGGGAAATTGGACGGCAGGACATAATGTGATACAAATTACATAGTCATGCACCTAATTATAAAATTTTAATAGTCAATGACCAAATGTGATTCATGTATAATAGTCAGGGACCGAAAGTGAAATTTTCTCTATTCCTTTTTAAGAGAACTGCTGATCTGCATTTTTATGATTTCTTTGCTTCTTATCTTTCACTATAATGATTTGGGTTTTTGTTTTTTTGACTATGGTGTGGAATTATTATCTAGTAAAATTGAATGAAAATATAGAAAGAATTCATGGACTCCCTACTCCCAACTTATTATAATGGATAGACACAGATCTTTTAAGTTGCAGACTATGAGCAGAAAGGTAATGCCATAGCTTAAACTCATACGGAATTGTAAAGAAATACTATTTCTTTACTTCTCACTTCATGTGTTGTTAGTGAACATGATGGTTAGAGAGTTCAATCAAAACTAAGAATGTAAAGCAGTAGTAATAGGTTTCAGTTAGTACTGCATAAATGTTATGTCATCCACTCATCCACATGGGAACCGTTAAGAAATGCTGATTCTTAATTTTACAACAGAGTGTTATTGATTCCTTTGTATTAAAGAATTTCCTAACATAACACATGAGTTCACTTGTGATCAAACATTATAATAAAATAGAAAAGCATCTTTAATTCTTAATTCTTTATAGACAAGTGAGAAAATCATTAGTCTTTATGATCCATGTGAAAGGCTACTTGATGACTGACCAGAGTTAGGCTTTGAATTGACTTGTAGTTCATTACCACTATAAAAATTTTGTGATCTACTCTTCAGGGATACATGGCATATGTCAGGTTGTAATATTTAGAAAAATTTAATACTTGATTCAGTGATGGCGTGCACCGAATATACACTTTTCAGGAAGCTAATTTGGAGGGAGAAAGGGCTTTGAGTTTGCATACTTTTCTTTTTCATTTTACTGAAACTGAACGGAATTGATCATATCCATTATTCATTGAAATCCTATTTTCTTGATGTGCTATTTCATATTGCAATCTATTACACAACTGTTTTTCTTGTCTGGGTTTCTCCAATCTGGCTAAATGGATTTCGACTTTAATTGGCACCTGAGTACACTGGTTTATAAACTCGGACCTTGTAGTGTTTTTGAAATGGCAATGGCATCTTTGGTGCAATAATTTTATGACTGGTTGTATTATTTTTGCTCTGTAGGCTGCAGAAGTCTAGTAACATATAGCATAGCTGATAAACTAATTTTGACTAGTTTGACTAAGTTTGGTTGGTTTGACTTGTCAATAGGCTATTTAAGCTAGTGTTTAGTAAAATGTCTTATTACATTAGCTTATTGGGGCAATAAGCTAAAATCTAAAAAGCTAAGAAGAGTAGGATTTTTTGTTAGCTGATTGGCCTTAATTATGAAATGACCATTTTATCCCGTCATTCCTAACATTTATCTCTTGTCGTTGTTCATCTGCCTTCCCCCCCCCCCCCCTCCCCTGCCTTTTTTCAATAATAATAATAATAAATAAATAAATAAATAAAAATTTAAAAGTAATTTAAGAGTTAATAAATTAGCACAATATGTTTATGCCCTTATAGGGCATTTTACATACATTCAGCTAAAAGCAGTTGATTTCCCAAACACTTTTTTACAACAAGCTAATATTATCAACTTGTCAAACCAGCTAACCCAATAAGCTATCAACCATTTCCCAAACACCCCATAATTATTGATCTTAGGAGTATCTGTTTTTTAGACTGCACTATGTATCAAGTTTGTAATTTTTGTTATTGCTGCATCTCAGCATGTGCTTATACCTTTACACAGGGAGAAATGGTCAGCCATTGCCCAGCCTAACCTGGTCAGCTAGACTGAAAATTGCAAGGGGAACAGCACGGGGCTTGGCCTACCTTCATGAATGCAGTCCCAGAAAATTCATCCATGGAGATATAAAGCCATCCAACATTCTCCTAGATCATGACCTTCAACCTTACATTTCTGATTTCGGCCTCAACCGGCTGATCAACATCACTGGCAACAACCCTCCATCGTCCGGTGGCCTTATTGGAGGAGCCCTTCCTTATTTCAAATCAGTGCAAGCAGAGGGTACCAACAAGTATCGAGCGCCAGAGGCTTGGATCCCGGGTAGCAGACCTACACAGAAGTGGGACGTGTACTCGTTTGGAGTTGTCCTGCTTGAACTGCTTACTGGGAAATCCCCAGAGTTTTCGCCCCCGACCACCTCGACCTCCACAGAGGTTCTAGACATGGTGGGGTGGGTGAGAAGAGGGTTCGAAGAGGAGAAGGCGCTGTCGGATTTGGTTGATCCACTGTTGCTTCAAGAAGTGCACGCCAAGAAGGAGGTGTTGGCCGTATTTCATGTAGCTCTTGCGTGTACCGAGAGAGACCCAGAGGTTCGACCCAAGATGAAAACTGTTTCGGAGAATCTTGAGAGAGCTTGAAAATTGGCATTTTTCTGCAGATGTTAATATCATTGTTTTAGTGAGATTTTCTGAAATCGGAGGGAATAAACTGTATATTTTTCTGTGTGATTCAACGAATTTCATTTTGCCAACATCACATTACCAGAGCGTTGGAATTCTAACACACCACACAATGTATTTTATAATCTAAAAATTTACATGTATTTCCTTTTCTATTGCTCATTTATCAGGAGGCGGGTCAGGTTACGAGAATTTGATTCTTATAGTATATGATTTTAGTACTCCATAATATTTTTTTTTTTTTTTGAGAAGAATGAGTTTAATAATATTAATTCTTACAAAAACGGTCTATTACGATTTTGTTATAAATTACTCTTTATTATATTTATGTTAAGTGTTATATATAAGACTTAAAATATTAATTATATTTACAATTTTACTATGTAATGACATTTTATTTCCTGCAAATTATCTATTATAGTTTTCCTATAACATACTAATTTATGTTATAAAAGTATTATATATATATATATATATAAAAGGCTTTAAGTATTGATGATATTTGTAATTCTGTTAAGTTTATTACTTTATTAAGTTAATCCTATCGGAGGTAGTTCCTTAATTTATTGTTTGTGGCAATTTCATGTTCGTTTTTGTCATTAAATACTTGAAACTATTAAATTCTGTACAGTTTTGGTCCTTCTAGTACCTTTTCTGACAAAGCTTCATTTTAGGCGAAAATAATACCTTTTTTAATAGGTGTTGAGAGGGTGATAACGCAATTGATGTTCAATGTTCACTTGAGAAATTGTGTGCTTACTAAATTTGTCATGGAAAGGTGTAGTTACCGTAAGAATTATCTCCCAGTACTCAACCCAAGCCATTTCTGTGTTCAAAGATATTATTACTCTTTCTATTGTAATTATCTCTACCTTCAAACCTTACTGTGTATTCTGAAATTTGCAAGTGAGGCAATTCGGTGGACGACAGAGCTGTGAGTGGAGACGTAAGGGTAGTAGTCGATCTAGTGGTCTGTGGAGCTGCAAACTATGGAATATGGGCTCATAGTCCGCTACTCAACTATGCAAACTGGTTCGCGGTGGCTACTGGCAGGTGCTCAACTTCGCAAATTATATCGTGGACCGCGGTCCACAATAAAACGACGTCGTTTTTATTAATGAAAACAGATAGATGAAACCACATCCGTTTCGCGTCATTCACTTTCAGTTCATATATATTGCAGTTACATTTCAACACAACTGTAGTTACATTCGATAATATAAAAACACAAATGTGAAACTGTTATTCGGCATCAGTTCATATACACTGCAGTTACATTTCAACACAACTGCAGTTACATTTCGATATAACTACAGTTTCATTCGATAATATAAAACACAAATGTGAAATTGTTATTCAGTATCAATTCATATACACTGCAGTTACATTTCAATACAACTATAGTTACATTTCGATATAACTACAGTTTCATTCAATAATATAAAAACAAATGTAAGACACTATCTTTTGAGATGACATGTAGTATCAGTGATCACAATCCACGGTATAACGACTAGCTGAACTTCGAAGAAACAAAGAAGATGATGCTATGTAGAACTATAGAAGACCCAATGCTGGAAAATGCAAATGTTGATTTTTAAAATTAATTAATTAATATATCAAATGACGTTATTTTAATTTGATATTTATATGGCAGATTCGTCACTGGTTACAAACTACAAATTATAAATTACATATTTACATTAATATACATATCATAATAAATGATTTTGTCTAATGTCACAAACTCACAAGTCACAATACACATTCCAATTTCAAATTCAATTTTTAAATTCAAGATTTTCAGACATAAACTCAAACATTCACTCAATCTGCTATTCTTCTTCTTCTTCTTCCTCCTATTCAAAATAATCATTAGCCAAATGCAATGAGTTAGCACTTAGAAAAATCAGTCACAATTAGGGATGTCAACGGGGCGGGGCGGGCGGGGGCGGGGAATGGGGTCCCCGTCCCCGTCCCCGAAATCCCTCCCCATTCCCCGTCCCCGCCCCGTTCCCTGGCGGGGATTTTTCGGGGACGGGGAATCCCCGCGGGAATTTTTTTAAATTATGTAAATTAAAAAAAAATAATATTATAAAAAAGAAACTAAGCATTGAATCCTTAAACAAAGTCCAAATTCAACATATATAAATCAATAAAATTAAAATATCCGAACTCTAAAATTACTATAAATATCCAAAGTTTCAAACTTTCAAACAAAAATACATAATCATAAAATACCCAAACACTTTAAATTGTTTCAAACTCCTTCAAAGTCCAAAGTCCAAATATAAGTACATAACAAAACAAATGAACTTCTAGGATTTTAACTTTTAATTTCTTATATACTTTGTATATAAATAATATATAATATATATAATATAATATAATAATATACGGGGAATTGGGGACGGGGCGGGGAGCGGGGATCGGGGTGGGGAATACCCTCCCCGTCCCCGTCCCCGTTCCCCGCGGGGATTAGGAAGTTTTCCCCATCCCCGCCCCCGTTCCCCGAAATAATTCCCCGAACCCGCCCCCATCGAGGCGGGGATCGGTTTTCCCCGTCGGGGGCGGGTTGAATTGACATCCCTAGTCACAATTCAAAAATTAACAATGTTTAGATACAATTTAATTAAAAGATCGGGGTCGTTTACTTCATTTGTCTGTTTTTCCATTTCCAATTTTTCATTTTTTCAGTTTTCCATTTTTCTCTCTCCATTCCTCTAGTTTTCCATTTCTCCAGTTTTCCAATTTTCCTTTATTCATTTATCCAAATTTTTCATTTATTTTTAGTTTTAGTACATAGTTTGATTACAAAACAAAATACTAAAAACTTCATTAAATACAATCATCCCATATAACATTTGTATATTTATACAACAAAGATAATAATAATAATAATAATAATAATAATAATAATAATAATAATAATAATAATTATTATTATTATTATTATTATTATTATTATTATTATTATTATTATTATTATTATTATTATTATTATTATTATTATTATTATAACAATAATAAAAGAAAACGGAATTAGCTGTGCATAAGAGAAAGCATCCAGCAAGATTCGAACGTGGAACCTCCGTATAAGCAGAGCACTGTTCACCTAGGGCTGTGCAAGAACCGAGAAACCCGACACACCCGTCCGGCCCGACAACCAAAAAGAGGGAAACCGATTCGGTCCGAATCCGAATATAGCCAACCGATCCGTGTTATAATACAAACTGAGTATTCTCGGGTAGGATTTGGTATATTATTATCCGATCCGTCCGATATCCGAAGTACTCATGTTTCTGCGTAATATATATGTATATATTATATATATTCAATACTTCAAACAACATTGCATGTGTGTATATATATTTATATAATAAATGAACACTAATACCACTACCCCACTAGACAATGTTCTTGGACAAAGAAAAAGAAACACCTCAAAAGTATGAGAGAGAATACTTTTCTTGCCTTTTGTACGCATGCTTAAGCCTCCATTAATTGCTTGAAACCTTCAATCTCCATCTGAAAAGGATATTAGATACACACCTTCTTGTTGAGTGACAGCCAATCCTCCGCCTCTCCTCCACTCCGCTTCTGCTTCCACTCCGCTAGATGGCCGGTCGCCGCCTCGCCTCCGTCACAAGTCTTCGCCTCTGCCTCCACTGTGCTTCTGCTTCCACCTCCGCCAGATCGTCGGTCGCCGCCTTGCGGCCCTCGCCTCCGCTACAGGTCTTCGGCTGCTATAACTGCTGCTCAAATTGCATTTTTTCTCCGCCACAACCCACAGGTCTTCGCCTCCAACATCTCAGTTCTCTTTTGGCTCATCCAGTATTGCAGAGATTTCTTGGACTTTGTTTAATTCAACTCGAACAAAACCGAATATCCGAACAAATCCGTCCGAATCCGATCTTATAATATCCGATAGTTTTGCTAGATTAATTTATGCGGATTGGGTTTACAAAATGCAAATCGAACTCCGAACGGATTGAAGATTCTAATATCCGAACCCGTCCGAACCGTCCGATGCACAGGGCTATGTTCACCCATGCATTCTCCATTTGGAAAAATGGAAAAGCCAATTTTGGCTCTCTCCAAAAATCTATAGAAATGGAAGAATTGAGATGGAAAGTTATTTTAGAGAATTGGTTTTAGTAAACAAGTTTTCCATTTTCCATTCTTCCACTTCTCCAATTTTCTATTTTTTTTTTTGGAAAATCCTCCATTTTTCCAAGTTACTAAACGACCCCAATTATTGCTCAGAATATTTTAGCTTTCATGTCAAGATATGGAATGCGGATAAATTGCTACTTGAGTTCTACTACCCAATGCAACGTACTAACCCACAATCTTTTTTTCAGACTATAAGTGGAATCATCATCATAAACAAATAGTCAATAGCCTAATACTCAGGATAGAGGCAGATAGATAAATCATAAATGAATAAAACAAAAATATATAAGAGGCAGAAAGTGAGATACAATATTACCAATTTACCATATGAGATTAAGACTTAGGAGTTAGGAGCCTTAAATCAAACCTATTGCAATGTGGCTTGTGGCCATGTGTATCATAGGCTCATGCCTCATGGTAATTAGTAAAGTGCATAATGACAGCAACTAATTGTTAGGCATCGGTCGAGTTCAACCCTTACTCGATTCGAGACATGGCGTTTTGGTGGAGGAATATGGTTAAATAGTTAATGTCCATCTGTTTATCACCAATTGGTTTTACATAGGATATGACAATCAGATAGTCAAAGAACTCTGTGGTTAAGCGTGCTTGACTTATAGCATGACTTATAGCAGTTACAAGATGGGTGACCCACTGTAGCGCTGAGATCCAACAATAGGTATTAGAGCTGCTAGGCTTTGTGATCAAAGGTTGCGATAAGTTATGGGAGAGGACTGTTAAGCGTCGGCCAGATTGGCCGAGTTTAGTGGTAGGATGTGACTAAATGATTTATATCTAATTATAATAGTTACATGTATGGCTGGAAAAAATCGCTAGGTGCCTAGTGCCTAGGACGCCTATGCGGGGATTAATTGGCGCCTAGGCGCCCCTGTATTTTTAATTATATTTTTCATTTTTAAAAAAATTTTAAGACTTGATAATTACAAAATATTTAATACTTTAATAGTTAATACTAAAATATTAAATATTAACCTAAAAAAATTTAGAATTTAAACAATTTAGGGTTATTTCGCTCAAAATGATGTCATTTTTAGTGAAATAACCCATTTGAAAAAGAATGAAACAATAGCCAATTGGTCAACTAGGCAACTTAGTCAGTGCCCAGGTGGCCTAGGAGACCGCCTAAACAACCAATTGTGGTGATATACACTAGGCGGCCGGCTAGCGCCTAACGCCTAGGAGCCGATTAATCAGTGCATATGCGTGATTTTTGCAACACTGGTTACATGATGGGTGACCCACTGTGAACTAAGCTTAGTGCAACGCTGAGATCCAACACTAATAAAAGTTGCCCAAACACTTGCCCTTTTGCCAGTTGGACACTATCTAACCCTTTTCAACATTAGGAATTTAGCATACATCCACTTTCCAACATAGGGACAAACATTAGGTTTAAGAGAAGTAGAAAAAAAGAAGAAAGAAAACAAATTAATAAATTAAGAGAAGTAGCAGTTACAACAATTAAGCGAAGTGAAGAATTAACTCCACTACTTCCAGCTCCACTACCACTCATCAATTCTGCAAATACAAGCAAGTTAAACAACATTAAAGAATTTAATTTATTAAACATTTAGACAATTAAATGGAGTATTAAAAAAATTCTAGAAGTAAAATGAGTTACCTTTCTCTAATCTCTTTACCTCATCCAGATTTTCTTCCACTGTGATGGGTTGATTTGGCAACCTCATCTAGTCCTTTACACAAACATGAGCTTCCCCAACTTAGGAGTCAAAGAACTCCTGAATGCATCTAAGACTCTTCCTCTGGTGCTAAAAGCATATTCAAAGGTTACAGTGGAAATGGAAACAACAAGAACATCCCTAGCCAATTGGGAGAGGATAGGGAACCTTTGACTATTTAGCTACCACCAATTTAAAATGTCAAAGTTGTCATCCTCCACAATTTCCTCACTGAGGTATATTTGCAACTATATTTTCTTGCCTCCCAATTCACCATCCTCTAACCTCTACTTTTTCAATGAAGATTTCAATCTGGGTTGTGGTTTCCCAATTGAAATAGATTCAAAGTAGGCAATGGCAAAAGGTTCTTGCATAACAGTAGCATAAACAAAAGAACTAGGCACATAGTCATCAAACAGTTTTTTAAAACCATTTGTAACATTGTCAAAACAAGATTTCCTTACACCACCAACTGGTATGACATGTATTCAATTTTATCCTTTGGGTCAAATATATATATATATATATATATATATATATATATATATATATATATATATATATAGTATCAATTTTATACTTTCTTAAACATTTTCAGCCCAAAGAATGTAAGTCCCCACCATTGTGGTTCGGACCTATGACCACCCATTTGGAATGGTAATCGGAATGTCATAACACTACATAGTAGTTGACCCATTGAGTCTAATATATTTGCATAAAAGATTGTGAAATTCATTTTATCAGGACGATCACCCCAATATTTCTCAAATTTTGATTTCAAATTGGACCCTATCAACTTAACAGATGCAGACTCAGCTTCCACCATACCAGATAGGCAGATAGCAAGCAAGACAAATAATAAATTTAAGAGAAGAAATTATTGGTACTTTGGCAGTCATATACAAAGAACTAGAAATTCTCACTGTCATTTCATAAAAACATTTAAAGCAGCTTCACCATATTCTCAACAGAATACCAATCAATAAAATCAAGGATAGATTCACATAAATTAGACCTGAATGAACATTCATTTTATTCATAGGCTTCAAAAACATTTTGATGTGTGAGTGCATTTATTAGCATAAAATAGGTCGAATTCCATCTAGTTGGCACATCTAGAGTCAAAGAAGACTTGGCTTCCACCCTATCAAATCATAAAGGTCCCTAAAATTGTTAAGCCTAACAGGAGAATTTCTCACATATCTAATTACCTCCCTCACCTACCTTCCTCACAGAAATGTCAACCTCCTTTAACCCATCTTGCACAACTAAATATAAGATATGTGCAATGCATCTCATGCGCACATAATTGCATTTCACACGAGAGACCCTCCAAAACATCAACTTCTTTTTGAAAAAACTCGTAGTAGTGTCATTACTTGAAACATTGTCAACAATGACAATGAATACATTTTTTACCCCACTCAAGCATGCAACTTTCTAAGACTTTAGCAATATATAACCCCTATGTGAAGTGACAAAAACAAAGGAAATAAACCTTTTTTTGTGTAGTTTCCACTGCTCATCAATAAAATGTGTAGTTATGCACATATAATTTATCCTTTGGACAAAAGTCTAAGTATCAGCAGTAATACTATCTCTTTGACAGCATGTCCTAAACAGTTTCTTCATATTTAACCTCTCGTTAGTGAATATTTGATAAATTTCCCTACATATAGTCGGTCTATATGGGACTTTAAATCTATGACAGATAACAACAATAAATTTCCTAAACCTCTGCCCCTCTAAAAATCTTAAAGGAAGCTCATCAATGATTATCATTTATGTTAGGGCCCTCCTAATTGCTTCTTTATTGAACATCCAAATACTTAAGACCCCTTCATTACACTCACATTTAGTTGCACTAGGATTAACTACAGGCTGAAATGAAAGCAGTGACTGTCTAACATCTTTGGGGTGGAAATTTTGTAGGCAGTTAAGAATATGGTCCCATAAGGAAAATGTGACATGCTTTTTTGGCTCACTAGCAAATATTTTGGCACAATAAATACACTTTACTTTAATAATCACACCATTCCTGTCTCTAATCTTTTCAAAATGATCCTATACTTTGGATTTGGTTTCAACCTCCTTTCTTTTCTTTGTAGGAACATATTAGATTGAGGAGAAGACGTATTCTGCTGCTGAGATTGATTTCTCTCCATAGCTTCAGCTTCCACCCGAATAGATTCCTCACTAGATACTATAGGAGGTTGACCAGACAAACTAATACTTTCCATATTTAGAGATGATATTAGACTTAAGATGAGAAAATAAGATCAAGATAGAGGCAATGTGGTTAGAGTCATATAACACACAGTCACACACAATTAAGTATTCTAGGCTTCTACACATGCCAAATCACCAAGCTAGACATTTAACACATTTTGGGCTTCCACAAAATTCGCCAAGAGTCTCAGCCCTAGATAAAAAATAAAATAAAAATTCGCCACCTACGAACTTCAACAATCTGCATTGTGAGGCACAACAATATGCTCAGAAAGAAGGGACAATGTGCACTGGATGGCAACAAATGCGCACTGGAGGCACAAAGATGTGAAACAATTATTGAAAAAATTAAATTTAATATAGGATCTTCAACACAAATCATAAACAACTATAAATAATAAACAAACAAACAATATTCAACTCAAATTAGTAATTAGTGATCAAGATTAATTGATCTATTAAAAAAAAGTTTGCCTTCTACAATTAAAAAAAAAAGTTGTGGAAGGCACAACAATGTGCTTTGAAAGAAGGAACAATGTGCACTAGAACTCTGGAAAGACAAAAATGTGCACTGTAAATAGAAAAATTTGAAACAACTATTAAAAAGACTAAATTTAATGCATGATCTTCAACACAAAGTCATAAAAGATCACAATATTCAACTAAAATTAGTAATTATATTAGTGATTCATTCATGATCAAATGCTTTTAAAATATATATATATATATATATATATATATATATATATAACACCTATGATCTAAAAATTGGAAGGCACAACAATGTGCACTCTAAGGCAAACAATATTCACTACGAAGGCACAACATTGTGCTCTGGAAGGCATAACAATGTGCTCTGTATGGCTAATAATGTGCATTGTATGGCATAACAACGTGCACTGGAAAAAGGAATAATGTGTACTGTATGGCATAACAATGTGCACTAGAAGAAGGAACAATGTGCACTATGTGGCATAACAATGCGCATTATATGGCATAACAATGTGCACTGGAAGAAGGAACAATGTGCGTTGTATGACATAATAATGTGCATTGAAAGAAGGAACAATGTGCACTAAAAGACAAAAAAAAATTAACTTACACAAAATTACAATAATGTCACCGCGTTTTTTTTTTTTTTTTTTAAAGAAAATCTCCAATTTGAACCTTTGATCAGGACTCAATCTACGGATATAATTACATCCTATTTCTCTCCTAAGGCAAGCAATTGTTTCACATGATCCTTTATCCACACACACATATATTCGGATTTTCAGACGATTTAGGTAAGATTTTATATAGAGGTGGCCAAATCCCGGGCCTGGGCCGGTCCCGGACCGGTCCGGGCCTGGGCCTGGGCCTAGATTAGCATAGCCTGGGACCGGCCCAGGGTATCCAGGGCCGGTCCGGGCCTGGGCCCCGGGCTTCTTCTGGGCCGGTCCTGGGCCAGTTCATATTTTTTATATTATTTAATATATAAATATATAAAATATTATAAATTAACTTATTTTGTTTATAATGACATTTGAACCCTTAATCTCATGATTAATAATTTAAGGTGTTCCTAATTAAACTACTTCAACCTCTAAATACATCAATAATAAATAATTAATAAAATTTGTAAAAAATAATAAGATGTATAGAAAATCGTTGTGACTTGTGAGTAGGAAGAGAGTCTTATATTGAAAATTTTTGTTAAAAAAAATGAATTAAATAAAAGGTATTTATAAAATATGTGAAATTTAAATATAAATAAAAAAATTCGGCCAGTGCAATGGCCAAATATTTGACCGTTGAACTGGCCAAAATAATTGCAACGTGCATTGTGGATTTGTGGGATTATGGGAATTAAGAAATGCATCATGGGTTAACAATAATAAAATTGTAGTAAAGCATCAGATTATGGGAATTTGCCATGCTTTGCTATCAAAGTGGACTACATGCCAAAGTGGGCATGTGGCATGTGGCATGTGCTGCACTGCTGCCTATGGCAGCATGTTTTGCTCGGGCCTAGACCCGGGCCTGGTCCGGGCCTGGGCTTGGGCCGTGCTCGGGCCTGGTCCTGGGCTGGGCCCCGGGCTTGTTTTTTAAAGGATCTGAACCGGCCCTTATTAAGCGGTTCCGGTCCGGGCTAGGCCCACTTTCAAGTCGGTCCGGGCATGGGCCGATTTTTTTTCCGAGCCGATTCAGGGTTGGTTCGACCTTGAACCGGCCCGTGGCCACCTCTAGTTTTATACAACCCTACTCGTTTAAATATACATGCTAAAATAACGGATACAGTTTAAATTTTTTTCTCGGTTTCGAATACCTGCACCATTCCACACTTCATATTTCAGTTCAGTTGGTTTATTCGGGTGGGTCAGAATTTGCAAAGCCCTAGGGAGTTGGGATGATTTGGTGCTAAACAAAGCAAAAGAGATCAAGCAAATTTGAAGGATTAAAAAAGTTATGAGACAGATTCTAAAAAAAAAAAAGTTATGAGACAAAATTATCACTGCC
Organism: Ipomoea trifida; assembly: GCA_003576665.1. Classification (NCBI taxonomy): domain Eukaryota; kingdom Viridiplantae; phylum Streptophyta; class Magnoliopsida; order Solanales; family Convolvulaceae; genus Ipomoea; species Ipomoea trifida. The sequence goes on from CP025651.1 coordinate 19,132,118, forward strand.
TAGATCAGAGTTATTCATTGAAAAATGTACCGGAATGACTTAAAGTGTCTAGAATTTAATAGACTGGGGTGTTTCAAGTTAGAAACAATAGTCTGGGACTAAACGTACGTGGAACTGTCACAAAAGACAATGGAATTTTGTTAGAATTAACTCTTCTATATATGTAGAATTTTTTAAATTTAATTTTGTATTTTTAGTTGTAACTTGTAAGGAGTAATTATTTTGATACATATTTATTTATATAGAAAAAATGATGTTATTTTGTAAGTTTTTAAATAATTTGTGTGCCAATTTGAGGATATCTAAGTTAGGTTTGATTTTTATTTTTGGATAGAAAATTATATATAATTGTTCCAATGTACAAATATTTGATATTAATTTATCAAATTTTAAAGAATATAATATAATTCGCCAACTACCATATAGTGTGACAGTATTTTGATTACCATTCTAAATGGATGGTCATAAGCTCGAACCCCAGTGGTTGAGGCATTGATTTTTTGTTTATATATTTCGCCCAAACTCATGGGCAATTTAGTAAGGGCATTAATTTTTTGTTTTATATATATAAACAGAAGTGGTTGTAAGATTTTCCTACCCAAACTCATGGACAATTTAGTAATATAACACCATTGGACAAAATTGTCATTTAGGATTAGTATTTAAAGACCTTAAATAAATTATTACACTTTCATTTTGAAAAATTATTCAAATTTTATAATTCTCACATTTTCCACATATAAATACAACAGATTGGTGATTAAAGAAACCATAATTCTTCATTTTCCGTTCATTTTCCTTTTTTTTTTTTTTTTAATGTGTTCTATAGAATGAGCATATTTGTCCAATTTATAAAAATCATAAACAATGATATATAAAATTTCTAAAATTCGAGCACCGCATGCATACATCTACACATTAGCTATTAATTAAGCAATTATTTGCTAGACTTCAAACAAGGATAACATCAGAAAACATAATCGATAAAAAACATATCTTCAATTGTACTATATAATATGTTATAATTTATATAAGAGTTTATTACCAAAATGGTCCCTCGATTATTGCGAAATTACCAATTTAGTCCTCAACAATTTTTCATGACCAATTAAGTCCCTCGACTTTGAAAATTTTAACCAATTTGGTCCTCCGTTTATTTTTACGTTAAACATCTATTAAATCGGGACCAAATTGGTAATTTTGCTATAGTCAAGGGACCAAATTGATAATTTTGCTATAGTCAAGGGACTAAATTGGTAATTAATTTTCACTGAAATGGTCCCTCGACTATAGCAAAATTACCAATTTGGTCCTGATTAAACGGATGTTTAACGGCAAAATAAACGGAGGACCAAATTGGTTAAATTTTTCAAAGTCGACGGACTTAATTGGGCATGAAAAATTGTCGAGGACCAAATTGGTAATTTCGCAATAGTCGAGGGACCATTTCGGTAATAAACTCTTTATATATAATTATATATCGATCCAAATATTCTTAATATATTATAACAAATCCATTCCGTGCATCGCACGAATGAAAATACTAGTATGAATAATAATAATAATAATAATAATAATAATAATAATAATAATATTATTATTATTATTATTATTATAATTTTAAAACATATTCCATTTATATATATATATATATATATATATATATATATATATATATATATATATATATATATATATATATATATATTTTGAAGGTAAACGTAGCTATTCCATTAATTCATAACATAAAACGTTTACATCAACGATCAATGAAATGGTAAACTATTCCCAATGTTGCAAAAATCCCGCCTAGGCGCTAGGCGCTGGTCAACCGCCTAGCGTATCACATTAAATGGTGGTCTAGGCGGCTGGCCGGCTAGGCAACCGCCTAGGCCGCCTAAGCTCCGCCTAGGCCGCCAAACCACCGCCTAGGTCGCTTAGGCGCTGACCGCCTAGGCGTCGACTAGACCGACTAGGCACCGACTAGGCCTTCTAGTCGGTCGATTAACTATTGTTCTTTTTTTTAATGGGTTATTTAACTCAAAACAACATCGTTTTGAGCGAAATAATTTTAAATTGTACAAAATTTAGATATATTTTAGGTTAATATTTAATATTTTAGTATTAACTATTAAAGTATTATATAATTTATAATTATTAGTCTTTAAAAAATAAAAAAATACTTAAACAAATTTTTTAAAAATAAAAAATAAAATAAAAAGTACACGGGCGCCTAGGCACCGATTAATCCCCGGCTAGGCGTCCTAGGCGCTTGGCGCTCCCCGAGCGCCTAGAGAACGCCTAGCGATTTTTTCAACCATGACTATTCCTTACAGTCAGACATAGAAACAACTTTTCTAACTATGCTATAGAAAACTTGAATCGCAGACTGTTTCATAACTAGGAAGCTATGTTCCTTCAAGGAGCTTAAAGTTTCATCAAAGATCTGGGTCTTCGTCATCATTCTTTTTTGCTCGCCCAGGATAAGATCACCACTTGCCGAAACCAAACTAAACGATTTATGCTAATGATAATGAAAAGCTCGTGAAAGTAACGAGAGAAAAAAAAACCCGTGAAAGTAACGAGAGAAAAACACAATAATAGAGAAAATAAAAAGTGGTAAAGCCAAAGTAGGGTTGGGAGTTCAAGACTACCAACACAAACCTCAATACCTACCTACTATTATTTTATTCAAAGGGAAAGAAAACGGAAAAAGAAGATCTGTGGCGGTGGTCGGAGGCGGACGGAGCTGCGACGGTAGTCGGGACGGAAGAAGAGCCAGAGCAAACGTAGAAGGTGACCATAAACCGCCGGCTCAAAGCTCCATTAGAGCTCCGGCCGGAGACCGGCGGTGGAAGCCGAAGTTGAGCAGAAGAGAAAGGCCTTTGATTTTAGAGAGAAAAGGGAGGCAGCATTAGAGGGTTTTTTGATTTTTTGAAGATTTATTTTTACTATTCCATTTATATTTCTTAAACTAATCAAACACTGTAATATAATTTCTAAAATCTATTCATTTCACAAACCATTTGACTGCATTACTTATTTCATTGCATTCCTATTACCTCTTCAGTGAATCAAAGGCGGTGTAATACCTCTTCACAAATCTATTCATTCAATTCTACTTATTTGACTGCATTACTTATTTCATTGCATTCCTATTACCTCTTCAGTGAATCAAAGGCGGTGTAATAGAATTGAGATTGAGACATTAACGCAGTAGCGCCCATTCGGCCCTAATTCCCTTTTCCCCCATCTGCTTCTGTCGATTGAGACAAACGCCGACCACCGCTGAGCGAACGCCGACCACGACCAGCCCCGTCACAGCCGGCAGCCCACTCTCCACGACCACGACCAGCCCTTCACAGCCGGCGAACTTCTCCGGTTCAACAGCGTCAATAGCGACCTTCTCCGGTTCTCCCAGCGTGAAACGACCAACACGGCAACACAGCAGGTCAGCAGCTCCATCGACGTGAACCACCAGCCACCAGGTGATTTTTTTTTTCTTTGAATTTAATTAATTTTATTTAATTGCTGAATTTTTTATTCGGCTAGTGAGTAGTGTATATATGCTTTAAATATTGTATCAGTTCAGTGGAAAGAGGGTTAGCGTTTGAATAGGAAGAAACATATATTTTTAAGTGGGGATGCTGATAATGGCAATATGAAGTTTTATGAGGAAGTTACTGACTGGAAATTTGATTTGTCAAACAACATTTGGGTGCTACATAAAAAGAATAGCTGGATTGTGAGTTGGAGAGATCAATTAAGTTATTCAATGAGATAACTTGCAAAAACTGTATAGTTTGGACACATTATTTGTTAATATTAAACCTATCACACTTGACCAAGCATTAGCCACATTGTTTGTTAATATTAAACCAAGATTATTAGGCACTTTGTGCCAACAAGTTTCTGCTACAATTTATACAATAACAACAGAACAATAGTCAAACAGCAGTCCAATCATCCCTGATTCAGTTTCCAAAGGTCTGAAATTTTTTTTAGAATAAAATGCAATGATAATAAATAATTAAATACAAAGTATATTTTGTAGAAAAAAATGATAGTTTAAGACTACACAAAGAACTATCACCCTCAAATTCACAAATTCAACAGATTTGGAAGGTTAAGCAAAAATGTGGTCATAGAATCTGTAGTGTTTGAGGTTAGTTCTCATTTGGGTTTTGCTTAATTTTGGATATAATATTTTGATTCTTTTCTTTTCCTTTATTTAGTATGTCATTTTTGGTTTCTTGTTTTGTATTAAGTAAATTATTTGCTGCCTTTAGCTATTTTTAACTGCAAAAGTCCACTTGATGTGTTGGATCTAGTCTCTTTATTCTGATTGTGTGGTTTCCATCTTCTATTTTTTTGTTTTGTTTTGTTCACCACTGCTTGCATAAGTGCCTTAGGTTCGAAGAGAATAAGCAGTAACATTAACATAATAACATCTATGATGTTTTTTTAAGAATGATTGTTATGCCATGAGAGAGTAATTGTAGTAATGGAAGAAGAAATTCACAATAGAATACCTGCCATTTTGTTAGGTACAAACATGCATGCATAAATAAATACTATATCAGTTAAGTTTGCAAGTTGCAACAATTCAAATACTAAGGAGATTGCTTTATTTGCCAAATAAAAATAATCAGTGCAGACTGTGCTGTAGTTTTCTTATATTTTAGGGCAGTACCTCTCCCTGGATCATTTTTATGGTTGATCATTGAGATCTTTGTACTAGTTGTCTTTCTAAATTTTGCTTCACCTGTACTCCAGATACTACTTTTAATCTGTAACATTTTGTTAACACACATAAGATGTTGGTTAACATGTTATGCGGCTGCAGCATATTTTGTACCTGCAGTTTTGTTTTGTGTCTGTAGTTATTGTGTGTGATTTGCCTTCAATTTGTTAACAGATACAGAAATGATTAACTGCAGTTAAAAACAAAGCACAGAACATTCTCTAACAATTTATGAAATTGTGAATCTTTGTAGTTTCTCGAGGGGTCAAGAAGTAGAAAATTTATTTTGCGCATATTGAGGAACATGCAGGTGAGTGTTTGATTAATTAATTAATTAATTTATTTATTTTTTCCTCTATGTATTTATTTGGAATTTTGGTATAGTTATCTTGAATTCATTATTCCATTCAGAAACCAGGAGAGGGAGAGATTACTGGACCAATAGACCTTGACAAGACGACTACTACTTTGGAACCTGATGGCGCCAGTGGTGGTGGCCTATATATTCCTGGGAAGGATCGTGTTGTTTTTAGACCTCCAGAGCGGAAATCACTTCTTGGTATGTCTTTTCTTCTGTTAACTTGTATGTGTTTATAAAGCTTTTTTTTACTCAAGAAGGTCATTCTTTTTAGGATTTTATTTTAGTATTCTTGAACTCGGTTTATCTTGTACTTTATGCATTCTTAGGATCATGTTATTAGTTAAAAGTGTACTCTTATGTTTTATATGTATGTTAGAAGATGTTTGGTCAAATGGTCACTTGACCATACCAAGTTTGGTTTTGTTATTGGGATTAGTTGGTGGTTCTTTACTATGTGTATGTCCTACTTATTTAATTTGTTATTGTTAGAGGCAATATTGGCAGCATGGAATTTTATTAAATGTCTGTTTTTGGATTCAGTATTTTTCTTTGATGAACTTAGTTTTATGGTTAAGATACAGATGTATCATTTCATTATTCCTTATTTAGAGACTAAGTGAAGATGTGCATGATATTCAGGGCTAGATGTGCTTGCAAGTGCAAAAAGAGGAGGATCTACAATAGAGAATTCATTTAAAGTTCCAAGGGAAAGAGTAGCTTCTGTTGTGTCAGCTATAGATGAAGAGACTTCTACTGAGACTGGACAATTAGAAGATGTTCCATCTAGAGGTTCACGCAGTCACACAAGTAGACGTTATCGTGATTCTGTTGCCAGCGAGGCTTCTATCTCAGGTCCCTGTTTGACAACATAATTTACTATTTATTTATTTTTATCTGTTCATGATGTTCTTTGATTATTATGACCAGACCCTTAACTTTTGAGTACTTGAACTCCATTAGCAACAAATATTAGGGCTTCCATCATATGTGTTAATTGGATGTCATTGGTTCCTTACTTCCTTTACAGGATTCCTTAACCCATTGCTTGATTGTAAAATCCTGTTTCACAATTTTGAATCACATTTCTTAATTTTTGAACTTGATATTAACTTCTTAAGAACTTACATGCATGCACAGTAAACTTATACAGGACTTTGATTTGTCATGTCCTTTCTCATTAAATTTGGGATGCATTTTTAGGGATTACAGTTACTGAAGAAGGACGAGAGAATGAGACAGTCTTGAGGCCTCGCTCTGATGAAGACTATCTGGTATTGACTCATTTGGCTTTCTTGGAGATGTAAAGTTGTGAAGTAGTTGCTCATTTTGATTGAAATTTAAATAATCTTCACTTCAAAAGCAGTTGCTGTAAAAAACTAAAAATTTGGTCCCAATATGCAAAATCCACATGTTTGGATCTAGTATCCCATTGTCATTATCACCCTCATTTTGATGCGGGTGGGGTGTTTGTGTGTGATTTTTTTTTTTTTTTACCATTTTTGTTGAGGGTGTTGGGGGGGGGGGGGATAAAATGTGGCATTTAAGCAATTCTTATATGATCTAAATTGAAAATTTTGCTTTTTCTTGAGCAACCTAAGATCATCTTGAGCTATAAGCTGCATCTGTGATTCTCTTGTTTTAAGGAATTATTCCTTTGAAGTGTCTTAATGACATGTCAATCCGAAAATTTTGCAACCATTTCGGCCTAATACTTATCCTTAAAAGTACTTGTCAGGCACAGCCTCACAGACGCACAGTTAGAGAATTTTTGTTGTCAATTTGATTAAATCACCTCATCAGTTTTGCATCAATTTGCTCCTCTTTCAACTTATTATTGTTATTGCCTGTTAGTACTTGTTTTGATTGTCAAAAGGCAATAGTGTGAATGATTTTTGTTTAATTTAAGGTTTCAACTCCATCTACTGGAAGATCAAGGACTAGGAGTTCATCCCATGATTTTGATCATGGGAGGGAAAGGAAGTCCCGGGATGACTATAGGAGCAAAAGCAGGGAGGTAAAGAGAGATAGAATTGATGGGGAAGAGCATCGCCATAGGGAATCATCACGCAATCATGGAAAAGAATACAATGATGACAGCAGAAGAAGAAGAAGTAGATATGAAAGCCCCAGGAATACACGTGGTGGGTATATCTTCATTTATTAGTTCATCAAATGGTCAAATGTTCTCTTGAATTGGATGATAAATAGTGTTGGAGTTCTAGGATCTTAATGTTAAAGGGAATATTGTTAATAACTCATTTAACATAAGTCTTTTGTACTAGAACTTTGCTTCTCTGATATTAGGGTGAAGAAACAAAGAACACTGATTTTATTATCAATGTCATCATCATCATCATCATCATTTAATTATTTGGTGATATTTGGCCATAAAAGAGTCTCACAATGATGCCCTGGAAATCCTATAGCTGTATTTTTATGGATTGACTATTTGACTTACTTTCACTTCTGCAATTTCTGGGTTGGGCCTTTCAAGATCTTGTATTTTCTGAATCTACCTACATATGTCTTAAAGTAGAAACTGCCATGATACTTTCACCAATTACATTTGTTGTGAATTGCATTCTTACTCTTCTAGTTTGTAAAAACTGCAAGTATTGCAGGAAGATCTGACTGGGATGATGGCAGATGGGAGTGGGAAGATACACCTCGTCGAGATAGTTCCTCCTATAGTAGCAGCCGACGCCATGAACCTTCACCATCCCCAATGTTTATTGGGGCCTCTCCTGATGTGCGACTTGTTTCCCCGTGGTTGGGAGGCCATACACCTCGTTCTGGTAAAGTATTATGCCTCTGTTGATTGTTTAATAGCATGGCTGAACTTAAAACAGTAGCTGTTCAAATGATTTAACCTGAAACTTTGTAAATCTACAGGAGCTGCTTCTCCTTGGGACAGTGTGGCTCCATCTCCAACTCCAATACGAGCATCTGGTTCTTCTGTAAGATCTTCAGGTTCCCGATATGGTGGAAAATCCAGTCGGCTTTCTTCTTCTGCTAATACTTCTCGAATGTCTGAGGTATCTCTTCATATACACATCACATGATACTAAAGAAGTGGCATTGTGTCTACAATAATGTATAGTGTAATTTATATATTGTTCTCCTTGGTGCCTCCAGGATGATGGAGACGATAGAATTCGTGGATCTGAAGACGACAATCAGGGGATGGAGATCACTGAAAATATGCGTCTAGAGATGGAGTACAATTCTGATCGTGCCTGGTATTAAATGATCACTGAAACTAGTCTATACTCAACATATTAAATTAGTGGTTTTCCTTCTTTCATTTTGTGGTATCTCTCAATTATGTAAGTATTATCATTAAACAGGTATGATAGAGAAGAAGGCAGCACTGTGTTTGACACGGATAGATCCGCACTGTTTTTAGGTGATGAGGCCTCTTTTCAGAAAAAAGAGGCAGAGTTGGCCAAAAAACTGGTAAGTGTTCTGTAGTAATATTTAAATCATACCTGTAAGGAAATGCTGAGTATTCTATCATACTTGTTGATATTCCATATATGGCCGCATAACTGCTATTTTTTCTGGTTTTTTTTTTTTTTTTTTTTTTTTTTTTTTTTTTAATTTTTATTTTGTATCAATAATATATATTTGAAGTGATATAATTCAATGTTAATATCATTTTCATCCCATAGTTATCCCTTGAGCTGTGAAAAGTTATTGCCAGATAGGATGCATGAAATATAGTGTTAAATCCACTCTTCACTTTCTTCAACCTTGCTTTATTGATTTCAAATTAGAAATCCTGCTGAAATAGTAAAGTCAAATACATATTTTCTTTATGAGTTATTGATAGACAGTTCATTACTTTAAGGTTTTATGGTAAAGCATGCCTCAAGTTCAACTTAAACTTTTCATATAATTTTAAATATTTTTGTTAGTAAACTTAATTTTGTCATTAACTTCCTTCACTCACTTTGACTCCTAACAGACTCGAAAAGATGGCACTAAGATGTCACTTGCCCAGAGTAAGAAGCTATCACAACTAACTGCAGACAATGCACAGTGGGAAGACCGTCAGCTTCTGAGATCTGGAGCTGTTAAAGGCACTGAGGTTCAAACAGAATTTGATGATGAGGACGAAAGGAAGGTTATCCTTCTTGTTCATGGTATGGAATCTCTAGCACACCCTTAATAGCAAACTAGCTTAGATTCTTGAAAAGATAACTTTCCAATTTTGTTTGCTAAAGCATCTGTTTTTAATCCATGCACCAGATACAAAACCCCCTTTTCTGGATGGAAGGATTGTCTTCACAAAGCAAGCTGAACCAGTAATGCCAATCAAGGACCCCACGTCAGATATGGCCATAATATCTCGGAAAGGCTCAGTTCTTGTTCGTGAAATACATGAAAAACAAAGCATGCATAAATCTCGTCAACGATTTTGGGAACTTGCTGGGTCAAAACTTGGTGATATCTTAGGAGTTGAAAAAACAGCTGAACAGGTAACAGATTGTGATGAATATTAACTGAACATTTTTATCTAGCTTCTTCCTGCCAATTTAGAAGTCTGAGGCCAGTATCCTATGTCTGATGTTCAGTTTGAATACCATGCTAGGTTGATGCAGATACTGCTGCAGTGGGTGAACAAGGTGAGGTTGATTTCAAGGAAGAAGCTAGGTTTTCACAACATTTAAAGAAAGGGGAAGCAGTGAGCGACTTTGCAAAATCCAAAACAATCTCACAGCAAAGGCAGTATTTGCCCATTTTTTCTGTTCGCGAGGAGTTACTGCAGGTTTCACAATTTACTTTTTATTTTAATAATAATTTTTTATTTTATATATTTATCAGTTGTCTATGCCTTTTTTCCATTGCTTCATGGTTTATAAACTCTAGTATGTTGCATCTGTAGATAATTAGACCTAGGTGTTCCTCATTTCTTTGTATGCAATTATGCAAGATATATTGAAGTTGAGGTTATTGGTTGGAAGATTATGCATACAAGAAAAAAATTTGGGGTTGAGAAATGTTTTTCCCAACTGTTGGCATATATAAGCCATTGTGGCCATGAATTCTGAGGATAGTTTTTTTCCTTTTCCCCTTTTGAAAACCTTCAAACTAGGTTATGGTGCATGACATTTGAGCATTTGAGTGTTAATAGGCCTTGGGTTTAACAGAGGTTGTAACTAGTCCTGAATTCAAACAGCACTTCTATTTATTCTTGGACATATTTCCCTGTTTCTCTTAGTTTATCATTTTTAGATTGTATTGCTTATTTACATTTAGATTGTGCATTAAAGAATTCCATTCAGAGGCATGCTTTAAATGACCACATAAGTTGCAATCCCCTTTGCTAGTGATAGACTAATAAAGCATAAACCTCCAAAAGGAAATTACATCAACCTACCTTTGTGGTTTCTCTAATTGTTGCATCAATTTCTGAGTAGGTGGTTCACGAAAATCAGATTGTGGTGGTTGTTGGAGAAACTGGTTCAGGGAAGACAACACAATTGACCCAGGTTTGTCCAATTTCTTACCGCATGCAGTGAAGAATTTGAATTGTCTCTCTTTTCTTTATGTTTTAAATTTTAATTTTGCTGGGCTTATTTTTTTGTTTGTCATGTTTATGAATTATGGTAAATGTCTGCAGTACTTACATGAAGATGGCTTTACAACAAATGGGATAGTTGGTTGTACCCAACCAAGGCGTGTCGCAGCTATGAGTGTTGCAAAAAGAGTTAGCGAAGAAATGGAAACTGATCTTGGTGAGAAAGTAGGATATGCCATTCGTTTTGAAGATGTGACTGGGCCTAACACTGTTATCAAGGTAAATTTTTATTATGTCTACATAATATCCAGTTTTTCCACTACCTGTTACTGATGTTTATCTGCTTGTGCTTGTTTTGACTTACAATCGGTTTTTCTTGTATGCTTCTGTCTGAGCTCATTATGTTACATTTCCTTCTGCAGTACATGACAGATGGTGTGCTTCTACGCGAGACACTGAAAGATTCTGATCTTGAAAAATATCGGTATGGGTCTAATATTCTAGATATAATTGTTGGAACATTAGAAGTTATTTATGTACTAAGCATTGTGTTTACATTGTCTGAATCCTATAGTGTCATTGTAATGGACGAGGCACATGAGAGATCATTGAACACTGATGTGCTGTTTGGAATACTTAAAAAGGTTGTTGCCCGGCGGCGTGATTTTAAGCTTATCGTGACATCTGCCACGCTAAATGCTCAGAAATTTTCTCACTTTTTCGGAAGGTAAGTCCATGTAAGTGTAAAATTCTGGATTACTCTGGCTTTTGATGTGTCAACTACAATTGATTTATGAATCTGTTGCAGTGTACCAATATTCAACATACCTGGGAGAACATTTCCAGTTCAAATCATGTATAGCAAAACCCCTTGTGAAGATTACGTAGAGGCTGCAGTAAAACAGGCTATGACCATCCACATAACTAGTGCACCAGGTGATATACTCATATTTATGACCGGTCAAGATGAGATTGAAGCTACTTGTTATGCACTTCAAGAGCGAATGGAACAGTTAGTCTCCTCAGCAAAACAGGCAGTACCAAAGCTACTTATTCTTCCTATTTACTCCCAACTGCCTGCTGATTTGCAGGCTAAGATATTCCAGAAGGCCGAAGAAGGAGAGCGCAAATGCATTGTTGCCACAAATATTGCTGAGACATCCTTAACTGTTGATGGAATTTTCTATGTGATTGATACTGGTTACGGTAAGATGAAGGTATACAATCCACGAATGGGTATGGATGCTCTCCAAGTGTTCCCTGTCAGTCGTGCAGCAGCAGACCAGCGTGCTGGGCGAGCCGGTAGAACTGGGCCCGGTACTTGTTACCGACTTTATACTGAAAATGCATACCAGAATGAAATGTTGCCAAGCCCTGTACCAGAAATTCAGAGGACGAATCTTGGCAATGTAGTATTGCTGCTCAAGTCACTCAAGATTTCAAATTTGTTAGATTTTGATTTTATGGATCCTCCTCCTCAGGAAAACATACTCAACTCCATGTATCAGCTGTGGGTATTGGGTGCACTGAATAATGTAGGGGATCTAACTGATCTTGGTTGGAAAATGGTGGAGTTCCCATTGGACCCTCCTCTTGCTAAGATGCTTTTGATGGGGGAACAACTAGAATGCCTAAATGAAGTTCTCACCATTGTATCGATGCTTTCGGTACCTTCAGTTTTCTTTAGACCCAAGGATAGGGCAGAGGAGAGTGATGCTGCTAGGGAGAAATTTTTTGTACCAGAATCCGATCATCTCACCCTGCTCAATGTCTACCAACAATGGAAGTCGAATCAGTACCGAGGTGATTGGTGTAATGACCATTTCTTGCACGTCAAGGGTTTGCGCAAAGCTAGGGAGGTTAGATCTCAACTGCTGGATATACTGAAGACCCTCAAAATTCCACTTACCTCATGTGGCCCCGATTGGGACATTGTGAGAAAGGCGATCTGTTCTGCATATTTTCATAATGCAGCTAGACTCAAGGGGGTGGGTGAATATGTGAATTGCAGGAATGGAATGCCATGTCATCTGCATCCCACTAGTGCACTGTATGGGTTGGGTTATACACCTGATTACGTGGTTTATCACGAGTTGATCTTAACAACGAAGGAGTATATGCAGTGTGTGACGGCAGTGGAGCCTCAGTGGTTAGCGGAGCTGGGACCCATGTTTTTCTCTATCAAGGAGTCAGATACATCGATGTTAGAACACAAAAAGAAGCAAAAGGAAGAAAAAACTGCGATGGAGGAAGAAATGGAGAATTTGAGGAAGGTGCAAGCAGAGATTGATAGAAGAAACAAGGAGAAGGAGAGGGAGAAGAGGGAGAGGCAGCAACAGCAAGTTTCAATGCCTGGGTTGAAGAAGCCCAAGCCTTCTACTTACCTTAGACCTAAGAAACTTGGGCTGTAAGTGTAAAACATTTCATGTGATGATTTTTGACATGTATTCATTGAGGGCAAGGATCATTACACTTACTCGGTAGTATTTAACTGTTAGTACAGTTTTTAACTATGAATCAAATCAGGGAACTGAATTTGTGATATACCATGGAATATAGTTTACCTTGTAAGTCGATGAATCACTGACATAAGGTACTAAAGATACATTATCCGTGTACTAAAATTTTATTTTTTTTGAAGGGATTGAATGTTCATTATTTGGTATACTATCAAATTAAAAATTAACATTATGATAGATGAGTGTTTTTTGTACATGTCATCCTTAACCAACCAATAACCATGGATCATAGACTACCTTGTAAGTAAATCATTGACGTAAGGTACTAAAGATATATTATGTGTATATGGATTTTCAGTATATTAAAAATGAATGTTGTGATAGATGTGTTTGTTTTTACATGCCACTTTTAACCCATTATTATACCATGGATTTTGTAAGTAGATTATTGACATAAGATAACATTTTTAATATACTAAATGTATATTATTTGTGAATGCAATGTTTATTTTAAATGAATATTGTGATAGAAATGAGTGTTGTTTTTTATACATGCTAGTCTTAACCAATCATTATACCATGGACTATGTAAATCACTAACATAAAGTTTAATATGCTAAAAGTACATTATTTGTATCTACTTTGTAAGTAGAGTACTGAAGTAAGATACATTTTTAATATGTTAAAGATCCATTATTTGTGTATGTAAAGTTTATTTTTTGAAAATATATTGCTTTATATAACGGAAGGTTCATTATTTGATATAATATCAAATAATAAACTTTCAGTACACAAATAATATAACTTTACTATATTTTCATACTCCACAACATAATTTGCCTCTTTAAGTTTGTTCCTAACTTCCTATTACTTTTGTCAGGCCACAAGGAAATATACATTCACCAGTTTCAGAACACTATTAAATACTACCATCCAAAATCCTTGTTCAGATAAGACTTCCATAATTACAACAATTAATAATAAAGTGTAGCCGGCCTCAAATCATGTTTGCTCTTTGCATTACTATCACCAACAAAATTCTAATACAAACAAATTTCGTTGCAAACTACTCAGTATTACAATCAATATCAAGATCTAAAATGGACAAGAATAATGCAACATTGAGGTCATTCATTCTATTTGATGGTAGGGTACATCCTGATGGAGGGAGGTGGGATTGCTCAATCTTCAATCATTTCTGTTTCTTCGGCCATTATGATCTCCATATCCCTCATGTCTCGCTTCAGCACATTGCCAAGCCTAGCAATGGCCTCAGTTTGCTGTTGCAAAACCTGGTCATCATAAAAGAAAGATTGAGTTAATACCATTTGGGATCCTCCGAGTATAGTGATTTTGCCACGTTTAGTAACTTTTAAATTGACCACTTGTGATCCTTCGAATTTCAAATTGTTACCCTCCGTGGTCTAAGTTAACCATCTATGGTCCTTCATCTATCAAATTTTAACAAGTCGTAGTCCTTCTAACCCCATATGGCATTAATTCAAGAAAGATTCTTGTGATCCTCGCAAATAGTGAATGTGTTGTTGCTTATAAGTGGATTCAATTAAAACAGACTAAGCATTAGTGTTACCAAAAAGATTATGTTTCCTCCTCATACCTCCTGCATATCAACAAGACTCTGTTCATGTATTTTAGCTGATCCCGGAAGATAAAAAGAACCACCACCAATGCCATCTTGAACACGGCATATTGTGAGGAGATTCTGAACCCTCCGAGAAACTTCTGCTCCTGATCCTTTTAACTGTAAGTTGCACCACTCATAAGAACGATCTCAAACTAGAAAAAATATCTTACATAATAAATAATAATAATAATAATAATAATAATAATAATAAACAGAATAAATAACCTGTCTAGTTATAGCAGCCAACTTCTCTGCCAAATCAGCTTCTCCTTTCATCAGAGGTAATCGGCAACCTTTACCTTCCAATGCTTCTATTATTCTCATTACCTGTAAAGCCCATATACAGGAGTCGGTTAAAGGTAATGTAGGCAATTACTTTGCTTCTAATGTCAAGTAGGAATTTGTGTAACATAGACTGAACAATATAGCAAGTATTGCCCATCATCTATTCTGCAGTATGAGTGTTCAAAAAAACCATAAAACTGCAAAGCTAGCAAACCAGTGTAACTGCCCAATCAACCACATTATTTTATAGCCATAAAACTAAATAACCGATGGGTTTAGTTTTTTTAATAAGCCATAAGTATCAGATATTGTTTAAAAAATTATGAACTACAAAGAACCAAACCACCCACTATATATATGCACTACATATAAACAAAAATTAAATGAAAACTAAATACAATATTGCAAACTAAGATCGACGGTTATGAATGATCGTTTATTTGCATTTCAATTTCACAAAACTTCTAAAGATGAGTTAGTAATATAAATTTATACAAACACCCCAAAACCACCCATGAAGACAACTATGACCATCAAACATGACAGTTATTGATGTTTCCCAACCAGTCAAGAAATTTGAATTACCAGGCCACGAGACTTCTAGCATGCCTAGATCAAAATTTGGAAGCACTGATCATAACTCACCCTTAAAAGACGTCTTTGAAGACCTTGCTCTTTTTGTCTCATCCTCTCAATCCAAGGAAGAGTGTCAGCTTGAAAATGCCTTTGAAGCTGTAATATGGAAAGCTTAGAAACAGAATCATATAGACCGCAAAACATGCATTCACAAATATGCACATTTCTGTTTCTATATTAGAGAGACAAACCATTTTAACATTGCTCTGGGTCAATTTTAGCCTCTCAGCATCAGAAAGTATGACTTCATCTTGAAGCTGCATGGAGCGAACATAGGAAACATCAGTTGCCAAAAGTGATGTCCCACAAAGAAAGTGGCAGTGCTTCTAATTTTATGAAGAAAAATATATAGAATGGAGTTGAAAATGATCCAATTATTTTGTTGGCAAATTTTTTTTACATAATTAACTGATATTCATTTTACTAATTAACTTAATATTTCAAAATTTGAGGGATGAGGACCAAACTCAAAATCACGAATTAAAGAACCAATATTAGCATTAGTTTTTTCCAATTTCAAAACTAATCTTTTAAATTAGCAAATGTACATCCTAAAAGTGTAAATAAATAATAAAAATACATAATAACTAACTAATTAATTACTTGATTTATTTCTTTTTATTTGGTGAATTTGGACTTTAATACGGAGTATATGATTTGGGCTTATTAAATATATACATAGTAGAATTTAAAAATTAAAAAAATTGATGGGGGCCAAAAGAGAATTTTTATTCCTAATATAATATATATACATAAATATTTATTAAAATTTTTGGGGTGGGGTGGGGCCAAGGCCTCGCTACCCACCCACATACCTCGGCCCACACTACTAAGTACTCACTTTCGGGATGGTCCAAGGATTCTGGAGTATGTTGCCACTGGAGTTAAAGGTTTTGTCGAGGAAACAGAAATTTACCTGAACCTTCAGGGACAACATATCCAAGGTTTAAAAAGGCGTTTTTGAGGCGAGGGGAAGGTACTGAGGCGTACGCCATGTAGGTTGAAGTAGAGGCGTACGCCTTTTATGCACCTCAACACGTGTTTGAGGCATGTTGTTGAGGCATAGTAGGCAAAGTCCCAATTATTTTTCTAAAACCCAGACCCAATCAAGCCCAACCCTAATTAGAGTCTAAAACAAATTGATCTGGGAAGAAACCGACTTGTGGAGTGCAAACTCCAGGCGACGGCAACCTCCCTGCTGTGAAGGACGATGAACTCCCGACAACGACCTCCAAGCGACGGCGAACTCCCTGCTCTCAGGTAGACTTTTCTTCTCTTTTCATCTTTTTGTTTTTCTTTTCCTCTTCCCTCAACACACGCGCGCGCGTGTGTGTGCGTGTGTGTGTGTATAAATATATATACATATATATATATATATATATATATATATATATACATATATACATATACATATACATATACATATATATGTATGTATACATACATATATATGTATATGTGTATGTATATGTGTATGTGTGTATATATATATATATATATATATATATGTGTGTATATATATATATATATATATACATATATACATATATATATATATATAGTGGCTTCATATATACAGACACTGGGCAAATTTTTTATATCAGATTTTTTTGTTTTACAGACTTACAGTACTGCTGCCAGCTGGCTGTGGTTTTTTTTTTTTTTTAATATTGATTTTTTACCTTGTTAATTCTTTGTAGGTTGAAGAAAAGTACTACTCCCAGTGCTCCAGAAGATCTTGTGTTGTATTTTATGAACAATGCTTATAAGTTATTAATATATTTTTGATAAAAATTGAGGCTTACGCCTCGCCTCAAATTACAAAACGCCTCAAGGCACGCCTTATCCTTTTAAAACCTTGAACATATCCTAGATCTTCATAATTGAAAAAGGATGTTCTATATTTCTTAAATGCATGAACCTCCAAGCTTCACATTTTCTCTTTCTAATATCTTCTATATATTAACCTAGTGACAGTTTCTCTTTCTAATATTTTCTACATAGTTTCTCTTTCATCATTTTAAGTTGATATACATTATGCCTAATACAAAATGACATGTATTCCAGAGCAATGAAGATAGAATGAAAGTGAGGGTAACTGCCTGAGAATGGTAAACATGACTCTAGCCATAATTATGACTGTACCTTGAGACGCTGTGAAAGATCCTTGAAGCCCTGGATAAGCTGGGGCCACAGGCGTTCACGATTGGAAGACTCCATCCCTTCAAGTTTCCCCATCGCCTCTGCCCACATAATCTGGAAATCAAAACTTGTTCACCAAACATAACACAAAAAAAGGGCCCTGTAGAATAAAGGATTTAACTGTCTTTAACTCACATCTGATACACCAGCAGGTTTCACTCTTTGCTGAGGTTCAGTTACACTGAACAACAAATGCTGCAAATTGACAAAATATTCCACACAGGTGAAACTTAGAAATTGATAAATTAAAAGAAAACTGTATCTCAAAAGTGAGTCACATCCATAAACCTGGAACATACTTCAAGTCAAACTTTAGAAAAAAACTTATTTACTAGCTCTCTCACTCAGTGACTCATTATTTGACATTTTTCATTTTCACTGCTAGATAATAAAGCTCACTTGGAATCAGCCGACCAAAATCAGAGAACAATTTAGAAAAGATGAAAACTTGTTACTCTTATTTAATTAATTATTATGTGTGTGATTCCAGTTTGCTTATATAAGCAAAACTTTAACCAAATCTACAGTACCTTAAATGCATACTTGGGGTTCCCAGGCTCCTCCTTGTAAGCATCAACAATTGCCTGAAAAGTATGCACAACAGAGATGTTCAGGCTACAAAAATCCGAATATGCGAGATTGCATAGCTCCAAATTGCCAAAATTAGGGTTAACACAAAATTCAAAATTTGCACCTGAATATCTCGATCGGCAAGAGAAAAGGGCAGAGGAGCTACAGGAGCCATTTGAGTGGTTAATTGAGCATTTGCGAAGGGTGATGTAGTCTGAGTGCTGGGCTGCTGACCGAACGGTGAAGCTGAAAGATTCTGCTGTGACTGCGTGGCCCCAAACGGCGTCGAAAAGCTGAATGCGCTGGAGCTCTGGGGAGTCTGAAACAAAGAACCCTGCTGCTGAGGTTGTGACTGTTGAGAAAACGGAGAGGAGAACAGTGAGGTTCCAAATGCCGGAGTAGAAGGCGTGCCGAAACCAGGAGTGGAGGAAGGGGTTCCGAAGGCTGGGGTGGACGAAGGTGTTCCGAATGGTGGGGTGGAGGAGGGAGTAGCGAAGGCGGAGGAGGACGGCTGAGCTCCGAACATTTTGGGCGGAGCGAGGCGGAGAGTGATGTTGAGGCTTGAGACTTGAGAGTTGAGAATAAACCCTAGGGTACTCACTACTTGAAATTGGGTTCAAGTAATTGCCGCCATTTTTGGATAAGTTTCATTCATTTTAGTTTTGAGAAATTCCCAGGGACTATTGCACATTTGCACATGCTTATTACCGCAAATTTTATTGTAGATTGCGGTACACAATGGATTGTGGTCCAGCATCATAACGATGTCGTTTTGATTAATGAAAACAAACGGTTGAAACAGTTTTGTTTCGCGTCCTTAACTTTCGTTTTATATATAATGCAATTCCCTTTTAACACGACTGTAATTCCCTTTCAACTGCAATTTCCTTTCAACACAACTACAGTTCCTTTTGGATATAACAACAGTTTTATTCGACATTATACACTCAAATATGTGAAACTGTTATTCAGTTTCGTTTTAACACAATTACAGTTTTTTTATAATACACTGCAGTTTCCTTTCAACACAACTACACTATCATTTCGATATAACTACAATTTCATTGGACAATATACACTCAAATATGTGAAACTGTTATTCAGTTTCATTTTATATACACTGCAATTTCCTTTCAACACAACTACAATATCATTTCGATATAACTACAATTTCATTGGACAATATACACTCAAATATGTGAAACTGTTATTTAGTTTCATTTTATATACACTGCAGTTTCCTTTCAACACAACTGCAGTTTCATTTCGATATAATTACAGTTTCATTTGATAATATAAAAATAAATGTGAGGCAGTATATTTTGAAGATGAACTGTAGTATCATTTACGGAGCTCCGTTAAGACTTACCGTAGCCATTTCTTGTACTTAATGAAACGACAGCGTTTTGTGATCATGGTCCATAATGCATTGTTGACCAGGGTCTAACGTATAATGACTGACTTATTACTAAGGAAAATACACATTTACTCTCATTTTTTATTCCTAACTTTTATTTCTACTCACAAAATCTTTTATTTCTACATACAAAATCTTAATGTAGACACTTATATTGACCCACATGAAAAAAGAAGTAATTTATCAGTGTTTGTGACATTAGGGAGTATGATTTGAGAGTTCATGTAGTAGCAATAGTTATTGCATAGACCTTGGTCCACACAGTTGTGTGGGCTGTGTGGACCACGGTCCAAAAGCGACGTCATTTCGCGTAATTTTATTCTTGCGACCCACTGCAACATACATTTTTATAATTCATAATGTACATTATTCTAAAGCATAATGTACATTTTTATAATTCATAATGTACATTATTCTAAAGCATAATGTACATTATTCTAAAGTATAATATACATTATTCTAAAGTATAATATACATTATTCTAACTCATAAAATACATTATCTTACCTAAGAAGTTTCATTATTCTAATACATAATTGTTAGGAATAATATGTAATAGTTTTGATGATACAAATTGTAATTTTATTAGTCCCCTTATTTTATTTTGAGTCCAGTGTACAATCTCCAAAGGTCCAAGTTTAAGTCAAAAGTCATACGAAATTGAGGAGAATTAGACTTAGTCAGCATATTGTTATTTATTGATTATATGCTGTGAAAGTCATCAAAAGATGAAATGGAAGATTGGACAAGGAGCGCACAGCACAAGCCAAAGGTCTCTGGTTCAAAACCTAAGATTAACATTTTATTTGGAGAATACGAGGACGACTCAACAAGGAAAGGAGGACAACTGGTTTGAAATAATTTATTTATGCAAGAAGGAGAAAATGCTACTAAGGCCATTCTGAGAATAAATATTATTTGAGAAGAATATTAACTAAGGAGTCATTGTGGAGCAATGGTCAGAGTATAAAGCATGAACTAGAAGGTCTAGTGATTGAACCCTAAAGTGACCAACTGGAGATAAAATTCCTAAGTGAAAATTTAATTTTTGGTAACATAAATTCTATCCAAAAGTAAATTTTTGGACTGAGATTGGAGCCAAAATTAAATATAACTTTGGGATAATAATTCAGAAATCCGAAATTAATTTTTGGAGCCATATTTCGAATTAATCTGATGAAGACCAACTTGGAGGTGTCGGTGAATTTTCGGTGATATAATTTATGCTCAAGCAAGAGTCACCGGAGGAAATTATTTTGGAGAGATCAACTTGACATTTCAGAAGAAGAAATTGCAAAGTCAAGTATTCACACTTGAAAAGTCAAAATTGGAGGCCATCTTGATAAGGAAATTCAAATCAAGATCTGAGAATGCAATTGGACGAATGGGCTTCTTACAAGAGGAGTAATGACATAGGCCAATTTTCAAATTCATCTGACAAAGGCCATGGAGAGCTTCAGAACAAGTTGGCAAATAATTTCAAGATTCAAAATGGACGATC
This sequence comes from Ipomoea trifida, assembly GCA_003576665.1. NCBI lineage: Eukaryota > Viridiplantae > Streptophyta > Magnoliopsida > Solanales > Convolvulaceae > Ipomoea > Ipomoea trifida. The sequence goes on from CP025651.1 coordinate 19,153,462, forward strand.
AAGATTTGAAGATCTACAACGGGTAGATAGCTTCTTCAAGCTATAAATACTCATGCAAGACTTGAAGACAAGCACCTCTCCACATCACAACATCTGAGCAAATATTGAGCTATCCAAAGATATTATTTTCGAGAAAAGGAGAGAAGAAAAATTGGAGAGTGCAAGTATTGAGCTGAATAGAAAAATTCAAGTCAAGAGAAGAAGAAAAATATTTTCTTTGTAAAACCATATCTACTGTGAGTAGAGGAAAGGAGAGTAGCAGGTGCGGCTTGTGAAATCCGGAGTTGAGTGCGAGCACTCGGAAGAGCGTGGCTTTGTGCGAGACGCTCGGTAAAGCCGCTCGGGAGAAAAGCTCGAGAGTATAGCATTGTGCGGGATACTCGGAGGAGTGCGGCTTTGTGCAGAACACTCGTGAAGACTAAGTGTAGCTGGGTGCAAAACGCTTGTTGAAGAGCGTAGCTGGGTGCAAGACGTTCGGGTTGAGTGTTGTCTGTAGGCAAAGCATTCGGAGTAGCAGATGCTAGAAGGGCACTGATCCACTATTTGTATCTGGTTGATTGAAGATAGTGGAAATCTTCCTTGGAGTGAAGGAAGAAGTGGAGTAGGAGAATTACACCATCTCCGAACCACTATAATCTCTCTGTCTCTTTACTTTGCTTGCACCATATTTATTCTTGCATGCATATCTCATACTAACCCCTAACTGATATATCTATCTGGTGTTGCAAGTCATACGTGTGCATGCATAGCATTACATTGCATATTTTATTACAAGTCTTCATAGTCAAAGTGCATGTTCTGATCATTTCAATTTCCTAGAGCTTGTTTACTATTCATGCACTATTCACACACTATTCCTTACTATTCACTCACTATTCACATTTATTTGTAAGGGATTCCTCCTGATTCATACAAACCCATTTACTATTCATTCTTTATTTATCATCTGGGTTTGCCTTTGCATGCGATATATCTCTTCATATCTGATCAAGTTATTTATAGCACTTTACGTACTGATATTCTGCTGCGAACTCTAAGTTGTTTATTTGCTTTATGCTTGCTACCTAGAGTTGAAATTACCGAAGTGTTATAATTTTTTTGAATTTGCTGAAAAGTCTATTCACCCCCCCCCCTCTAGACTTTTCCCACCCTATCGGGACCAACAAGTGGTATCAGAGCGGTTGTCTATTTGAGTCAAAATTTGACTGCTAGACAGATCTCAAAACTTCAAGATGAAGAGAGACTTGGCTCAAAACTTATTATTTTCACTTGATAAATTTGATGATTGGAAAATTCGCATGCAGGTCCATTTATCTGCTTTACATGATGAGATGTGGGAAGTGATTTCTGATGGTCCAATTAAAATTCTCAAAGTCAACCCATCATCAGAACAATCAAGCACTACACCATCTTACATCTCAAAACCAAAAGTTGAATGGACTCCAGAGGATAGAATACGAAATAACTTGGATAATATTGCCAAGGATATTTTATTCAAAGCTATTGATGACGCAACTTTCCCGAAGGTCCGAAAATGCAAAACGGCGAAAGAAGTTTGGGAAGTTCTCACAAAGATAGGTGAAGGAGATGAACAGGAGAAGGAAAATAAGCTCACAATTGCACTAAAGAAATTCGAAGACTTCAAGATGCAAAGTGGCGAGACCATTGCAGATATGGAAGCTAGATTTATTAAAATCTTGGGAAAAATTGTCGATCTAGACAAAGAGATTGATCAAAAGGAGATATCGCTCAAAATACTCCGAGGACTACCGTCAAGTTGGGACATGAAGGTTACCGCGATGCGTGACCATAGGGATCTCAAGAAGCTATCAACCGACAAGCTTTTTAGTGATCTAAAAGCTTATGAGTTCGAGATGAAGTCAAGGACGGAGGAAGAACGCGAAGAACGAAACAACGCACTAGTTGCCGAACAACCGTCCGCATCAAGGTCAGTAGAAAATAGTGATTTATTATCTGACGAAAATTTTTCTTTGTTTGTTAGGAAATTCAAGAAATTCATGAGGAAGAAAAACAACAAATTTCCTCAAGCAAACTCAACAAGAAGGCCAAGGATGGAATCACCAGAGGATTCGAACTTATGCTACAACTGTAAAAGGCCAGGACATTTTATGGCTGAGTGTCCCTATCCCAAGGTAAGCAAAAATCAATTTGAAAATTCACAGGAAGGAGTGAAGGGCAAAGAAAGAAAGTTCAAGAAGGACAAAAGAAAAGCTCTTGTAAGTGACCCACTTGAAATGAGTGAGTCAGAAGATTCCACAAGTGATGAAAGTGATAGTTCAAATGAAGACACTGCACTATTTTGCATGAGTACATCCAGCGAGTCAAACTATCATGAGGAATGCTTAATGGCGCATGATGCTGAAGAAGATGAGGTAACATCTAAAACTTTTGATTCTGCAAGTACTTCTTTTTCGCAAGAGTCTATCTCTCTTTTAATGAGAGATTGTCAAACCTTTATGGACACTTATTCTCAAATCGAAGAGCGCAATAATTTATTAATTCTTGAAAAAGAAGAAATAAATACGAAATTGCAAAATGCTCTACTTGAGGCGAGAAACTTGAATGCCGAAATTATTCGTCTTCAAGAAGAGTGTAAATCAAGGGAAGTTCGAGAACACAACTTAAGGGAGGTTATTGCATCATTTACTCATTCGTCTAAAATAATGGACAAAATGGTAAATATGCAAAAATCGCCAAATGATAAAACCGGTCTCGGTTATGATCCATCGTGTTCTCAAACCTCTCAGATGTTGACCGGTTCTACTACTACTTTAAATAATAAAGTCCAAGTGGTAAAATTTGTTAAGAGTCAAGATAGCACAATGAGACAAGGATTTGGGTATCACACAAAAGCCAAGAATAGTACTGTACGGCCGAAGCCCCATGGAAACAATGTTTCGCCAAATCAGTCTATTATAAGGCATGAATTTAATTATTCAAAGAGATACACCAATGAGTTAAGTGCAAAAAGACCGCATTGGAAAATGGGAAAATTTCCATAGTGGAGCTAGGAGATTTTCTCCTACAGAGTCATATTGCGTTGAAAATATTAAACCTTGGACTAGACCAAGATTTAATAGGTTCAAACAATATATTTCCCAGGTGCCATATAGTAGAGTAAATTTTCAAAACTGTGCACCAAAAATGTTTTCAAAAATTAGGCATGATTATAATGTTGATAATGGTTACAAATCACCTAATCTTGGATCGGTGAGATCTAGGTGGATTTGGGTACCAAAAAGTACTAACCCCCAAGGACCCAAGCAAAACTGGGTACCTAAAAATTGTTTTAATTGATTGCAGGAAGTTTGGTACTTCGATAGTGGGTGTTCACGACACATGACCGGAAATAAATCTAGTCTTATAGATTTTAAAACTATCGAAGGACCAAAAGTCGTATTCGGTGGAAACGATCGATACGGCAAAACAAAAGGAGTAGGTACAATAATGTGGAACGGGCTGAAAATTGAAAACGTATCGTACGTGGAAGGGCTAAAATTCAATTTGTTCAGCACAAGTCAATTTTGTGACAAGGGATACCTCGTAGAATTCTGCAAAAACAAATGCCAAGTGAAGAACGAATCAACCGACGAAATCGTACTTGAAGGAATGAGAAAAAGGAACATGTATGTTGTAGATTGGAGCACAACAAAAGATTCCGTTTGCTTGGTGGCAAACAACTCGAGCACTACAAGCTGGGAATGACACAAGAAGTTGAACCATTTAAACTTCAAGACTATCAACAAGTTAGCAACGAGAAATCTAGTCAAAGGCCTACCCAACATCACATACAAGAAAGATCAAATCTGTGATGCGTGTCAGAAAGGAAAGCAAATCAAATCATCGTTCAAATCCAAGACTCATGAATCAAGCACAAGACCGCTTAGTCTACTACATATGGATCTCTTCGGTCCAGTAGACCTAGTAAGTATGAGTGGTAAGAAATATACTCTTGTTGTTGTTGATGATTTTTCCAGGTACACATGGACGATATTTCTCAACAAGAAGAATGAGGTGGAACAAAAGCTACCAGAATTGTTGAAACAACTGCAAACCGAAAAGGAGCTCAAAATAGCAAAAATTCGTACAGATAGAGGAACAGAGTTTGTGAATAGCGTAATTCAAGCCTATTGCAATTCCCAAGGAATTTTGCATCAATTGTCAACTGCTAGGACACCACAACAAAACGGTGTAGCCGAAAGAAGAAACAGGACGCTTAAAGAAGCCGCAAGAGTCATGATTTCGGCAGCCGATCTACCAAAACGCTTTTGGGCTGAAGCAATCAACACTGCTTGTTACACGCAAAATAGAAGCACGATTCACAAACTGCACAACAAGACACCGTATGAATTATGGAAAGGGAGGAAACCTAACCTTAGTTACTTTCATTCATTTGGTTGCAAATGTTTTGTTCTTATTAATGGAAAAACACATCTAAAAACATTTGATGAGCGTGCAGATGAAGCAATATTTTTAGGTTATTCATCTACCAGCAGAGCATTCAGAGTATTAAATAAATCGACAATGGTGGTAGAAGAATCAATCCATGTTGTGTTCGATGAATCGGCGAAAATCAAGGAAGCAGATGTTTCGAAAAGTGGTAAAAATGTTCAAGATAATTTAATTACCACTAATGAAATTTTTGAGGATGAAATCTTGCAGGGATTAAGTGATCTAGAATTAGATAATTCTAAGATTGGCCATCAAGGCGTGCTAAACACAAGAAATTCGAATGAAGTTGAAAGGGAGTAGGATGAGGAACAGGATGACCCTGAGGATGACAATCAGAATGACGAGGTTAACAATGAAAGCAATGTGACAATTCCTACCTCATGTGTGAACAATTCCTCACCGCCAACCAACTCCCAAGACAACTTTCAACCAGATCTAAGATGGCTTAGAAATCACCCTCAAGATCTCGTGATTGGAAGAGTACAAGACGACGTGAAAACAAGATCCGCAACACGAGATACTCTATTCGCATGTTTTCTATCTCAAATCGAGCCAAAGGAAATTGACGAAGCTCTAAGTGATCCAAGCTGGATTGAAGCCATGCAAGAAGAGCTAAATCAATTCAAGAGAAACGGTGTATGGGAGCTTGTTCCTAGACCAGAGAATTACAATGTAATAGGTACAAAATGGGTCTTTAGGAACAAAGCAAACGAAGATGGAATCATTGTTAGGAATAAAGCGAGGCTAGTTGCAAAGGGTTACTCACAAGAAGAAGGAATAGATTTTGATGAAACGTTTGCCCCGGTTGCACGACTTGAAGCAATAAGAATATTCTTAGCCTACGCAGCATACAAGAATTTCACGGTTTATCAAATGGACGTGAAAAGTGCATTTCTTAACGGCTTACTAGAAGAAGAAGCCTATGTTGAGCAACCACCCGGATTTGAGGTACAAGGTAATGTTGATAAGGTCTATAAACTAAAGAAGGCGTTGTATGGTTTAAAACAAGCACCTCGAGCTTGGTATGATACACTATCAACGTTCTTAATAAGTTGTGGTTTTACCAAAGGCCTTGTTGACAAAACCTTATTTAGAATTCAAGAAAATGATCATATTTTATTAGTACAAATTTATGTTGATGATATTATTTTTGGAAGTACTGATAAAACCTTGTGCGAGAAATTTTCTAAGTTAATGCAGAACAGATTCGAAATGAGCATGATGTGCGAATTGAACTATTTCCTTGGACTACAAGTCAAACAAATGAAGGAAGGAATCTTTATCAATCAGGCCAAATACACAAAAGATCTTATCAAGAAATTTGGATTGGAAGGAAAAAGCTCAGTGAAAATTCCCATGAGCACAGCACAACGAATAGACAAAGATAACGAAGGAAATGACGTAGATCAAACGATGTATCGAGGAATGATTGGATCTTTGCTATATCTCACTGCGAGTAGACCCGACATATCTTACTCAGTGGGTGTATGTGCTAGATTCCAATCTAAGCCGAAAGAGAGTCATCTACTTGCCACGAAGAAGATTATTCGCTATCTCAAGGGAACAATCAATGTTGGATTATGGTATCCAAAAGAAGGTAATTTTGAACTAACCGGATATTCAGATGCAGATTTTGCAGGTTGCAAAATTGATCGCAAAAGCACCTCCGGAACGTGCCAGTTCTTAGGGGGAAGGTTAGTTTCATGGTTTAGCAAGAAACAAAACTCCATTGCTACAAGCACTGCCGAAGCCGAATATATCGCAGCAGGGAGTTGTTGTTCGCAAATTTTGTGGATGAAGCAACAGTTGAAAGATTACGGTATCAATTGCGAGGACGTTAGTATTTTCTGTGATAATACTAGCGCGATTGCAATTTCTCAAAATCCAGTGCTTCACTCACGGACAAAACACATCGACGTACGACATCATTTTATTCGTGACCACGTCGAAAAGAAGGATTTTAGAATCGATCATATCCCCACGGAGAATCAAATTGCCGATATTCTCACGAAACCGTTGTGTGAATCTCGATTTGCAACTTTAAGGCACGAGATTGGCATGATCGAAATGAGCTAAGTATCACTTTCCTATCCTTAAGCTCAATTTTATTTAATTATGTTCTTAATGTGCTTAATTTTATTTGTTACGTGCCTATATGCATATATGTGTTAAAATTGCAAAATGCATGATTTTGTGCTTTAATTTGTGATTAATTGTTAAATACGTGATTTTGTGCGCATGATAATTTGTGCAAATATTGCACAAGTTGTGCTTTAATCCCTTCGAAATGCATTTTTACGAAAAATATGTGAACAATGTGTTTTTATTTCTCAGATGGTGCATGATACGTATTTCCCATCCTTGTGCATTTATTTTCAAGTGTTCACATGTTTTTAGTCAAAGTACTGTAGAAAATCTTTGTTGATATCTTTGACATTTATTTTATCTTGTCTTTAAAGTAATGTGATGAAAGGCTATGTCTTGCATGTGTTTTGATAGGTGAGCATATGTGTCAAGTTTTTACCATCTTTTACTTTTACTAGAGTAGCTAGAGTAACAAATGTAAGAAACTAGTGCTCTTACTTGTCACTCAGAGGCACTCTAGAGAAAGTGAAAAGATTTTAAGAGTTACACCTGTTATATGTCAGCTTTGTTTTCAAACTTGTATTATTTTTAGCTCATGATTACTTGTGTGACTTGCTATTTGATTTTATATGATTTTACGTGTCTCATATTTTATATTATTCATCCCTATTCGAAAATATTTTTGCATGTATCTATTTTTTGCATGGATCTATTTCATCAGGGATATTCTTGAGCTGAAGCTACCGTTTTTACCCAAATACCCTTTGAGTTGACCGAATTACCCTCAAGCCTAAAAAGACCACAATTATTTCATTAAGGGTAAAGTAGTCATTTGAATTCCCAAAACCCATTAAAAGACACCTTTTCGGATTCCCAAAGTTGAAATCAGTTTTTGAAAAACCACAATCCCCTTTCTCTTCTCTGTTTCGACGCAACTCCATAGCCGAGAACACCAAAGCTTCCCAAAATCAAGTTTTTACTCCTATCCATTCCGAAATAACCCCAAAAATGGCACCTACTACCCGAAAAACCTCTAAGAGAACCCCACCCACGGTCTCTACTAAGAAGATTGAGACCGGGCACTTGTTCGAACCCGTCGACTTGGTGAATGCGGCCATTGACAAACAGCTTGCTCAAGAGATCATTGATGGATTAGAGAAGTCTGAACTATTGAAGGTATGCAAATATCAATTTGTTGGTATTTTTGATGATGCCGTGTGTAGTTTCTTTGAGCATGCCAAGTTGAAAAATGATGCTATTGTCTGCCGTATGTATGGAAAATCTGTGTCTGTGAAACAAAGTGATATTAAATGCCTATATGCTTTATCTGATGAAGTTACAACCTTTGAAGGATATTTTTATGATAAGGACAGTTTTTGGCCTGTGGTTCGAATGGATGAGGGAGATGCTGTCCCCAAATTTCCTGGATATAGGAAGGATTTTAAGTTAGAATTTGCTAAGTTGGGTGAAATAATTGCTAAGTGTTTGTTGAGCAAGTTAGGAGGTTTTGACCGAATCACCTTGCAAATTGCTAGAATTATGCATGCCGTGTTTAATGGTGTCAAGGTGGATTGGAGTGAGATTATATTTGATAGGCTTAAGAGCATGGTGAATAAGACCGAGAAACCGGGTTACGGGATGTTGATCGGAGAGTTGTTGAGAAAGAAGGGAGTGAAAATGGGTGAGATAAAACCGATACTTGCTTGCAAGTATTTGTTTAGGGTGAACATGAAGAGACCCGTTGATGAAGATGATCACTCTTATGAAATTCCTTTGAATAGAGTTTTTAAGAAGGTTAGAACTCCAAAAGAGAAAGTGGTTAGCAAAGAAAATGTTACTCGAGAAGAAATGGAGGCAATTGAGGCCTTAGAGGAGATGAGTGGTAACATTGGAGGGAGTGACCGTGTTGTTGGAAGTGTGGAGTGTCAAAATAATGAGAGTCAATCTAGTGAGGGGGAAGGAAAAAGAGATGAAAATGAGAGTGAGGGTGACCGTGAGGTTGAGGATGAAATTGAGGGGGAAGGAATTCAAAATATAGAAGAGCATAACTTTGAGGTTGAAGAGGATATTCGGGACCAGCATGAGGTGGCCGAAAGAGTTGAGAGAGTAGAGGAAATTGTGATTGAAAATGTTGAGGTTGAAACAACAAATGAAGGTGATAAAGTGGCCGAAAATATTGAGAGTGTTGAGGTGGCAGTGGCAGACCAAGAAGAGGATCAAGAAGCAGTCCAGAATGACAGTTTTATGGCAGATTTTCATGACACTTTTGAAGCCCAACAAAGTGATGATTTGAGGGCTAATGAAGGAAACCAAATTGATGGTGATGAAGTGGCAGAACAGGTGAACCAATCTGGAGTGAGATGAGCCTCATATTCATCCAATAGAGGTCATTAATCTTGAAGGAAATACGACTGCCGGACATGATGACCGACAGGATGACTTGCAGGATGACCAGAATGAATTTTCTAAGGAAAATTCGAATGATGATGATGGTGCTGGAAATGCTCAAGTTTTGAGAGCTTTGAACGATTTAAAGGAGGCAATTCACTCAACAAACAAAGCTATAAATTATCAAGCTTTTCTTGATAATTTTGCAAAGTTGGAAGCACAAATTGGTGAGGTAAATCCATTTGCCAAATCTTATCTTAACAAATTCATTAATGAATTGTTAGAAGCACTTGCCAAGGAAAGAGATGCAGCCGAGGAGCTTGCTAGATCATATCATCGTGAGAATATTCAACACAAGATTCAAACGGAGAGAATTGTGTGCCACATGACAAATGAAGTTCTCAAACTCAAAGAGGCCGTGCACACCAACGTAGTGGAAACCGCAGCAATAAAGGAAGAGCTAGCTTCGGTGAAAGCTATGAATGTTGCCTTGACCAAGAACATGGAAGAATTGATGGTGGTGAACAAGGAAATTCGTTCGGCGCAACGTGGTGAACACATCATCATCAAGAACATTTGGGATGCTACCAAATAGGGGGAAGAGTGAAATACCCTCTCATTTTGGTATTTTATTCTGGTATTTTGAAAGAAAATGTTTGGAGAAAGGTGGCAGCGGTATGGACTCACAAAGGCAGTAGCATGGTGTTGGTGTATGACATGGTATGAAATGCTACTTTAAATTTTGTGAATTAAGATATTATGTACGTATGGGCTTACTTTTGACTTTGACCATGACTATGCTACCTTATGCTATATATTATGATATTTTGGAGATTATTATATTGCTTTACTTTTTAGAAGTCATAATTTTTAGACACACTTGGGTTTAGTTGTAAAATGCAATTTGAGGAAGAGAAATTAAAATTTATGATATTAGAAAAATTGAACCTCAAATAAAATTGCATGATGTCTAGAAAGTGTCTAAAAATAAAAATTGAGTCCGTAGGTCCAATTTTTGTCAAACTCGTCAAATTGGCTAGTCAAATAAAATAAGAAAATAAAATATCATTTTTTGATAGACTAAGCCAAAATGTTCGGGTATAGGATTTGGTATCATCAAAAAGGGGGAAATTGTTAGGAATAATATGTAATAGTTTTGATGATACAAATTGTAATTTTATTAGTCCCCTTATTTTATTTTGAGTCCAGTGTACAATCTCCAAAGGTCCAAGTCTTAAGTCAAAAGTCATACGAGGCCATTCTGAGAATAAATATTATTTGAGAAGAATATTAACCAAGGAGTCACTATGGAGCAATGGTCAGAGTATAAAGCATGAACCAGAAGGTCTAGTGATCGAACCCGGCTGTCCTTGGGAGCAAAATTAGCGAAAATGCAAATGAAAAATTCAAATCTTGGAGATAAAATTCCTATGTGAAAATTTAATTTTTGGTAACATAAATTCTATCCAAAAGTAAATTTTTGGACTGAGATTGGAGCCAAAATTAAATATAACTTTGGGATAATAATTCGGAAATCCGAAATTAATTTTTGGAGCCATATTTCGAATTAATCTGATGAAGACCAACTTGGAGGTGTCGGTGAATTTTCGGTGATATAATTTATGCTCAAGCAAGAGTCACCGGAGGAAATTATTTTGGAGAGATCAACTTGACATTTCAGAAGAAGAAATTGCAAAGTCAAGTATTCACACTTGAAAAGTCAAAATTGGAGGCCATCTTGATAAGGAAATTCAAATCAAGATCTGAGGATGCAATTGGACGAATGGGCTTCTTACAAGAGGAGTATTGACATAGGCCAATTTTCAAATTCATCTGACAAAGGCCATGAAGAGCTAGCTTCAGAACAAGTTGGCAAATAATTTCAAGATTCAAAATGGACGATCAAGATTTGAAGATCTACAACGGGTAGATAGCTTCTTCAAGCTATAAATACCCATGCAAGACTTGAAGACAAGCACCTCTCCACATCACAACATCTGAGCAAATATTGAGCTATCCAAAGATATTATTTTCGAGAAAAGGAGAGAAGAAAAATTGGAGAGTGCAAGTACTGAGCTGAATAGAAAAATTCAAGTCAGAGAGAAGAAGAAAAATATTTTCTTTGTAAAACCATATCTACTGTGAGTAGAGGAAAGGAGAGTAGCAGGTGCGGCTTGTGAAATCCGGATTGAGTGCGAAGCACTCGGAAGGAGCGTGGCTTTGTGCGAGACGCTCGGGAGCGTAGGGAGACGCTCGGGAGCGTAGGGAGACGCTCGGGAGAAAAGCTCGAGAGTATAGCATTGTGCGGGATACTCGAAGGAGTGCGGCTTTGTGCAGAACACTCGTGAAGACTAAGTGTAGCTGGGTGCAAAACGCTTGGTTGAAGAGCGTAGCTGGGTGCAAGACGTTCGGGTTTGAGTGTTGTTGTAGGCAAAGAGCATTCGGAGTAGCAGATGCTAGAAGGGCACTGATCCACTATTTGTATCTGGTTGATTGAAGATAGTGGAAATCTTCCTTGGAGTTGAAGGAAGAAGTGGAGGAGGAGAATTACACCATCTCCGAACCACTATAAATCTCTCTGTCTCTTTACTTTACTTGCACCATATTTATTCTTGCATGCATATCTCATACTAACCCTCTAACTGATATATCTATTTGGGTGTTGCAAGTCATACGTGTGCATGCATAGCATTACATTGCATATTTTATTACAAGTCTTCATAGTCAAAGTGCATGTTCTGATCATTTCAATTTCCTAGAGCTTGTTTACTATTCATGCACTATTCACACACTATTCCTTACTATTCACTCACTATTCACATTTATTTGTAAGGGATTCCTCCTGATTCATACAAACCCATTTACTATTCATTCTTTATTTATCATCTGGGTTTGCCTTTGCATGCGATATATCTCTTCATATCTGATCAAGTTATTTATAGCACTTTACGTACTGATATTCTGCTGCGAACTCTAAGTTGTTTATTTGCTTTATGCTTGCTACCTAGAGTTGAAATTACCGAAGTGTTATAATTTTTTTGAATTTGCTGAAAAGTCTATTCACCCCCCCCTCTAGACTTTTCCCACCCTATCGGGACCAACAATAATGTATATTATTCTAACTCATAAAATTCAATGACATCGTTTTGATCTGTTGTGCACACAATAATTTGTCCATGTAGTAGAACTCTTATTACTATCTAGTATCTACTAGTGTGGGTGTATATGGGAGACGGGTTGGATTTTCATCATTATTATATTTTTTTTAAATAATATAATTTTCTTCATAAGTAATTATTAAATCTTTAATATTATATTTTGGTTTAAATATATTATATTTTTATCAAAAGTATCACATTTTTCTCATAAGTACGAAGTATTATACTTTTGCTCATAAGTAAAAATCAATCAATTTGCCTAGCACTTTGTGCTCAAATAGCATGTAGTGACTCTCCTATATGGGTGGTCATGAGATCGAGCCTATGTATGAACAGATACTACAATATCATAGAGTCAAAAAATGACTCTTATATGAATATAAGCATGTAATAGAGTCAAACAAATGACTCTTAATATATGAATATAAACATATACTCTATATGAAATTTGAATAATTCCTTGTTTATACAAGGTACATTTTAATTTATTAGAAGTCCATTATTTGTATATTATTTGATAGTATGCAAAATAATGTACTTTGAAGTTCTATCTTTCCACTTTGGGCTAAGGCCATGACTTTATCTTGAAAACAAAGCACTTTTCGATCGGATGACTAATGAGGCGGTGATACTTGCAATAATTAGGGTCTTCAACTTTAGAAGTTTCTTCGGAACGCTTCATTTCTAGCCGCTCAGTCACCTTTAGCTTAAGCAATTCATCAAACATAGGGGAAATATCCGACTCTAGGAATGGATATTGCTTTTCTTATCTCTCCTCTATAGTCATTGTCCTATTTCTGCTTGGCGGACCATAAAATGGTTTTGGCTTGGGAGTTTCATCCGCCTTAGTAAAAAACTTTAATAGCTCCAATTTTCACATTCATTGTTATCCTTTTTCCTACTTTGGAAAGGGTTTGTCCCCTTTCGTAAGATCTTGCTTTCCATTATCCTTCGAAGAGTTTAGCATGTTGAACGCACTCAACCCACCATCGACCACGATATTTAGTTCCATATCATGAACCGAGCTAGATAGTTCCATGAATGTTTTAGGCTTAATCCCTTACAGGATGTAAGAAAGATCAAATCGCATTCCTTAAATGCACATGTCAATAGCAGCACATTGTGATATCTTCTTTTGACAATTTAAGTATAAGCCTCTCCACCTTTCAATGTAGTCAACGGAAGGCTCTCCTTTCCATTGGTGGGTAGTGGTGAGTTCTAAGAAGCTGATTGTTCTTGTTGTGCTATAGAAACGATCCAGAAATTCACGTTCCATGTCATGTCAGCTATCAATACAGCCCCGCTCAAGATCAGTATACCAGTCAAAAATTGTTCCCTTCAACGAGCGAACAAATTGCATAACTAAGTAGTCACCATATGTCCCAGCCTCATTGCAAGTTTCCACAAAATGGGTAATGTGTTACCTAGGATTTCCCTTCCCGTCAAACTATTGGAATTTAGGTGGCTAATACCCAGGCGACATCCTTAGTTCCTCGTTCCTTTGAGTGTAAGGCTTGGCATATATGTATAGGAACATTGTTCTACCTCGAGCTTTCCATTGGTGGCTCCCATAATTTAGTCATTTAGTTGCTCGATGATTGTCATGCCCCTAGAAATTTGAACTCTCTTTTCAACAAGTAGTGGGCAAAATAATGTTTCTTCCATCCCTGCGATGGGCCTACCACCATGAGTTGGTAACTCTACATCAACATCTTCTAGATGCTCGACTCGTTTTTCCATTCCTTACGCTCTCTACTTTTGCAGCTAGGTCATCTATCTTCTTTTCTTGGTTTTGAAGAAGCGCAGTCACCCTCTCGAGAGCTTTGGTGATGCTTGCTAGTTGTTCCTCCACCGAAGCTGCGTTCGTTGCAATGACAGGCATAACTATGTAGACGCGAGTCCATTCCGGTGTTGTTTTCCACAGAGGTGATGATTGGGATATAAGAGATAGCCTTCCATTGCTAGTAGTTTCTTTTGAGGGAGTAAGAGAAGGACTTCCACTACTGATTGCTTTATTTGAGGAAGTAGAACTCTTACCACCAACAGTCCCTATTGTAGAAGATGAATCCCTATCATATGTAACTTTCCTTGAAATGACGGAGCCACCTTCAATCCTTCGGACGATATTGTGAACGATACTTTGGGTTTCGGCCAGAGGAGCTCCTAGGGTTTCTCATTTGTTTTTAGTGGACGATAGTATACTATTCTTTAAGGCCACAATCCTGGAAGTTGAAGCCGTGAAGGGTTGTTTAATGACTTACAAACGAATGTCGGGGCAATCAGTTAATTATTGCAAATCAGGTATTGTCTTTAGTTGAAATATGGGTGAGATTGTCAGGAATGTAGTGGCATCGATTTTTAATGTAGTGTAATCCGATAATATCGGGGAATACCTGGGTTTATCGATGGGGGTGGGTCATAACAAGAAAGAAGTCTTCTCCTATATTGAGACTAAGTTAATCCATTGGTTGAGTGGTTGGCATAAGAAAATTCTTTCAAGAGCTGGGAAGGAGGTACTCCTAAAAAGCGTCGCCCATGTGCTCCCTACTTATACGATGAGTATGTATTTCTTCTTAGTAACCTTCTGTGAGCGTATTGAGAGGATTATGAACAAGTTTTGGTGGGCAACGAGTAGCAGTTGTGATGGCGGGATTAAATGGATGGCCTGGAGTAAAATGTGTGGTCTTAAGGTAAGTGGTGGGTTGGGTTTTAAGAACCTAAGTAGATTTAATGTGGCATTATTAGCAAAACAGGGATGGAGGCTTTTAACTCAACCTCTCTCATTGGCTACCCGATTATATAAGGCGAGATATTATCCTCATGTTGATTTCCTTGAGGTTACGATTGGCGCCAATCTGAGCTTTTGTTGGTGGTCTATTCTAGCAGGCCAACAATTACTATGTCAAGTTTGTTTCCAAAGGATTGGCAATGGGAGAACCACGAGTGTATGGAAACATCCATGGCTTCCGAATGATCCTAATCCTTTCATTTGTTCACCTATTATGCAACATAATAGAGACATTAAGGTTAGTGAGTTGATCAATTCTGATTCGAAGGACTGGAATGTCGCATTACTTAATGAGATTTTTTATAGCAGAGACGTGGTCCTCATTCTCCAAATTCCAGTAGCCACTAATTTTGAAGATACTTGGTGTTGGAAGGATGACATTAGGGGCATCTCTCTATAAAGCATGGTTATAGGCTTTTATCAAGTGCTCATGGAATCCCTCCGCATGGTACATATGGTATATGGCGTAATATTTGGAAGCTTAAGATCCCTCTCCATATTCAGAATTTTTTGTGGCGTTGTATACACTACATTGTTCCTACTATGGTTGCGTTGGCTACTAGACGGGTGGATGTGGATGTTCTTTGCCCCCTTTGTAAGCATTATCCCGAATCCTTGCGTCACTTGTTATGCGAATGCATACAAACTATTCCATTGTGGCATGATATGTTGGATTGCCCTCTCCTTGAAGTTGATGAGGATTTTGTTACTTGGTTGTTTGAGAGACTAGTTGTTGATGGTATGATGAAAAAGTTGAGAGTTATTGCTACGTGTTGGTGTATTTGGCATGAGCGTAATGAGATTGTGTGGAATCACAAGAATCAACAGTGTTTAAAGGTGAAGTTGGATGTGCTGCGACTTGTTCAAGATTCGCTGCAATCTGCGAATGATATTCCGAGTAATGTGAATGCACTGGCCCCCTCGACTTCGATTTCTAATATACCACATGACATGGTGGCTGTGCATGTTGATGCTGTTGTCTTTCCCGATACCTGTCAAGCAAGCTTTAGTGCAATCATTAAGGACAATCTCGGCCACTTTATTGTTGCAAAAAATGGTCCTATTAGATGTCTAAATGATGCTCATTTGGCGGAGGTTGTGGCTGGGAATGAGGCTCTCTCATGGGCCAAGGAACGAGGTTTTGCGAAAGTTATAGTGTATTCAGATTGCCAGACGGTTTGTAATTTTCTTAACGGCTCATTACTTGATTTTACATTGGCAGTAGTGTCTTTCAAGTTTATTTCTAGATCAATGAATAAGGTCGCTCATGCTTTGGAAAGGGCTGCTCATTCTCAAACTGATCATTCTTTATGGCTTTATTCTATTCCATCTTGTATTAAACATTTAATTTAATGCAGTTCATGGTTGGCTTTCAAAAATAAATTAAAGCTCATGAAAGCTTACGAAGAGTAAGGTGTTTTGGCACCTTACAAAAAGCAAGTGCTTTGGCACTCTTCGGTTAATTTCGAAAGGTTCGAAGAGTCAGTTTACTCTTCGGGCCGTACAGATTTCTCAATTACTCGTGTGTTTTTGTAACAAGTTATTAATGGTCGATACAAATTAATTGTACTTAATTTCATAACCGTAGATATTATTTCAATAATAAGTATGACCATTTCGAACATTATAATCTAATTATTAAATTAGATTTATGTGTCATACTTAATGTTATATTTTAATACATCCCCTATATTAAGCTTGTGCATGGACATTGTTATGGAATATATATTTAATATATGGAATCTCTATAGATTAGGCAATCTTAGGGATTTAGGTAGGTAGGCATATGGAAACTTGTGTTCTATTCGTAGTCTTCTAGCACCTATTTATAGGGCTTTGTATTCTCTTTTCTAAACGAAAGTATAAGACAACATATTCAAAAACTCTCTTTACTTTCGTAACATGCGCCGGCGCATGTGGCTTTTCCGGCGACCGAATTTTTTTTTGGTTGGCAGTTCTTGGGTCGCCTGAGTCCTTTCTCTTTGGTTCTGGACTTAGTTTGGACCATTGATTTCTGTTCAACGGTTAGATTGTTTCATACTCCTTAAATCTCCCTTTTTTTGTGTGTTTTGTGATCTGTGTTGGTGGGTATGACTAAGTATAAATGTATTGTTGCTGCTGTCTTGGGATCTTATGAAGAAGAGGATGATTGGTGAGGGGCTTGCGTTTGGGGTCTCTACGTTCTTGACCTCTAGAATGATGGAGTCTTGTTTTGTGTTTTGGTGTTGTTTCTCAGTTTTGATGCTCATTGTCATTTGAAGCATGCTTCCCTTTCGTTTGTAAAGAATTTGTGTCCTTCGGTTTGGAGTTTGTCTTCTTTATCTTGTGTGTCCAAGCTTGTTCGGTCCATGTCGAGTTCACCTAGTGTTTGTCCTAGGTATTGGTTGCGTTCAAGCTTCCGGTTCATGGGGAGTGTCCAATCACAAGCTTGTTCGGTTCACGTTGAGTTCATTCGGTGTTTGTCTGTAGGTATTGGTGGCGTGAAAAGATTTTGTTCAAGGGGAGTCTCCTAAATGAGATTATTTTGGGTTATCAATTATTTGTGTAAGAAATCGGGCATGATTAATATCTATGCTCCAACTTGAAGGGGCGGGGGCGGCGGGGGGGGGAGGTGTTATAGAATATATATTTAATATATGGAATCTCTATAGATTAGGCAGTGTTAGGGGTTTAGGTAGGTAGGCATATGGAAACTTGTTTCCTATTCGTAGTCTTCTAGCACCTATTTATAGTGTTTATATTCTCTTTTCTAAATGAAAGTATAAGACATCATATTCAGAAACTCTCTTTACTTTGGTAACAGACATATTTTGAGCTACGAAAAATCTCTTTTTTTCCCTCCTAAGCTGTCTTCCTTTTTCAATTGAAACTCTCCCCCTTCATTCATTAAAAAGCTAGTGTTGTAATCTTATTGACTTATTCTCCAACAACTATAATGTACGAAATAATGAGTTTTCCTTGTATATATGATTGAGAACTCAATTGTAGTTATTGTTGGTCCCGATTAAAGTCTAGAGATGCGGTGGATGAATAAACTTTTTATATTTTTCAAAATGTTAACAAATGTTAAGGATTCCATTCAATTAAGTAAGTTAAGACACTTTCAGAAGATAATGGTAACTTCTTAACTAAATAGTTAACATCTCGAATATAATGTGCAACATAAAGTAAGTTTTTCAAAGAGTTTTGTTAAAACAACTAAATATATGAGAGTAGATATGACGAAAATTAAAGTGTTAAAAAAATGAGATAGAATATGTAATAGTGATTTGAATGTGATAAAAAATTTTTTATTTCGCTCTTCTCCTAACATACATGAGGAATTCATTATGACCGCTTCCTGCCTTCCTTAGTACAATTACAGTGAATAAAAGATCAAATGCTTTAATAACAAAGCTATCACTAAATAACAGGTTTTCAGAGGCAACTTATGTTACTCTTCATCTGTCTACCATCGGTAGAGCTATAACACTTCAACATAAATGTTGAAATTAAAAAGAATAATTCCAACTAAGAGACTTTTTAAGGATCTAAATGAATCTCGTTTGAGCTTGAATCTCTTGAACTTGCTGAATGACATAATGTGAGATTTTTGAATGATTTGAGGTTGTAAACTTGAATATATCTTATGGGTTTCTTCATCTTGACATTCTTGTTATTTATAGTTGTATCTCTGAATTTTTCCGTTAGAAAGAAACAAATTTGAATTGCCCACTTGTCATTAAAATATTATGCATGGATTTAATTAACATGTATAGATTATGTCCAATGGCTGCTTGCAACTTGCCCATAAAATCTGACTTTTTGCTATCTTCAGGAACATTTCCTGAAACATGTAATCCACCTTGGATAATTGATCCAAAAGCAGTGAGAAATAAATAGAGAATGTTAGTCAAAAAGTTCTTCTGTTTATCATCCTCAGTTATAAGCTTTGCTGCTTTTTAAGAAAGTCTTGTTGTTAGTTCTTAAAAAATGTAAAAGTATTATATTTTAAAAATATATATATATTACACTTTACCTTACAAGTAACAAACACTTAATTCTTGATTAGTATTACATTTTTCGGTATACGTATTACATTATCATATTGACCCGAACCGTTTCAGGCACAAAGATACTTGAGATGATCTCCCACAAGTTTTTGCCTAAATAAATATTTTAATGATAACGTTTGAGGGGATGTAATATCTGTTCATAGCTACTTTATCAACCTACTGAAGCACAAAAAGTCAACAGTCACCTCCACTGAGGCTCAAACTCACTCTCTTTCATGTGAGAGTGTAAACTGGGTGCCACTAAACCACAAACCTTTTTTTCATAAAAACCACTCTTTATTTTATTTTATTTTCAATTCAGAACCGAAACTGACCGTTTTCGAACTAGAATTCGATCGTTTACTTCAATTCTCTGTTTTTCCTTTTCCAGTTTTCATTATCCATTTCTCCAAGTTTCCATTTATCCAATTTTCTGATTTCATTTTACAAATTTAATTTTTAAATACAAAGATTTATTACTAATACTAAATGTATAGAAAGTGACAAAAGTTAATAAAAGCATATTACTAAATACAATACAACTATTTTAATCATATTAGTACATAGTTTGATTACAAAACAAAATACATAATAATAACCTGTATAAATATTGTGCACATAAGTAATAACCTATTTGTAATTTTCTGCAAAGTAATTTACTCTGATACATTTAAAAAATCAATTTTTAATAAAAAATAATCAATATATATATATATATATATATATATATATATATATATATATATATATATATATATATATATATATATATATATATATATATATAATAACAGAAGTACTTCACCAATTTTCCTGCCCAAAGTTAGGGACGTTTTAGTAATATTAACCATTTGGATAAAAATGTCATTTAGAATTAGTATTTAAAAATTTAAATAATTAATTACACTTTCCTTTTGAAAAATCTAAAAAAATTATAATTATCACATTTTACACCTATAAATACAATGGAAACCTAATTATGTTTAGAGTCTTTATTCCTCTCTGATTTACTTTCTAATGATTCACCTTCAGAGCAATCTTCATCTTCTCCATCTATGGATGCTCCTATAATTCAGGAAAACAAATGAAGACCATTGCAAAAAGGGGTTCTCCTTGGTATACACATTGCATAGTCTGCACACGTGTACTAGCCCGTGAAAGCGCAACGACAAACCTCGCAAAATCGCAAAGCATAAAAACGAACACCGTAATAGGAAACAAACGAATTGTATATTGCAACGATCAATGCACAAGCTGTGTACTTCTCAGCATTACCAATCAAAATTTCTATGTATGTATGTATGTAATGATGAATCCACAACCCGTATACTTTAGAACTTATTTTAATTTTCCTTTGAAAGTCAAACCTGTATATATGATATGATATGATGTATGTGTCTAATTATTATGGTAAATATAATTGCATAGAATGTTTCTATGTTTCAAATTATTTTGAAAGTCCAAACCGTATGTAATAAAAAAAATTATTAAAATATTTAAATTAAGAAATTAATGAAAGTAATTATAGAGTATTTTAATGGTAATAAAATGATCTTTATAATAAAAAATAATTTTTTTAATGAATATACGCAAATCTTCCAAAATATTAATATTTACAATAATAAAAATATTTTAATTATTATACTAGTTAAGGAATTAATTGTAATTAAGTTAATAATGGAATTAAGGAATTAAGTAAAATAAGGAAATAATTGTAATTAATTTAATAATGGAGACTAAGAAATTAAGGAATTGAAAGTAATTACAGAGTATTTAAAATCATTTTTTTAGTTAATGAATATACACAAATCTTCCAAAATATTAATATTTGTAATAAATAAAATATTTTTAAAATTATCATTATAATGATAATTAATAATATCAAAAATATTTAATACAAAGTATTTAAATGGTAATAAAAATATTTAAAATTATTTTTCATTTTTCTCATATTTATTTTAATAATAATATAATTACATAAATCATATTACATATCGATTTTTCTAAAATAAATGAAACAAACGAGTCATATATTATTGATACTCTTGTATTGATCTTAGAGATAAGGGTCAAATAGACCCTTGAACTATAGGCCAAAGGGCAATTAGTCCCATAAACTAAGAAAAGCTCTAATTAGCCATTTCATCTCTTCACTTTCATGCAATTTAGCCCATAACTTCTTAAAGTTGTGCAATTAGCTTATTTTGTAGGTAAAATCAATTTAATAACAAGTAAAATTGCAATTTAAAAAAGAAGAAGAAGATTTGTCGGCCTCTCCGTCCAGTTGGACAAAGAAGCCTCCTGGCTTCTTCTTTATTAATGTTATATTTTTCTTTATTTGAAATAAAATATGTTTTTTAATTTTAAGTAATTTTTTAAATTACAAAAAAAGAAGAAGAATTATTGGTTACCTAGAGGTAACCTGTTAATTAACTTAATTGCATCAAAATGAGAATTTAAAGGGTCTAATTGGATTTTTTCTTAGTTTAAGGGGTTAATTGTACTTTGACCTATAATTCAAGGGTCTATTTGACCCTTATCTCTTGATCTTCTAATCAAATAAATGTACACTTTTAAATATTATATGTAATTATTTATAACTTTACCTTTAATTTTATTATTTAAATAGATAATAAAAAATTAATCAATTTACTAGTAATAATAATAGTAAAAGGGAGGGAAAAGGGAAAAATGCACGCACACGGGAAGAAAAAGGGTCAAGATGAAATTTTAAATCAATTAATAATAATAATAATAATAATAATAATAATAATAATAATACGAAATAGTAGTAGTACTGTAGTAGTAATAGTAGGGAGAGGAAAGGGAAAAACGCAAAACGAAACATGTTATAGCCAAGGGGGTTCAAACCCAACACCTCCAACACACTACTGTTGGAAAGCATTTAAAAGGGAAAGGCTTCTTATTATATTTAAAGTGTTGTCCCACATTGATTTTGAAAGTCCTCTTCTCCCACTTTATATAATATTACTCTTTAAGTCTTAAAACCTTATGGAGAGGAAAGAAGGGGAAATCACACGCGCTACTGCCATCGCCCACACGGTGTGGTGTGGCAACATTTTCTTCAACAACTTAATTTTTCCTTCCTATTTTCCGGACCAATTGTCTCGTCCGTAACTTTCTTACGGTTAGTCATGGGATCATTCAGACCCATGATCCATTTTTATTGCTACTTCCATGGCTAAGCAGGGGAGGTTTGTTACATTGATACAGTATGAATACCCTGTAAAAGAACACATCAAAATACACTTCAAATGCAAATCATCCATCTCTCTTATTCTATTTTCTAAGTCTGAGCATACAATATTGTAGTCAGGTTGCCTGCTGTGACACCCCAACCTCACACAGGCTGAGATAGCTAAAAACTTAACATAAAAGCTGCCAGTCTCAACCAACAAACCAAACATAGCGGAAGCGAATTAAAACCTAAGGGCGTCATGCCACATCTAGGTATAATCACAGCCTAGATGCACAGGCTAACACAAGAATAAACTAAGCTGTCATATCATAAAAACTGAGAATAAATCCTCAAACATAATCCATAGGCATAAGTACTCGAATCTCTAACAAAAGGAACATAATGTCTCAACGGCACACAGGCCCAATAAAACCAAGTCTAAACAATCCCAAACTAAGGCTATCATCCTCATATAGAGAAAGCTCTAACGCGCTCGCGAGTAACTACTCCATACCTGGAAAACACACAAAGAACCATTAGCAAAAGAATGCTAAGCAACCACCATTCACACCCGCAAGGAGATATAGATATACATAAGCTTGTAAATAGGTTTACACACCCATATAGAATATAAACACCAACAAACTGCTCAATAGTTCAAAACCGATACTCAACAACAATAAGCTGAATGAATCAGTAACCAAGACTCAGTCAAATAAAGCCAATTCTCAACAACAAAGGCATAAGGCAATAACGAACCATAAACGAGATACCAATTGAACGCAATCCAAAGGAAACATCCCACTCAACGAGAACCACAAGATACCAACCGAATAACACAAAGGACTCACGACAACCCACCAAGAATGATCTCCCAACTCCAACCTCCCAACCAAAGCCAAACCAACCATCGAACCAAGTCAAACCACATGTCACAAGTCAGAAGTCAAGAGTCACGAGTCAAACAGGGGTGATGAGCCCAATCACAGGGATCGAAGTCCAATCACAGGGACCGAAGTCCAATCACAGGGACCGAAGTCCAATCACAGGGACCGACAGTCCAATCACAGGGGCAAGAGCCCAATCACAGGGGTAATCAACCCAATCACAGGGACCGAAGTCCAGAGTCAGAAGTCAATAGTAACCCAATAGTCCACAGTCAATAGTAACACAATAGTCCACCATCACAACCATACTCCAACACCAACACAACCAACCAAGACATGGGTTCATCTCAAATATGAACACCAACCAACTCCCAGATTATGAATCAAAGGATCAATAGATCAAGAGTACCAACAATGGAAACCGAAGACATGAATCAATACTCCAACTATGGTATCAAATACCCAACAAATGACATGAATAAATACTCCAATAACATGGTAAAATACCCAACAAAACAATCCAACAATAATCTGAAACCAAAGACCAACAACAGACAACAACAGCAGAGAAGTCGCTCACTGGAAATCAATTCCCAGTGAACTAACGGAACTCCCCAACGGAACACACCTCTCCGCCGACCTCCTCCGCAAAGAGGAGACGGTCCCCCTCAACAGGCCTCTCCCCTCCGCCCAACTCTTCCGTCGCCACCTTGCGGATCGCCCTCGCGGGTTACATTATACCGCTTGGGTCTTCCGCAAGGCCAAACCCTATCCCAGATTTCCAGAGCCGAAGCAGACATGAACAAATACCATTTCCAGAATACAAAACTCAACCAAATACACTCACATTTCATCCCATTTAGAGTCCAAGAATAAGGAAATCCATAACATCATTGATCATACAACACAAGACAAAGATCAAGATGAAATCCAACAAGAAACATCCAAGAAATAGGCTATACAACAATAATTTTCAGGATTTCCAACACCAAGATCAATATATATAGAATAGGTGAATAAAATAGTTTTGATGGACATGGATGGTTACCTCAAAGAGCTTTTCTCCAACCAATCAAGCCTCAAGATAGTCCTCTAAGCCCCACCTTCACCTTGATCATCTTTTACCCAAAGATCCCCAAAAGAACTTTATAAGAATAAGCATAAAGACTACTAAAAACACAAAATGCAAGATGGATTCTAGGATAGATGCACTTACCCACTCCCAACAAAGCTTAAAAGAGCAACCTTTACTTGAAATCTTGTAGGGAAAATGAAGATGAATTTTTGGGAAATATGAGAGGAAAATGGCGCATGGAGTGTAGGGTAGGAGGAAGAAGGAGTGAAAGTCTTAGGGTAATTTGATCTCCAAATTATATACCAAGAATACATACACTATTTAGGGTGTAAGACATAAAATGATGTGGGCTTAAGTAATCTTATAAAATAATGGATGTAGGAATAAATATAATCAAGACTAGTAAGTTGGGCTTATTAAATTCACCCTTACAAATTAAATACAAGAATTAGCCCATAAGAATGTCTTAGGATCAATATATGTTTATATATAATGTATGATCAAGAATGTGGGCTTGTAAGAATATTTAATAACAAATATTGTAAGGATCCAAGTTGGATAAAATCCCTTACAAGAATAAATTCAATTAATTGGGCTCTTGGCTAGAATAATTAAATTAGGCATTAAATATATACAAGTGTATATATGTATTTTCGAAATTGAGAGAGAGACTAGCCCAATTAAATTAATAAATCGCCCAAGGAATTAATTAGCGATCGAAAGGCTTGAAATGAATTTACGGGGTGTTACACTCTACCCCCCTTAAAAGGAGCTTCGTCCCCGAAGCTCGAAGCTAGCGGGAACTTGAAAACGAAACGATTCAAAGGGAACGGAGTTTCAACGGAAGGTTCGAAAAGAACGATTGCTCATCTAACTCCTAAACTCAGCAAACATACGAACATGCAACTAACTAAACACATCCTAAACTCCTAACTTACCCAACCCCAACTAGCATGCAAAACAACATAAGCTAAACTACTCACCTAGGCAAACAAAGCCGGGTAGCGCCGCCTCATGTCGTCCTCCATCTCCCAAGTGGCCTCCTCGACTCCATGATTGGACCAAAGCACCTTCACTAGCTTGATCGCCTTGCGTCGGGTCTCACGTGTCTTGGAGTCCAAGATTCTCACGGGCTTCTCTTCATAAGACAGCGCCTCGTCCAACTCTAACGTCTCGAGAGCTAACACATGCGAGGCGTCGTGCACATACTTCTTCAGCTGGGAGACATGAAACACATTGTGCACTCGGTCTAACTCCGCCGGTAGGGCTAAACGATACGCCACTTGCCCAATCCTCTCTAGGATCTCATAAGGTCCGATGAAGCGGGGGCTCAACTTCCCTTTCTTCCCAAATCTCATCACTCCACGAGTTGGGGAAATCTTCAGCCACACTTTCTCACCTGCCTGGAATTCCACGGATTTCCTTCCCAGATCGGCATAGGATTTCTGGCGGTCTTGAGCAGCTTTCATTCTACTTTGAATCAACTTTACTCTTTCGGTGGCTTCTTGCAAATATTGAGGTCCTAGTGTCACCGGATCCACCAAATCTTCACAGCATAACGGGCTTCTGCACTTTTGACCGTAGAGCGCCTCATATGGAGCCATCTGTATACTGGAGTGATAACTGTTGTTGTAGGAGAACTCAATCAAATCGAGATGCTCTTCCCATGATCCTTGCAAATCAAGCATGCAAGCCCTCAGCATATCCTCCAGAGTCTGAATGGTGCGCTCAGTCTGACCATCGGTGGCAGGATGAAAAGCTGTACTCATCTTTAATCTCGTGCCCAAGGCTGCTTGTAGAGATTTCCAAAACTGTGATAGGAACCTCGAGTCGCGATCGGACACGATGTCGCGAGGCACGCCGTGGTATTTCACCACCCGCTGTATGTAGGCCCTAGCCAACTGATCCATAGTCCATGTTTCCTTCATGGCGATGAAACGGGCTGTCTTGGTGAGGCGGTCCACTATCACCCAAATCTTGTCTTTCCCAGATCTGGTCAGAGGCAAACCTCCTACGAAGTCCATCGATATAGATTCCCACTTTCCTTCGGGTACTTCCAAGGGTAGTAGCATTCCTTTAGTTTTACACCGTTCAGCTTTGACTTTTTGGCAGTTCAGGCAGCGGCTCACAAAATCAGCTATTTCCTTTTTCATGTTCGGCCACCAAAACAGTTTCTTCATGTCTTTATACAACTTGTCGCCACCAGGATGTACCGAATACGGGGTGTAGTGGCTTTCCTCCAATATCTGTCTCTTTAAGTCCTTGCACGAATGTGGCACGCACCACCGCCCTAGGTACCGAATACTGCCGTCGGGGTAGAGCTCGAAAGGTCCCTTCTTGCCATTAATCATTTTGGCCCTTACTTTGTTCAACTGGGCATCGCCCGTCTGTCCCCTACGGATCTCGTCAAGCCAGGCTGGCAAGATCTGCATGCTAAAGAGTCGAACCTCTTCCTCCACTTGCCCTTCCTCCACCACGGCAATGTTCAACTTTTGGAATTCCTTACACAGGTCGTCTGCTAGTACCCACGTGGCATTGAGTGAATGACTCGTCTTTCTGCTCAGCGCGTCGGCCACTACATTCGCTTTTCCCTCGTGATATTGAATAATCAAGTCATAGTCTTTAATGAGCTCTAGCCAACGTCTTTGCCTCATATTCAATTCCTTCTGGGTGAAGATGTACTTTAAGCTCTTGTGATCGGTGTAAATCTTACACTGCACCCCATACAAGTAATGCCTCCAGATCTTGAGTGCAAAGACAACAGCAGCTAACTCCAAATCGTGCGTGGGGTAGTTTTCCTCATGACTCTTAAGCTGTCGGGATGCATACGCTACTACTCGGCCTTGCTGCATCAACACACACCCCAGACCCTTCTTCGACGCGTCACTGTATACTTCGAACCCCTCAGTTCCGGATGGTAGTGTCAGAACAGGAGCTGATGTCAATCTTTCTTTCAACTCTTGGAACGCTGCCATTAATCATTTTGGCCCTTACTTTTGTTGAATACTCGGTATGCCTTGCTGTTTATGGAGTATCCAAGAAATATACCTTCATCGCTTTTGGCTTTGAACTTTCCTTTCGAATCCCTGTTATTCAAAATATAACAAACACTCCCAAATATGTGAAGATATTTTAGATTTGGTGTTCTGCCCTTCCATATCTCGTAAGAGGTCTTTTTAGTTCCTTAGAAAAACTCTGTTAGTAATGTGACATGTAGTGTTCATAGCTTTTGCCCAAAATCGTTGAGATAACTGTTTTGCAACTAACATAACTCTAGCCATTTCTTGTAGAGTTCTATTTTTCCTTTCCACTACCTCATTTTGTTGTGGCGTTTTAAGAGCAGAGAACTCATGCATAATGCCTTGAGAATCACAGAACTTACTGAAGTCAATATTTTCAAATTCACGCCCATGATCACTTTTAATCCAAACAATGTGTCCTATGGAACTATCTTTTTCTGTTTGAAGTCTTAGGCACAGTTTAACAAAAGCACTAAAAGTGTCAGATTTTTCTCTCAAAAAATCAATCCAAGTAAATCTAGAAAAATCATTACACAAACAAACACATACTTTTTCTTTCCAAAACTCTCAACTTGAGTGGGTCCTATTAGATCCATGCACTACAACAAACTGATTGTTTAGCGACATATACTTAGTGGCGGTTATATATAACCG
>CP025651.1:19181303-19230483 GCA_003576665.1 Ipomoea trifida
GTTCATCATAACCGCCACTAAAACTCTACCATCATTAATATTAATATTTATGTTTAATGCTAAATGTTTTTAGAAAAAGTGATTTCATTTTATCTGCTCCCCAAAATCCGCAAAACGTCACTTGAGCTCTACGCCTCTACCTCGCGCCCTCAGCCCCTCGCCATCGCCTACCACTCGCCACCAAACTTGCTCCGGTCGAAAGACCAGTCGACCGCTCGGCGTAGCCTCTGCCTCGCCAATCGCCACAGTGTTCACCCTGAATTTTGATTTTTGCTTTAATTTCCCAAATTTTTCTAGGGCAAAAAATTAGGCATTCTACTTGATCGCATTGTTCCAACTATCGGACTAAATATCGGCCGTGTTGAAGACTTGAAGTTTCAAATCAAAACTTGTATTTTGGGACCTTGGAGGGCAAGTATGTGAAAGACAAGAAGAATAATTTTGAACCCAATTCAATATATTGTTATTGTGTAAATAAATATTTGTGTGTGAATTTGTATATGTGAGGCCGAAAGACATGAAGATGGGGAGAGGTCCGCCTAGGATTCATCATCCACCTGCAACACTGAAGAAGAATCTGTTTGATGATGGTCAGTAGGTAAAAATTGAAATTAATGAGCCTTTGAGCTGATGATTCAAATGAATTTTCTGAGCTTATTTCAATTGTAATTTTTTATTATATGGGGAGAGAACCGCCTAGGATTTGCTTGTTAGTCTTGTTACTTAGTTGAAACTGTGACTGTCAATTCACCAATCTGTAAAATTTTGAATTGCAGTTCCTCTACATAGATGTAAAGGCAGTGATAACTATAAGGAAGAAGATTAGGGATAGGCTTGTTGATAAGATTGAAGACTAGTGGGTATCTTTCATCAATGGGATTGGTAGAGGAATCTTGATCACTAATCTGCATTTATTGATGTCATTAAGGGTTTACTCATATAGATTAATTGGATTCTTTTGAGTTTTTAAAACCTTATTTATTCGTTTTCTAATTCTCGAATACCACGGAGAAATGGAAAATCCAGCTTTACCCTTGTTTGCTAACGGGGACGAGAACGGTAATGTTGTTGTGAACAACAATGGAGGGAACGGCAACGTTGTTGCACATTCCCAAGCACCGGTGAACGTTGGTTCAGGGAATGGTGTGGGCATCACAGAAAATGTTCCTACGATGCAGGTACCTTCGGTACTAAATGGATCGGCTAATAGTCATGGAGGATCCAGTGGTGTGATTACTACATGGTCCGAGGACTGTGGTAGTGTGACCAATGACTTCGGTCATAATCGAGTGAAGGCCAAGCGAAAGCTTAAACCTGAACTAGTTTATGTGAGGAAGGTAAAGGGTCATCACGATGCGAACCGTCATCCTGGTGAAAAGGTTGAAGACAACTTTGCTAGGATTAATGGGTACGGTGGATGGTTGGATGAGTGAAGGTCACAACCGGATTCCGATGTGCTGTGATGAGACCACCCCGAGGGAGTGGACTGTTGATCAAATGGAACAAGGCACAAGGTGTGATGGACTACTACGAGATAGGGATTAGGAAGTTTGATTTCCAATGTAATCTCCTATCTAGTTGGATTTATTCGAATAAATTTGTAGTAGTATCCTTGTAATATTTTTATTGTTTTAAAAATATGTATGTTCCATTGAGATATTGAATCACGATATACATGCGAATTATTTTGTGAAATAATGTCTAATGTATGATTCAATAATTTATATGCTTTGTGCATGTGTGTAGCATTTGTTTGAGAAATGCTAATGACCAACAAAAATGTAACTCGTGTGTTACATGATTGAAATCACGTAACGAACCTCAGTTCTAGATTTTATGGGAAAATCAATTGTCAAAAAATTGAAATAACCTTATAATCGTGAGCATTTCGGCTTAATTGTTTCGAATATTTTTAAGTGATATTCTTAATCCGATTATAATGGTTTGATTCAACTAGTTGGAATTTTGGTTGATTTGATCTCGTTAATTGTGTTAGAATTAACTTGATCGGAAATTCCTAATTTTACTAGAGTGAATTTAATTTGAGACAAATGATGGAACGTTGGGTCAATAATCTGTTGAATTGAGCTTAAGTGCTAATGTTGTAGTACTAATGGAAACGCTCAATTCATTGCTATTTATTTAGCAATTCGGTACGCTGTAGTATCTATTTACATTTGGTTAAAGCTTAATCGCTTAACGGAAAATGTATTTAGTACTGGGTAAGTGGGTTTGATACACCACTAACGTACCAACGTGATAGTGTTTCGTACACTAACGGACTAGTGTATTATTAGCATTTTAAGGGCTAATTGAATTCACTAGGATAGTGCACTATGGCACTAACGTCTAAATGGCTTGTTTAATACCAAGATTAATCCATTAGTTAAGGCACGAATCGTAGTGTTTAACGGGATTAAAGATGGAATTAAAGCTCAAGCTAGTGGGCGTTGAAATGGTTGTCACAATCATTTGAGACGAAAGCATATAGAAGAGTATTAATCTTCCGAGAAGAGGTAATTCGAGCACCTCTCGTGGGGTTTTAATTGCACCTTGCAGAAGGTTGCTACTCCTTCCACCTCTCGTGGTCATGAGGGGCAATTTGACACTGCCTATACCTTGCGAGAAGAGGTTGGTTATTGCTTTCAAGACCGTTGTTGCGGTGTGCTATTCTTTATAAGAATAATTTGGAAACCAAATTAATTGTTGAATTAATGCGGTTAAAGGCGATCGATGTGGTGAACAAGAAACACCTTCGGGTGATCTCTATGTTGTTATTATACTTGAGAGTATAATGTGGACTCACCTCAATCGAACGATGCTACCAAACACGATTATCAATACGTTGATATGTTCGGGCCTACCTCAAGAATGTGGGGGTGAGGCAATTGTCTTTTGGATAAGCAAAAACCTTTTACGAAGGTTCCCTACAAAGTAACTCGATAAGGTTCCTTACGAGTGTGGATAGGTTTAAGCTATCCTATTGATGCTTGAAATGTGGGGGCGGCTTGCCAAATGTGGTTTTCTCTTAATACTCAAAGTCCATGTCTCGGATGGACATATGTAAGAACATAATGAAATAGAATTTCATCGTTCGTTGAAGATGTTATTCTGCGAGGGTTAATTGAAGGACCTAAAACCTAAACTCATAGCTAGACGTAGCTAGTGAGTAATGATTTGGAAAATCCTGTAATCCAGATTTTTCTGACTTAAATATTAGAATGTCTTGAGCACAATCTAACTTGTTAACTAGGAAATGGAATGGATTTGGCAAGGATTGTAAAATCATGTGGTCCGATTTTTCTGACGTAATTGTTAGAATGCGATATGCATAGTCTAACTTGTTTACTAGAAATTGGATCAGGTTTTCTAACACGGTTTGTTAGAAAAGAAAGCCTCGTATAGATGTAGAAATTTTGTTTTCTACGGATGTCCATGAGAAGTAATATAAGCTTACCTCTCGTGAATGGACAAAGTCACCTCTCGTGACCGGCCAGGCTATTTAGGGAATAATTCTGAACATTACGGAATTAACTTGAAGTTAAATCCAATACATATTCTAAGAATTAATCTCCTGATTAGTGGTGGGCTGGTTCGAAGGGTGCAAATTGGTTTTGTACCAAAAAGAGGTTGTAAGGTGAAGTAGATTATGTCGTAGAGAATCATACTCCGGAACTGGTTGCTCTTCCTCCAGGTTGTAAAACCTTTGGATCCTAGGTGGATCATCGGGTTGGAAGATAAAACTGGTTAATTTCATTGAAGTATAAGGACAAGCCAGTAATTGAAGATTACTTGCGAGTGCCTTGATTACTTTAATGTGTATTCTCTCGTTTGAGAATAAAAATCCATAAGGATGATACTTGCCTCAACCACGGTGTGGGATTTGGAAGTTCATCAAGTGGACTTAATAACCATTTCTTTATAGTCAAGGAACGGCCTAAGGGCTTTGTTGGTTCCACACTATGAAAGAAAGTGGGTAGCTTGGTAAGATCCTTGTATGGTAAAAACGATAAGCCTGAAATATTGGCATGTGATGTTTTGATCATACAATGATAAACCAACGAGTTTAGTATAAACAAAATGGAAAAAAAAAAGGTCTATGTATGGCATACAATAGACGATGTTGTCAATATATGTTTATACACATAATAAACTCATCGTGGGTAGAAAACGATCGAGTGATCAAGTCTACCAGGATCATGTTAAATTGGAAATTTGACATGAAAGATATGAATTGGCAGATTTAAATCTTCGGGATTAAAATCATGAGAGGACCTGATGGTCTCGTGTGAAGCCAATTTCATTGCATTGATTAGTTCCTTGGAAAAGGATGACAATCAAGTGGCTTGGACAACGTTAGACACTAACTATCCAAAATCTTAAAGATTGTACTTCTCGATGAGAATACACTCCGATTATTGGAAGTTCAATTGTATCTAATGTGTTGCGTTTGACCAAATATTGCCTTGTGGTTTATAAACTCGGTAGTGATACGAGTAACCCTAGTGCTACGCACTAGAAGGCAATAGTGGAAAATTATGAGATACCTTTGGTATACTTATGATTTTGGACTGCACTACGTGCGATATCCAGCCATACTTGGAAAGTATAGCGTCTTGTCCGGATATCAAAAGGACATTAAGTCCGTGAGAGGCTACATGGTTGATGTGAGCCGGGATAGTTAGTCAAAAGTGGAAATTCTCGTGATAGCTAGATCCTTATTGGAATCAACGCTGAAAAACCTTAGGACACATGTGTCTCGAGAGGTTGAATGGTAATGCCATTCTTGTTGAGAATGTTCCCGAGTTGGAAAACTCATACCTCCAACATTGTTGCTTTGCGATAGGTAAGCGAAATTGGTTGAGTATGGAGTTGCATGGTAGTCTAGACTTATAAGTCATAGACATAATACCATTAAACAATTTCTCGCAAGGGAGTTGTTTCTGTTGACTATAAGGTCAAAAAGAGGACAACGTAGCAGCCGCTAACCTAAAGAGTAACCTTTGGTTGTTGAGAAATTGATACGAGGAATGGGTCCAAAGCCCTTGGTAAATAAAATTCCATAGTGGATACCCAACCTAGCTGGCACCTAGGTTCAATGGGACAACTAAATTATGGAATGAGCGCGTCACTGTGGGGGTCCCCGACTCCTACCACTCCTCGTTAAAACAGTGACTCCCGATCGAGGCTAGCACACTAGTGCTTTAATGATTCGATTGTCATCTGACATATGCTGCGTATGCAATGTCAAATGGACATGTGTTGAGTTGCGGGAAACTCGAGAAAGAATCACATATGTGAGAGAGAAATGTGGGTCGCTTCAAAGGAGAATTGAACTGGGCTCAATTCTTTAGAAACTCTTGCAGAACCAGACAGGTGTCCCACGACCAAAATGGGCACAGTCATGAGAACAGGACGTGGTTGGAAGGTTCCTGTGTGAGATTTGTCAATGTCTACACAAACGGCAGTCGGTTCAAAGACATCGTGTTCTACCGTACAGCCAGTAGGGTATATAGATCTCACAAGGCAAGGTTCAAAGGGTTAAACTTACCTCTGCTATGCAGGAATCAACCGTTGAACACAGTTGTTTCTGTTTTCCAAAATTATCTCGAAAACAATTTTCATTCATGTGGGGGATTGTTGGAAAAAATGGCAATAAATGGCATTTTAAGTGGCCATTTTGTGGTATAAATATATGAAGGGTCCACATCCGATTTGGGTCGGGTCAAAGTGGATTCGGATTCTTCGTAGTGAGATGAAGAGATCGATATATTATACGCTCAAAATGGATAATGGGTGAATGAGAAATTGGTTCTCAAAGTAGACCCATTGAGATGGAAAAAGTGTGGGAAAAACTTTAAGGAAAACATTTGTCCCACATTGGTTTGGGAAGGGGATTTCACCCACTATATATACAAGAGGCTTTTTTAAGCTAATTGACTTGTATGGCATAGAGGTTCTCTCTCGCGCGCAGGGGGGTGCAAATCAAATCCCAAAATGAGTTCGAAAAGGCTTGAACTTGTGTGCGCCGGCACTTGCGGGCACGAATGTCGTCCGGAAAATTGGCAGGCCTTGCGGGCTAAGTTATGCAAAAATTCCGAGCGATTTTTCCATCTCAAGCCACTGCCTGCGACCTCTCGAAGGTACGCCGCAGCGCTCGAGACATCGATGTCTCGAGGCTGGGCAGGGTTGAGACATAAGCGACGTCTCGACCTCGAGACATCAACGATGTCTCGCGCCTGGGCAGTTCGAGACATCAGCGATGTCTCGTGCACTACCAGCGCGTGAGACATGCGATGTCTTGAACGATGGTTGCGTCGCGATAGTAGCGCGCGTTAGCGGTATCTCTCGATGTCTCGCGGACGGCGTACTGTGCGCAACTGAAGTAACGTAACCTCTCGAAGGCTATAATCTGGAACGACTTTTCTCCTTCCACTGTGACTGTTCAGGAGATCAATTCAGGATGTTACATAATTTATTTCGTATTTATTCTGATCATAACATCTAGAATTTATCTCTTGTTAGTGGTGGTTAAATAGGGAGTTAGTGGGAGATTAAAGTCTTGTTAGTGGGAGAAGGTTACAAGGCCGAAATTGAATGCCATGTTGAATGCCATTAATCCCTTCCTCTACTATATATTATCAGGTTGAACAGGAGATTTACACGCACGAAGAGAAATATGTTTTCCACCTCGAAACCCTGCTCTTCCTTTGTTCTAGCCACCTATGTTCATCCCACGTTCTCGTTCGCCGGATCCAAGTTTGTGTGCTCAAACCGTCAAACGGCGGATCGTAGTACGTTTTATCCTGGGAAACCTAGACCGCAACGCTCCAGCACCCCGGGAGGCGGTAAATAAGGTTTTAAGGACAGAGGCAACTCGACTCGTACTTACAACTACCCCCAAAGTCCGTTCTTCACCGTCCCTTGTATTCCAGGTTTATCTAACCTTTGTTGTAGGTTTAAATTCTTGGAAATTTCTTGTAATTTTGTTTTAGTGGATTTTCTATTACGTCCATTTTCTTGGGCATTTCGAGATTGTTTCCCAACAATTGTTTGTCTTATGCATTTATGCACTATGGACAGGAAATAGAGAACAAATATGTTGTGAGATGAAAAGATCTTGAATACATAACTTCAAGAGTTTTAAATAAAATAAAATTTGCCTT
Organism: Ipomoea trifida; assembly: GCA_003576665.1. Classification (NCBI taxonomy): domain Eukaryota; kingdom Viridiplantae; phylum Streptophyta; class Magnoliopsida; order Solanales; family Convolvulaceae; genus Ipomoea; species Ipomoea trifida. The sequence goes on from CP025651.1 coordinate 19,188,470, forward strand.
CTAAATGTGGTTCCCACATAGGAATGCATTCTTTTGCCTGTCAAGCTAAGGCAGTAATCACATATGATATATGGTCTTCAATAACAAGCAGATTCTTATCCATTTTCATTTTCCATATGGTTTAATTCACTGAACCATGAAATAAGTATGAATCTATCTTTTCCTTTAAGTCTCCCTTCTTGTGGCTTCTGAGCAATTGATTGTTATATTCTAAAAGTGTCAGTTTTTTTGTCTTCTTTACTTTTAAAACTCTAAATTGATTTAAGATGAAATGTCGTTTTAAGAGATTTTGTCCAGTATTGTCAAAAAAAAAAAAGAAGAGATTTTGTCTAGTGTGACAGTTCCGTTATACTGGTTAACATGCTTGCTCTCCTAGAGCTTTGCTCTTTTCTTTCTTATTTTTTTCATTTCTGTTTTATTCTTTGAGATTACTAACCCTCAAATTGAAATTTGTTTTTCATGTGATGTGTAGCCGTGTAGGTATGCCAGAGTACAAGAACTCACTCGATTCTGCAAATAATCTGCTTTCTTCCAACCCGATCATTCTAGGTTGGTTCTACTTTTTGTATTTTCCATTGATTGATTGTTGAGATTTTCTTAGATAACCCAAAACTTAGATGTAATTACTGACGAAATTACAAGAGACCTAAGTTTAGTTCTTCGTTCTCTTTGCTGTTGTTATGAATTTGTTTAGAAGCATTATGATCGTGTTTGGGTACTCGGAATTAATGAAAAGCTTCAGTCTATTTACGTAACTTGAAATCTGTTGGTCCTCATGTTCTGTTAGATTATTGTTTGTAGAACTGTAGAAGACAACTTATTGAACTCTATGGGGTAATCATTGACATCATTTTCCCTTAGGAGCATAATTGGAATAATTGGATTACATATTGCCCATGTTTTGTTGTTGGGTATTGTGCCATTAAACAACCTCTTTATCTTTGACTGAAGTCATATTGGTTGTTTCCCTAGATGCCTCTGCCAGTCTTATACTTTTTTCTTACCATTATGATGCTCCATTGTTGAGTTGATAAACTACTAATTTTACGTTTTTCTTAACCTACCACCATTTTTTTTTCTAATGTGGTTATAGGAATTTTCTGAAGACAATGGCTCATTGAGAGAGTCAGGGCCGGTCAGACGAAGAAAGTGAACTCTCTAGCAGTGAGGTATATAGTAATTTCATCTCTTTTAAGGATTTGTTGGGTGCTAGTTTTGTTGAGTGTTCTGCATACATTTGATAGAGATAGAGAGAGATGCTTTAATGTTATTTGAATACATTTTGAATGGGGATTTTATTTGTAGAAGTTAATATGAATTTTATGAAATACTTGAATGTTATTGCAAGATTTATCTCATTGTTTCATATCATGGGATCTTAAATTAGAAAGACATAATTTGCCATGTAGCAACTTGTTTCTATTTGCCTTTTTAAGTAATTTCGTATTGTCCTTGATAATTTATGTGCCTATTGATTTCAGAGTAGGTAAGTATGATATTTTAAATAAAATGCATGTGTAATGTGTAACTCATCTTGGCATTTTGGATCCTGGATAAGCTCTGTTAGATTGAGCTGTATAATTTCCTATTGGAGATGTTAGATTTTATTTTTGTTTTTTACATTTATGTTATCTTTTAGGAGTTTGTGAAGGATCACTTGATGTTGCAGTTGATGGATTCAACCCACACTTTATGTTGCTGTTGATGGAGTTTGTCAAATGTTGGTGTTTAGCATTTTTTTATCACTTCTGTTGAAGGTTAAGATGAGAGGAATTGATGGATTCACCACTTGCTGTTGTTGGAGTTTGTCAAATGTTGGTGTTTAGTATTTTTTTGATCACTTGTTGCTTTTGAATACTATGCTCAAATATTAATATATTATTGAATGTTACAATTGATTTTTTTCCAATTAAATGTGTACATAGAGTTTATTTGTGATTGCAATACACATTTTAATACAAAGATTTTTGAAGAAGTATAATTAAAAGATAATTCTTTTCAAAAAAATGATAATTATAAAAATATAATAATGTAATTATAAATTATTTAGCGACACTTAATAATCGCCACTAAAATTTTTAAAAATAAATAAAGAAAAAAATTTAGCGACACTTAATAACTGCCACTAAAATTTTTAAAAATAAATAAAAAAAATATTTAGCGACACTTAATAACTGCCACTAAAATTTAAAGGAATAAACTAATTAGTTATATTTAGTGGCGGTTAAAAAACCGCGGCTAAAGCAAAAGCAAATTACCTTATATTTAGCGCGTAACCGCCGCTAAATGCAATACTGGCAAGAATTCCCACATTTGTCTAAAACCGCCTCTAAATCTTTCGCGACACACTATTTAGACACGGTTGAAAAACCGCCTCTAAACAACTTAGTGGCGGTTGTAAACCGCCTCTATATAATAAATTAACAACCTCTAAATAACCTTTTTGGTGTAGTGATGTGAAGAAGTTCAAGGACTTTTGTAGTGGGAGTGTATACTAACCTTTTGTGAGGAATCCTTGTTTGCTTACCACGTTGACAGGGTCCACAGACGTGTAAATCACCTTTGATGGTTAACTTAGGTACACCTCTCACAGCTTCAGAATTCAGGAGTTTGTGCATATCTTGATAGTTCAAATGCCCGAGCTTGTAGTGCCAAATCTCACTTTCATTTGTTACAGAACTATTGCACATTTATGCAGATTTTATCATGTAACAATTATCTGAGGTTCTGACACCTTCCATGACACAGGTCTCGGAACTATATATACTTTACACTTTTCTTTAGTGAATCGAACTAGAAAATCTTGATCACACAACTGACTAATACTAATTAAGTTGGCTTTTAATCCTTTTACTAAATAGACATTTTCAAGTTTAGGCATACCTTTAGAGTTCAATGTTCCTCGTCCAACTATTTCACCTCGTTCACCAACCTCAAATGTGACATGCCCAGCATGTTCTTCAATCACATCTTTCAAGAAACCTTTGTTACCTGTCATGTGCCGTGAACACCCGCTATCGAAATACAATGAAGACACCACGTTTGCTGTCATTGCTATCTTAGTTGTCAGGCATGTTTGTTTTGGTCGCCAGACCTTTCATGGTTTGTATTGTTGACAACGTCTCCACCCATGTCCTTTTATATTACACCTAAAGCAGATTTTGTTATAATAATAATTCACATACCTTTTGTCTTCGAGGCTTCTTCTTGATATCTTTTCTGGCACCTATGAGGTTTTTTGATATCCTTGTCTGCCTGTGAATCATAGACTAGCTTTGTTGTGATTATTTCCTCTTGACTGAAGTATTTCATTTAGGTATTTTGTGCATGTGTTCAACATTCTCACGCGTTTTTTGAAGTTATCGAGTTCTTTCTGCTGGTATTGTTCATTTGAAACCTTTACTTCTAGATCGGTCTTAAGCTCTTTTACAAAGGTTTTAAGTTCTTCTACCAAGGTTTCCAGGGTTGAGTTTTCAAGCTCTAGAGACTTAACATGCTTAGTTAAAACAAAGTTTAGCTTGCTTACCTTACACCAGTTTTCGTACAAATCTTCATATGCTTCTGCGAGGTCAACATCTTCTTCATCATCAGTTTGTATCTCTTCGGCTATCTTGCGTGTTCCTGTTTTGGTAAGTCGCATGTGTATTGTGTCCCTCATTTCTTCACTACCATTCACAACTCTATCCACAACTTCGTCTGAAATTTTGAAGAACTTCTCGTAATTTGCACGTTCTTCGACATCATCAGGGTGGAACATATTTCAATGGAATGCAATAAAGTTTCTTGTCTGTTGTTCTAATTGTTCATCATTGTTAGAATCTCCAGAATCACTCCAGGTGAGTGTGTACGACTTCCTGTCTTTGTTGTTTCCACAGTCTGCTGCAATGTGGTCATATCCTCCACATTCATAGCATTGGATTCCTTTGAGGTTGAAATCTTGATTCTGACCTTTTTGTTTTAGAAGATTTCCCGTTCCACTTCCTTTGCTATTTGTTTTCAGTCGTCCTTGTCCCTTAGCTCTCTTTAGCATCTTCCCAAATTTCTTAGACAACATGGCCATAACCTCGTTCATTTCTGTACCGGAGTCAGCTCTTGCAGATGCTGCAGCCCCATTAAGGCATCTAACGTCAGAGTTTTTAGGTCCGTTGATTGTTTTATGGCGACAACTTGCATTTTGAACCTTGGGGGTAAGGATCTCAGAACTTTTCAAACCACTTTTTCTTCCTCAAATGGTTCACCCAAGTTTTGTGCGTTGTTCACCAGGTTTTTAACCCTTGCATTGAACTCAGATACTGACTCAGTTTCTTCCATTCTTAGACTTTCATACTTGGTCATGAGCAATTGTAGTTTTGAGACTTTGACTGGTCTTGTACCTTCGTAGTGATTTATAAGTGCCTCCCAAGCAGTTTTTGCAATATCTGTGGCTGAGATCAATACAAATTGATCTGGTCCAAGTGCACTGTGTATAGCATTCATAGCTCTATTGTTGGTTGATGATCGTTTCTTTTCGTCAGTTGTCCACTGGCTAAGGGGTTTTTTTCTTTCTTCGTTCTCGACCGTCATCATAGGTGGAGTCCAGGTATTTTCAATGGCATCCCAACATTCTTTATCCAAGGATTTAATAAAGGCTTTCATCCTACCTTCCAATAAGCATAATTGCTTACTCCTTTCAACAATGGTGGTTGTGAAATTGAGGCACCTTCTTCCATTTTGCAAAACACACTCGAGTATCCCTAGGATCTCGCTAGCAAATTAAGCGACATTGCTCTGATACCAATTGAAATTATGTAATGCAGATATATAATCTAATATGAAACAATTTAAAGTGCCGAAATAAGTACACAACTGAATTTGTTAACGCAGTTGGAGAACACCTCCTAATCTGCGGGGCCACGCCCAAAAACTTTTTCACTAAAGCTCAACCCGATGGTTTTTACAATTACAAGGTTCAATGAATTACAAAACTTGGTCTACCACCTATTTAAACATTAACCTTATAAAACAACTCTATGAAAAAGTTACACGTACAATTTGAACTAATTCTACCAATTAAACAAACTGTAACCAACTTGGATTTTAACAAATCTTATACTGATATATTACTTGGAGTTGATTTCTCCGGATTGTACACCAATCTTTCCCTGTAATTGAAGTTTCTTCGCAACACCTTTTAGACTGTATATATATAATTGTGTCTCTGAAACTTCGATTGTCTTCCTTATAGGTTAGCCTATTTATAATGTTGAATTCATAGCTTTGATTCCTTGATTTCTGAAAGCATGATGCCACGCTGCCACATTCTCACGTACTCATGCATTCCATTTTCCTTTCTCAACTCTTTTTGCACCACATGCTATGCATATATTAATTCCCTATTTTTCTCTTCATTTATCCACTTTCACACGTACACATATGGCATGCATTACATATACACATTTTTACTTTCATTTTACATCATAGGTTTGTGTTTGATATCATGCCAATCCACTTTCATTATAGAGAATAATGAACCTACGTACTGTAAATATATTTATTACGAACTTTATATAATGGATATACTAACACTAACATTGTAGAAACAAATTTACAAAAATGAAATGGCGAAATCTGATAGTCAAAACAAGAACAATAAAAGGAACTTCAAATCCAACAACAATAACAATTTCTTCAAGAATGACAAAATCTAGAAAAGGGGAAGCATGTTTTGTCTGCGGGAAACAAGGACACCATGCAGCCCAGTGTTATTACCGCAAAGGGATTCTCAATTAGAACCCATAGAAGTCAAGCAATGAAGAACCTAAGAACCAAGCCAATCTACTTGAGATTGCGGAGGATGTAAAAGTAATTGCAGTTGTGATCACTGAGGTCAACATGGTTGGAGATCCAGAAAATTGGGTGGTGGACACTAGAGCTTCTCGTTACTTCTGCACAAACAGAGACATGCCCAAAGAATTTGAGTTAGTTGATGGGGAACAAGTGTTCATGGGGAATTCTAGTGTTTCTGGGGTAAGGGGTAGAGGAAAAGTAGAACTCATGTTATATTCTGTAAAGAAACTGCTTTTACAAAATGTGTTATATATCACTTTCCTCCAAAGAAACTTAATTTTTGGAGCCTTGTTGAATAAAGTCGGAATTAAGTTAGTATTTGAGTCTGATCATCTGGTCATGACTCGCCGAGGAGAGTATCTTGGGAACAGATATTTTCGTGGTGGACTTTTTCTGCTAGATGTAGTTGTGATTAGACCTCTCCCTGTTGTTAGTGGCCCTCCACTCACTATTTATGACTTTATACCAAACTGCGCATGGTCTTAATAATAATAATAATGCTTCTCCTGCTTATATTTTTGTCTCAATTAATGCGTGACATGGTAGACTAGGACATGCTGGCTTAAATTGTTTAAATAGATTAAAAATATGGATTTACTGCCAAACTTGACTGATGATTCATATTCCCAATGTGAAATATGTATTGAAGCTAAATTTGCTAGAAAATCATTTTCTGCTATAAATACTCGCTCTACAACAGTTCTAGAATTGATTCATTCTGATTTAGCTGATTTCAAAAGCATTGAAAGTAAATGTGGAAAGCGTTATTATATCACACTTATTGATGATTTTTCCCGCTTTACAAAAAATTATTTGTTGAGAACAAAAGACAAAGCCGAACAAAAATTCTTGGTTTTTAAATTAGAAGTGGAAAATCAATTAGATAAAACGATTAAAAGGCTTCGTTCTGAAAGTGGATGAGAATATGAAACAAAGTTTCTCAAATACTTGTGTGAAAGTTCTGGTATTGTTCATGGTGTAACTGCTCCCTATACCCCCCAACAAAATGACATAGATGAAAGGAAGAATATAATTATGAAAGAAATGATTAATGACATGCTAATCAGTGCAGGTGTTCCGGACTCCCTCTGGGGGGAAACTGTCTTAATAACAAATCAAATTATGAACAGAGTACCCCATAAAGGGTTTGATAAAACCCCTATGAGTTATGGAAAGGGCATGCCCCCAACTTCAAATACTTTAAAGTGTGAGGGTGCTTAGCAAAGGTGAGACTTCCGTCCTTCAAAAGGCCCAATTTGATGCCTAAGACTTTAGATGTTATATTTGTTGGCTATGCTGAAAATAGTGTTGCTTATAGATTTATGTGCTTAGAGAATCGCTCAATATGTGAGTCCAGAGATATTGTTTTATTTGAACACATGTTTCCTTTAAAAAATGCTCACATCTTATCTACTGGTAATTATCAATTACGTGAGCATGCACAACTTCCTTCTACTAATGTTACAAATGATTTTGATAAACCTAGAAGAAGCAAAATGCCTAGAATTGAAAAAAGCTTTGGTTATGATTTCATAACATTTGTACCTGAGCTGAAAGATATAAATGAAATATGTGATCATTTTGTGTGTCTGTTGGTGTTAGAAGAAGAGCGGCAAACCTTTGAAGAAGCCATTCGCTCTATTGATTGTACCTTATGAAAAGAAGCCGTTAAAAGTGAGTTGGACTCGATTAAGTCAAATCTAACTTGGGAGTTGGTAAGTTTACCAAAAGGGTGTAAACCAATTGGCTGCAAATGGATTTTCAAAAGGAAAAGAAGACCAAATGGGTTTATTGAAATGTTTAAAGCCAAGCTTGTAGCTAAAGGCTACACACAAAGATTTGGTGAAGATTACTTTAATACATATTCACCAATAACAAAAATCGCAACCATTCGTGTTTTATTTGCTTTAGCTTTGTTACACAAGTTGTTAGTCCACCAAATGGACGTGAAAACAACTTTTCTCAATGGTGATTTGGAAGAAGAAATCTACATGGAACAACTTCCTAGATATGCTGAACCTGGCTAAGAAGGAAAGGTATGTAGACTCAAAAAATCTCTATATGGCTTGAAGCAAGCTCCTAAACAATGCTATGAAAAGTTTCATAAAACTTTGCTAGACCTAGGTTACACTGCTAACCGGTCAAATGCTTGTTTATAAACGAATGGAATTGAGTCTATATTTGTGATTATGTCTCTATGTAGACGATATGTTGATCTTTAGTCCAAACATTGATACAATCAATGAAACCAAAAGGACTCTATATGCCAAGTTTGTTATGAAGGATCTAGGTGAAGCCAACATTATACTCGGTGTTAAGGTTACAAAAATCGTCATCATCTGTCACAAAGCCACTATACAGAGAAACTATTAAAGAAATTTAATAGTTATGATGTAGCCCCGGCTAAAACCCCTTATGATCCAAGTATCAAACTATCTAAGAATATGGAGGAAGGTGTATCTCAAGAAAAGTATGCCAAAATAATTGGAAGTATGATGTTTTTAATGAATTATACTAGACCTGATATTGCTTTTGTAGTGAATAGACTTAGTTGCTACACACACAACCCAGGCAGTTCACACTAGAATGCATTGAAATGAGTGCTTCGATACCTCAAAGGCACCATGGACTAGGGTCTTGACTATGCAGGATTCCTAGCAGTAATGGAAGTGTTTTGTGATGCAAACTGGGTAAATGAGGGTGATGATACCTGCTCCACTAGTGAATACGTGTTCACTATGTGCAGAGCAGCTGTATCGTGGAAATCAACGAAACAGTTGTGTATAGCTAGATCAACTATGGAAGCAGAATCCATAGACCTTAATCTAGCAAGCCAAGAAATAGAGTGGGTGAGAAACCTATTGGCAGATGTACCATTGTGGGGGTGTCCAACACCTCTGTGCCATTGCTCTGTGATTCACAAATTGCCATCTATGTTGCAAAGAATAGTGTTTACAATGGACAAAGAAGACACATAAGGGTAAGACATGAGTCTGTACAACAGTTGAGTATGACCGGAGAATCACGATGGAATATGTGAAATTTGAGAGGAATATTGTAGATCCTGTCACAAAAGGGCTAAGCCGAAAAGCCATCATTGAGACGTCAAGGGAGATGTGCTTGAAATCGGAGGAATTCATGATAAATACCACTTCTGTGGTCAATTGAAATCATGGAAAGACTCATATAAATCTTTGTGAAAATGAAATAGCCTTAATAACTCTGTAGCCTTAAAAGGGTAGTGTATGTTGAGATAGACTTGATAAAGTACGATTTAAGAAATTTAAAAGGTCAAAGAGTTTGACTTCCGTAAAACATGAATTGAATGTGTTAAAGCTAATGTGTGCGTTTGAGTTCAAAATTTTTCCAACCGATGAGTTCAATATTAGTTTCACTCTCTGGGGAAAATTATTCAATGTCACTACGTGATAGTTCAAGACATTAAGTCCTGACATTAAGGTCAACTTTGTGTGTTGCTCAAACGTTGTCTTTTCAACCTTTCTTTTAAACGTGTGGGGGGATTGTTGGAAGACATTCAAAAGGGAAAGGCTTCTTCTTATATTTAAAGTGTTGTCCCACATTAGTTTTGAAAGTCCCCTTCTCCCACTTTATATAGTACAACTCTTTTGAGAGTCTTGAAGGCATTACCGCGCCCCGCCACTCCCTCGATATGGTTCAGATGCGTGCGAGGTGTGGTGTGGCAACATTATATTCAACAACTTAATTTTTCCTTCCTATTTTTTCGAATCAATATAATTCTCTCATTTGTAACTTTCTTACGGTTAGTCATGGGATCATTCAGATCCATGATCCATTTTTATCGCTACTTCCATGGCTAAACACGGGAGGTTTGTTGCATTGATACAATATAAATACCCTGTTAGAGAACACAACAAAATACACTCCGAATGCAAATCCTTCGTCTCTCTTCTTCTATTTCTATGTCTAAGCATACCATATTGTAGTCAGGTTGCCTGCGTTCAGCAGGTGCAAGCTTTACACAACTCATATGTGTTATCGTCGAAAGCAACTCGGAATCTCAGACTGCATCGTTGCCGAAATTTGCTTTTAAGGGAGTGTTGTTAACAACATGACACCAACTATTTCCTTCTCCCTCACAGTCTTCGTCCTCTTCGTACCATCTTCATTCCCCCAGTTCATAGACATTATTCTTCATAAATCCTAACTACTACTCCGCACTATTGTTCACCCGTGTTATTCCATCTCTCCAAATGGAGAACTCTAAATTAGAGTTCTCCAAAATCTCAAAAAAAGTGTAAGAATGGAGATTGGAGCAACCCTGAAAATTTGAATTTAATAAACAAGTTTTTCATTTTTCAATTTTTCAACACTTCAAATTTTTATTTTTCCAGAAAATTCTACAATTCTCCATTTTGGTAAACAACCCCTAATTCTGTCCACACAGTTCGAACTGATTTCGATTATGTCCTTTCGATTCAAACCATGGTCACCCTGCAATTTTCTTGAATCTCAAGTTTGGTTATGAAGAGCAGACAAAGCATAAATGAGATAATGTGCCCACGGACAAATCAATTAATCGAAGTAAAAGTTTGTCACAAGAGATCAAGAATCGAATCTCACTAGTGATAGTAAGAGAGCAATTCCTTATAGGCAATAAGCAAAAGTCTATCCTTTCTTGATCAGTTAAGTCACCATAATTTATCCTTTTACAAATTATCAGGGCAAAGTGTGGGTGATTCCACCTTTTGTCATAAGAAATGAGACAAGGTACAACTAAAAACAAGTTCAATTTGATCAATCAAAACTTGACAACTTCATATGTTTATCCAAATTAGCCTAAAAAGCCAACCCATGCACACAGACACCAGAAGCTTCATAGCAAGCTGCAACGGTAGCAAATACTAATAGGGATCTGGAAATAAATGGTGCCCTGCAGAGAGAGTTCTAAGCCTTGATTGTGACACTACAGAGGCACGATCCGGATGGCTTTATTTCGCAAGTCTGCCATTCTGAACCCGCAGCTGCATTTGGATCATATAACATCGTAGTGTAAGCGGGATCCTCCTGTAACGAAAACAGCAGAAGCTTCTCATCCAATATGCCCAATCTGAACCCGATGCTCGAACTCCCTGTCACGGGAACACCAACCATCTTCCACGAGTTGTCCTCCGGGTTGAATATCCCAAGCTTACGCTGGTTCTTCCACTCTATGCAAAACAGCTTCTTTCCCACCACCGCATGAGCTGTGACCATCACACAACCGTTTTTCATCTCACACCATGACTGCCTCTCGGGATTGTACACATCAACGAACCTCGAGTTCCCTATTGTAAAACTTGACCGACCTCCCATCACATACAGCTTTCCCTCAAACCCGCACCCAAAACACCCCCACCTTGGGCGACGAAGAGACTCAATCACTCTCCATTTGTCTGTGTCTGGGTCATACACCTCAGCACAAGAAAGAGACTCCCCATCCGCACCATTACCTCCAACTGCATACACCATTCCGTTCACCTCAGCACAAGCAAAGTCATAGCGTGCCACATTCATGCTGGCTAATTTGCTCCAGCTGCCCAACAAATAAATACCAAGTGCCCGTCAAAAGACATTAAAGGAGATCAACTCTATCATACTACTACTGTGTAAGTGTAACATTAAGATCTTTCAAAGCAAGCAACATCAGGCAATAGGAGAGACCAATCGAATTCCTGCCTAATCAACACATGAAAGTGAACATGAACATGAAATTTCTGGATTGGGGAAATATTGGCTCTATTTGGCACGTCCAGCTGAAAAGCTAGTAGATAATAAGCTAATTGATCGAAATTAAAGTGTTTGGTAAAATTAATTGTTGGATTAGCTGATAAGTGTAAAAAGATATAAAAGAATAAACTAAGATATTGAGATTTTTATTATTGATGAGTAGATGGTGTCATTTTTGTAAATTAATAAAGATAAAATAAATAAATAAATGTTAAAAAGCCATGAGCTTATTTTGAAACAATACTTGGGATAAGGTTTCCAAATAAACTATTATTTTAAGCTCCCCATGTTTTACCAAACCACATAAACTATAAGCTCTAAAACAAGCTCTACCAAATAGAGCCATAAACTTGTTTTAAAGAATAAAGAGGAGATTCCGCAGTTACATATCACAATAAGTCCGTCCCTTCAATGGTAAGTTGCTCCCACTCTTCCACCCCAAGCATCTACCCAACATTTTATTAGGTGAAAGGAGCCATTAAACATTACTATGTAACAAATAGAATACGCTGATATATAACATAAGAGTTAATTCCATTTTTGGTCCTAGATTTATAGGTGGCATTCCACTTTTAGTCCTTTTTTTTCAAAACATCCACTTTTGATCCTAGTATTATTGTGGCATGACCATTTTTGGTCCTCCATCAACAAAACAGTTTAAATTTCGTCAAATACAAGAGCATTTCAGTCTTCAATTTTGATTTTGTTTCAAAAAATAAGCATACAAAATATAGCGGGTCAACCTACTTTGTATAAAAAAGATCAAAATGTCATTGTATTTAACGGCATTTTAATGATTTTCTTGACGGAGGACTAACAATGGTCATGCCACAATAATACTAGGACTAAAAGTGGATGTTTTGAAAAAAAAAGACTAAAAGTGGAATGCCACCTATAAATCTAGGACCAAAAATGGAATTAACTCTATAACATAATAAGGAAAAAACAAACCTGTTCAAGCATGAATCATACTGAAAAACTTCTGCTGAAACAGAGCCAGACCCATCAATCATGGAGTATCCACCCATAACAACCAGCTTTGCATTGAGAACCGCCACACCAAACCCAGCTCTGGTAGGAGCAGGCATCTGTGGGAGCTGGTGGTGTTTATGCCCCAGACAATCCAAGACCTCCCAATAGCTTTCCTTTCCATCAGCATCCACAGTTAAAACATAAAGCCACTCCTCAAGCAAACATGCTAGCTTTCGTACCATGATGAACTCTTTGCTTCTAATAAATGATCTCCATCGCTTGTTGACACCACCCATAGCAGGAAAATAGTATCGGGGAACAAGAGCAAGGCAGTATTTTGCCACATCATCAGGCAATCCAGGCAACAAGGGAGAATAGGAATCATCAACAACAACAGAAGAAGTAAAGTAAGAAATGTTTTTCGAATGGCCTGGATTATCTACGTTCATTTCATCTGAGAAACACATCTTTAATTCTGTAACTCTCTTTTTCCCACAATTAGTGCCAGGCATTTTTAAAATCACAATTCTGACACTTGGAATTCAACATGAAACTTAACAGCTAGCATTTTGACTAGAGAAACTCATGATATCCTTCACTTATGGAAATTCTAGAAGACCAAGCAGAACGGATATCTTGAGCTGTAAAGGCTGACAACTTTTTATGCTTTGTCCAATCAGATTCAGATTCCATGCCACTTCTTCCAATCCTACTAATGTTCTGCTGGATTCTGGCACCTACGACGTTACCACTCTTTATTTTTCTAGAGTTTGTTTCCCCCCCAAGCATTGCCTGAATATCTATTTTCAAGCAATAACAGTCATATCAGGAAATAAAATAATACTCACTAGAGAATACAATTTAGAAGTCAAAGATTAGAAGGTAGAGTAAATGAAAAAAAAATAATAATAATAATAATAGGGGGAAGGGAATGGGATAAAGGGAAGGGAAGTAAAAGAAGCACCTGCCAAGCCCATAGAACCAGAGGTTTTAGCCGCCGGTTACTTCCATCTTTATTGCCACAAAAGAATCACCTGTTAGTAAATCACATAAGATTGTAACTGAAAGCATATCTAAAATGGTACAACCAGAATATAAAGAATAAAGTTACAATGAAAATTCAAAGAACTGCCTAGTAGAATTACAAACTCAAAACTCATCTTCTAAATACTCAACACCACTGGAGAGATTATTGTAAACTCAGGCACCAGCCTCATCTAACCTTCAGAACATGACATACATGTTAAAAGCCAATGGCTTACTGTAAATATAATAATGGTGCCAAATTCTTCATTATGGGCCAACCCAATGGTGGAACTGGGGGTGAGGGGAAGTTTTTTGAACATTTCCCCTTTAGAAGGTTGTATTCTATGAAAATTTTAGAAATTAGTTTCATTTGGAAAAACAAATTTCAAATCTGTGTTTTTTTTCCTGAAGTCAAACTGTCAAAGTGGTCTTTTTCAGATTATAAATTTGATTTAAATATATTTTTTAAATTTATTGCTTTAGATTAAAAACTTTTTATTTTGAATTAATAATAAACCTATTGCTGAATTTTAATTTAGTTATATTCTAGAAAATTAGTTTACTCAATGGTTTCAAGAAAATACTCCATAACAATAATTGAACATATCACTATATTTAATTTTCATATTTCATGGTACTCGGAAAATAAAATTTGGGCTCAAATTCATTTTTCATTAATTATTAATAGAATAAATAAAGCTATGTAAATAAACTGTATTCTTTATATTATGATAATAAGTCATTAGCTTTTTTTAGCATATTATATATTTTTATTAACTAATTTGAGTTGAGAAAAGAAATTACTAGACTTAATCTCTTTTCCAGACTCATGCTTAAATTCAAAGAAAACCAAACTAAATTATTATAGTGCTAAAGAATTTTTTTTTTCATCGAGACTCGAACTCATGACCTCCCATCTAAGGGTGGTCACTACATGCCAATTGAGCACAAGGTGCTTGGCAGTGCTAAAGAATTTAGATATATTAAAAACCAAAACAAATTTCAACCTTGAACCACCTACCCACAAATCCTTCTTCCAGTACTGGAAGAACCCCCAAGTATAATACCCAAAAAGTGATACGAAGTGATAACAAAATATCAAAAAGATTCATTATCATAACCAAAAGCTCCAAATGTCCAACTGGCTGGAGAAAATGGATGCCTCAACAAATTCCAAACAATTGAAACACCAAGTTTACCTACCTGCTACCCACCAAGGAAAACTCCAGAGCCCAGAACCAGACCCAAACAGCCAAACAATACAAGATCTACTTTTTGACTAACACATTTGGCAATACAAATAACTAAAAATAATAACTAACAATGAGATATGTGTAACTAATATTGTTGGGAGAGGCCAGTAAAGGCCAAGTCTAACACCCGGGGTGACTGGGGGATTGTTGTGCGGGGCCGGTAAAGGGCCAAGTCCAGCACTCAACATCCCAAACATGTGATGGCAATCTATAAGGAAAGAAATAAAGTTGGGCCTTCGCTACTAGCTATAGTTTTTGGCATAAGTGGTAAGCACTTGATCCTAACAAATATTCACCCAGTCAAATCAGATCTGACATCAATAATTCATTAACATCTTCTTAGAAGCTTCATCCATTTTGAATTGAAACAATATTGTTTGATAGAAACCTCCAGCCTCATATTAAATTAATTTCTCTAACAGCACAATAAAAAAAATCTTTTAACCAATATTCCGGGCACAATTAAATATTACCAAATAATCAAATGGAATAGCAAAATCCAGGCAGGAAGATGACAACAAATTATGAATCAAACAAGAAATACAGATCTAGTACTTAAAAGAGCAACAAAAAAATCGTAAAAATCGAGCCTTTCAGTATAACTAACATAATTAACCAGGAGCAAATATCCAAGACTTGTATATTTCATGACAAACCCATTTCACGGATACGGGTAGGGAAGCCATTAATCCGGTGTTCGGCTTAACAACAAGGAAAATATAATCCAAAAACCCCGTTTAAATTAAAACAAAACTAAAGTAGAAAATGTTGAAAATGTCGTTTAGATCTATAATTCTATATACAGCTCAAAAACATGTAAGATAAACACATATTCAGGAGAACAAAAAGAAAAATCAAATTTCAAACAAAAAAAATACCTGAAAATGTGAAAAATTTAACGAGGCTGGAGTAGGGTGAAGTTTTGCTGTAAAAGAAGTGTGTATGTAAGAATTGAAAAGAGTGGGATGGAGAGATATAAATATGGAGGAGGGGAGCAGCAACGGAGAAGAGTCTTCAGTCTCGTGACGATAGAATTTTGGAAAGGCCACTTAAGAAAGAAAGTGGGAAAAAGATATGTCAATTGCGAGAGCAGATAATATTGCCACATTTGCTTCGTCACAATTATGTGGAAGCCGCTTTTTTAATACAAAATATTTTTGGTCGTAAAAGACTGTTTCATATACCCTAATTTTTAAGGTTATCTTAAAATATTTAAAGACCTTCTGATCAAGCAATATAATTGTGACTAGTAGTATTTAATCCCCTTAAATACACTCCAATATACAAAATATGCATAAAATTATATGTAAAGTACATTGTAATCAGTAAATAAGCTCTCAATTCATTTCCTTTATTAATTGATCTTGAATCATCATTTTAGAGAGAGGAGAGAGCTAAACCATTTCTTTCTAGAGAGAAGAAGATAGGAGAAAAAAGGTCATTTGCAAGTAGGGCTAAGGTCCATTTTATAGGGTTCGTACCTGTACTCGTATAAGTCTACGTACAAAATATTTAGAGCCGTATGCCCGGGATATATTCCATATCAGTGGCTCTATCAAATGAAAGATTATCGGTATAAATTTTAGTGAGGTCGACAAAGTATGTATGGACTTTAATTTTATTTTATTTTTTTCAAATTTTCTCTCTAAATGGGAATCACATAATGATAGGAACATTGATTTTTTGATTGGAAAAGGATCAAAGATTGAGAAAGTATAAAACAGATACTACTTTATAAAGAATCATGATTGTTTAAAAAACATTTTCTCCTAACATAATTTTCGGTATAAGAATCATATTTCACTCACTTTGTCACCTATTTTGAACATTAAATTCCTTTTGTATATAAAACTATAAAAGTGATATAAGCCAATTTATAGGCGCTTAATGAATGAAAATAGTTTTATTGTCACATTATGAGAAGAATTCAGGAGAAGAAAATAGCATTATTCATCTAAAAAGTGATTTTATGTTGGATTTTAAAATGGGTTACGAATAATTATTACGTTTTATTTAAAAGGTAATATTTTTTAAACAATATGTTGCAAGCTGGTTGTTTGAAATTTGTGAGAGACGTGGCTTTCCAAGAATGCTTGGGAGTTTAGATTGTATGCACTGGACTTGAAAA
This sequence comes from Ipomoea trifida, assembly GCA_003576665.1. NCBI lineage: Eukaryota > Viridiplantae > Streptophyta > Magnoliopsida > Solanales > Convolvulaceae > Ipomoea > Ipomoea trifida. Next base: position 19,205,423 of record CP025651.1, read on the forward strand.
AACTGTCCAACAACTTGGGTCAGAAAATATTATGGGTGTAATCGAGAACCAATGTAACTATTATTCTCGAGGTCGTAATCGGTTGACCCGTTAAGACATGAAAACATAACGGGTTCTTAACAGGTCAACCCGCTAACGACCCGGGACATGTTAAGACTAAACACTAACCCGTTATTTTCGTGTCCAGTTTCGTGTCGTGTTAACGGGTCGTGTCCATAATTGTCAGGTCTACTTATCACCAATTAGTTTTAAATAGGATATGACATCTAGATAATTAAAGAACTTTATGATTAAGCGTGCTTAACTTATAATAGTCACATGATGATGATCCACTGAAAAATAAGTATAGTGCAGTACTGATTGCGACAGGTGCGCTAATTTTATGTACCGGTGAGATCCATTAGAATTTATACATTGAAGTGACCTTATAGTGTAAGAAAAAGGCACGCATTTTGTTTAAGAATTCAAGAGGGGTGGTTGTAAAAATTGTATTTGAAAAAAAAAAAAAAAAGGCAAGCAAATTGAATGTTATCCATTGAGTGCACATCAAAATTTTCTATCTACATGACAATTCATAAGATGATTCGTTTGGTAATACAACGTTGATTTCAAGAGATTCTTAATTGAATTTTTTATGTTGTGATTATTCAAATGAATAATTTGACAACTTGATAGAGATTGAATTTTGATACTTCCTAATTGCTTATCTTCATCCACAAAATTTTTCTTTTTTCTTTTTTTCCCCTAAAATATTCTTTCAAAGTTTTCAAGTTGAAAGAGATACATGAAATCAGATTTTGTCATGCGCTAATTATTGAACATCTTCATCCACACAAAATAAACTCATCATTTTTTTCTTGAATTTTTTTTTTCTGCGAATCAAAATTTTTGTAATATTTTAAAAAATAAAATTAAGTTTAAGTAATGAAGTTAACTAATTCGATCAAAGCATTCATAGCCTCAAAAAAGACCGTTCGTTGGTAGCGACATTCAAAGGGAGATTGTTGATTTTTATAATATAATGTAACTTTTTTTCCGTGACTAAAAATTCATATTCACTATTTAAGGAATTAGAAGTGTGCACTAAATAAATTACGCACTTATATAATAGCCTATAAACTACAAATGAAAAATAAGTCACACTAGAAAGATACTGAATAATTCATTTTGAGTGAGGTTAAGGGTCATTATTGACTAAATTGAGACATTTGAAATAACGAATTATTTTATTTTATGTATAAATAATCATTAAAGTTTATTTGTGAAAATTTTAAATATTTATGTTTACTCATAATGATTTTTTTTTGTACTACCAACTCTATTACATTATTATATATAGTATCGATTCATCTACACTTTCTTAACCTGTTGAAGTATAAGGAGTCACTGAAACTCGATCTCATGACCTTCCATTTGGGAGAGTTACCACATGCCACTTGTCCACAAAGTCATTTGCTTAAATGTTGTCACTTTTTTTTTTTTTTTTTGAAAACAAATGTTGTCACTTTAATACCAAACTTTTTGTATATTTTGATAATTTTACTATACATATATTTTTGAAAATATAATTTTATTATACAGAATAATTATATAAGGACTTCTAAAATTTGAGAAATTAATACTGAATATTTGTATCTTGCATTGTAACAATGGTATTTAATTATAATATCCCATCTAAGAAAAAAAAATCTATCTAACTCAAATTTGTTGAGTTTGCTATTACTTGTTACACACACTATTTAAAACGTTAAACCATAACATAATTTTTTATTATTATTATTATTATTATTATTATTATTATTATTATTGTTGTTGTTGTTGTTGTTGTTGTTGTTGTTGTTGTTGTTTTAAAACACAATATATAAAAATTTCTATTTCTAAAATTAACAATTTCAAATTAAACTTTGCATACCCAAACATATAGGAGCAGATCAAAGAAGACTAGACTCCCCTTGTAAAAAGTGATCGAGGATTGATCTCAACGTTCTTTAGTGTTTATCAATATATAGTTGAAAGTTTTAGTAAAATAACATAAGGATAATTTTATAATCATTTAAAACTTTTAAGGGAGGAGTTCATTTTATAATATTGAACTTGAAAGTTTAGTAATAGTAAAATCATAGTCTTCGATTTATAAGATGTAGATGTATCATACACTTTTTAATATATATATATATATATATATATATATATATATATATATATATATATATATGTGTGTGTGTGTGTGTGTGTGTGTGTGTGTGTGTAGAGAAGTGAAGAAGTGATAATTTTATATTACACCATGAAAGTATTTATACTACAAAGGTGAAGCTAACAACCTACTAAACTCAAGGTAACCACAACAACAAATAGGAAACAAACTAACAAACTACACACAAGCCATCACTATATATTATCTGTTATCATGCCCCCGCAAGATGGACAGCCGTTCGGCGAGACCAATCTTGGACAATAAAAGCTGAAATCGCTGGCGAGGAAGAGGTTTCGTAAGAGCATCAGCCAGCTGATCATCACTTGCAATATTAGAGATACGAAGTGTACCAGCTTGAACACGCTCTCGAATAAAATGGAATTCAAGAGCAACATGCTTCATACGAGAGTGAAAAACTGGGTTTGCACACAGACTGGTTGCGCCAAAATTATCACAATAAATAACTGGTTTCTCGGGGAGATAAAATCCAAGCTCACCCAGGAGAGAAGAAATCCAAGCAAGCTCTGCAGCAGTACTAGCAACGGCACGATATTCAGCCTCCGTAGAGGAGCGGGCAACAGTTCGTTGTTTCTTAGAACTCCACGAGATAGGATTACGGCCTAAGTAAACAATATAGGCTCCTGTAGAACAGTAATCATGCTTGTCGCCAGCCCAATCAGCATCAGAGTAAGCATGAAGTTGCACTGGAGAATCAGCAGAAAGGAAAATACCATGATCCAAAGTTCCGCACAGATACCGAAGCAACCGTTTCAACGCTGCCCAATGATCTGTAGTTGGTGCTGCCAAAAATTGAGAAAGTTTATTAACAATAAATGCTACATCCGGTCTGGTTAATGCCATAGGGGTGGCCACAGGTTTAGCACCCACCATCTCAGCACGACAGAGCAAGTCATAAATATACTTCTTTTGGTTGAGAAATAGGCCGCGCGAGCAGGGAGACACTTCAACACCAAGAAAGAAGGAAAGGGAACCAAGATCCTTCAAAGAAAACCTGCGAGCCAGACAAGAAATAAAGGAACAAACAGATTTTTCATGTTTACCGGTTACAATTATATCATCCACGTACACAAGGACATAAACAGAGTCTGTGCGATGAGTGTAGTAAAATAATGAAGTATCTGCCTTCGAATTTTTAAAACCAACTTGTAGAAGGTAATTGCGGAGCTCAGTGTACCAAGCCCGGGGGGCTTGTTTGAGACCATATAGTGACTTCCGTAACTAACACACATGCTGAGGGAGTGTATGATCAACAAAATCAGGAGGTTGAGTCATGAACACATCTTCATTCAAAGTTCCATTCAAAAATGCGTTGTTAATGTCTAACTGACGAGTTACCCACCCATGAGAAACAGCTAGGCTTAAGACCAACCGAATAGTTGCTGGTTTAACAACTGGACTGAAGGTTTCAGTATAGTCAAGCCCCGGCCGTTGATGAAAACCTTTGGCGACCAACCTAGCTTTGTACCGAGCAATGGACCCATCTGGATGATATTTCAGGCGGAAGACCCATTTGCAACCCACAAGATTGTGAGACGGATCAGGAGGGACAAGATCCCAAGTCTCATTACGGGCTAACGCCGCAACCTCATCTTTCATTGCTGCCAACCAGTTTGGATCCTGCATAGCTTTCTTAACAGAAACAGGTTCAGTAGGAACAACTTTAGCTGATAATAAATTGAATTTTCAAACAGGTTTAAAGATGTCGTTTCTTGACCGAGTGATAACAACATGCGGGGCAGGAACTGGTACACACGCAGGCGAATTAGGAAGAGGAGCAATAGGAAGTTGAGGTAACGGAGATGAAACTTGACTCGTTTGTGACGAACCAGAGGGAGAAGAGTGGGATGTAGAATTGGACAAAGATGGTGTTGGTGATGATTGATTATTTTGAGCAGGAGGTGAGGGGAACACCGGTGATAGAGGGGACATTATAGGAGAAGTTGGAGGAAGATTATGGAGGGGTGTTGATGTAATGTTTTGGTAATGTGGTGGAGCTGGTTTATGGGCAATAGAAGAGACGGGAAGAGAGATGGAACACCACTCACCTGCGCTAGAGGAAGATGGGCGGGAGAGGTCCTGGGCAATATGTGCAAACGGGAACCAAGTTTCCACAAACCGTACATGCCGAGAGACATATATACGATTTGTAATTGGTTCTAAACAATAAAAAGCATGTTGAGATGGACTATATCCAGCAAAAACACAAGGTAATGAACGAGACTGAAGCTTGTGGTTAGTGTATGGTTTAAGCCATGGATAACACAAACACCCAAAGCTACGAAGACTAGAGTATTTTGGTTCACTACCAAATAGTTTAGAATAAGGGGAGTGATGGTTAAGGGTTGGTGTGGGAAGGCGATTAATGAGGTAGACTGCAGTGGAAAAGGCAAGAGTCCAGTATCTAAGTGGCATAGAAACTTGGGTAAGAAGAGCAAGACCCGTCTCAACAATGTGACGGTGTCGTCGCTCGGCATACCCATTATGCTCGGGAGTGTGTGGCGGAGAGGTGAGGTGAGAGATGCCACTTTGTGCTAATAAAGAAGACATGGCTTTGTACTCACCACCATTGTCAGAGTACAGGGTTCGAAGCGTTTTATTAAAAAACTTTTCAACAATTGACTTAAAGCGTACAAACACATCATATGTGTCAGACTTCCGCTTTAGTGGATACAACCATATATATTTTGTATAGTGATCGACAAAAACAATGTAGTATTTGTAACTATCAAAAGAATATAATGGAGAAGTCCAAACATCACTGAACACAACCTCAAGCGGTTCAGATGTAGTAAGTGTAGAGCTTGTGAAAGGAAGTTTATGACTTTTATTGCTAAGACAAGCATTACAATGGTACTGAGCAGAAGATTTAGGAATGCCTAAATGAACCAAGAGCTGGTCGAGGATGGGAGTGGAGGGATGACCTAAGCGGTGATGCCAATTGGTGTCACAAACCATGGTGGTGAAGACATGAGAGGGGAAAGTAGGAGACGCCGGCCACTCATAAACTCCATTTTTAGATGGTCCGGTTAGGAGGGGTGCCCCCGTCTGAATGTCCTTAACACAAAAGGTAATGGGTGAGAATTCAATAAGGGAATTATTATCACGACAAAATTGAGAAATAGAGATAACATTTCGACACATGGTGGGAACACACAAAACATTGGAAAGGGAAAAAGATTTAGATGTAGAAGGGAGAGAGATAAAACCAATATGTGAGATGGGAAGACCAGAACCGTTCGCTATCATAACTTCATCTGTACCATCATATGGTGTGTGAAGAGCGAGATTAGAAAGATCTGTGGTAACATGATGGGAGGCACCACTATCGAGCAACCAAGAGGGTGCAACTGATGAGGTAGCAGCAACATGTGCTTGTGGTTTTACCTCTTGTTTGCGTGTAGGACGAGGAGGAAACTGAACATTTGGGTACTGGCCACGAAAGACAGAACAATGAAAAAGAACATGACCTTGAACATTACACCACTGGCAGCGACCAAGAAAGGGTTTTGGAGCAGGTCGAGATGAATTGTTGGTGAAGCGAGGATATGAGGGTTGCCGAGTCTGAAAGATGCTTGCTGGTCGGGTTTGAGTGGGATGAGTAGTAGCTGGAAAAGTGGTAGGAGGAACCGCACGGTGTAGAGCAAGTTCTTTGTTGATTAACTTTTCATGCAATTCTTCAAAGGAGATAATGGAGTCACGTCCATTAACAGCATCAATAACAGACTGGTAATCAGAATCCAGACCATCAAGAATCTTGTCTGTAATATCTTCATGTTCCATGGGCTTGCCTAAAAGGGCAAGCTCATCAACAACTCTCTTGATCTGGTGCCTGTACTCGGTAACTGTGGAGCCGCCTTTAATTATATTCTTGAGTTGATCCTTAAGTTGCTTTATGTGACCACGGGTAGGGCGAGCATAAGTATTTGCTAGGATATTCCATGCCTCGTGAGTAGTCCGGGCACTCGAAATGAGAGGCCCGATAGATGAGGACAGAGTACCAGCTATAGCACCAAAAATGAGTTTATCCTGGCGTATCCAAGTGGAATAAGCCGGATTGGGGAGTTCACGATCTTGCACAGTGATAGTAGCAGTTGGGACGGGTTTACTGCCATAAATAAAATGCTCAAGATCATAGCCAATAAGAATGGCTTCAAGCTGAATTTTCCATGTAAGGTAGTTGGAGGAGGTGAGTTTTTGAGTGTTGTGAAACGTAACCACAATTAGTGGTTGTCCAGGTTCAAGAGTATTAGGAATGGTATGGGAACCTTCAACATTAGGAACTGGATGAATAGGATTGGGAAGGAGAGTAGGTTCAGTATTTGCAGCATCACCCGCATTAGGGAGAGGATTAATGGGAGTTGCATCTGTAGCAGCCATGGAAAAAGAAAACTTAGGGAGGAGAAAAAAAAATTATAGTTTGGATCAAATAGCTCTTGATACCATGTAGAGAAGTGAAGAAGTGATAATTTTACATTACACCATGAAAGTATTTATACTACAAAGGTGAAGCTAACAACCTACTAAACTCAAGGTAACTACAACAACAAATAGGAAACAAACTAACAAACTACACACAAGCCATCACTATATATTATCTGTTATCAATATATATATATATATATATATATATATATATATATATATATATATATATATATATATATATATATATATATATATATATATATATATATATTGAGCATCAATATTAAGTGCACCCAAATGTTATCATTAGTTGCACCAAACATTATCATTAAGTACACCAATGTGAAAGACGTTATCATTAGGTGCACCATTGTTTAAAAGGTAAATTACTTGCATTATTAAGTGAAAATAGTTGCACTTTTATGTGATTTTACTTGCATACGTGCACTTTTAACACATGTACTTTCACCAAAGTTCGAGTTATTTACGAAAATGCCATTACATCTTTTTTTTTTTTTAAATTACCTATGATCTATTAAATCCGGACACGTGGACAACTATGATTGGTTCTCAGTTCTTTCCTAGGCATTGACTCTCACGTGAGCGTGCCCTTATATATATATATATATATATATATATATATATATATATATATATATATATATATATATATCAATGTTGCAAAAATCGCGCCTAGGCGCTAGGCGGCGCCCGGCCGCGTCAAGGAAGGCCAAAATCGGCCTCCTCCGCGGCCGGGCGCCTAGCCGGCCGACTAGGCGCCGCCTAGCCCACCTGGGCCGCCTAGGCCGCCTAGGCCGCCTGGCCGGGCGCCTGGGCCGCCTAGGCAGGCCGGCTGGTTTTTTTTTTGTTTTTTTTTTTGTTTTTTTTTCTCTCTTTTTTTTAAAAAAAAAATTATAAATCTGAAACATTTAAACTATTAATGTTATAATGTATTAACTAATACTCTAATAATAAGTAATAACTTAATAAAATAATAAGTAATAACTAAATTATACTAATAAGTAATGCACTAATAATTAATAAATAATAACTAATAACTTAATAAGTATTAAATATTTAACTCCTTTCAAAAAAATATTTAACTATTAAAGTGTAAAGACTTACAATATTATACACTTTACAATTATTAACACTTAAATTATTTTTTTTTTAATTTTTTTTAAAAATTAAAAAAAAAAAAAAAAAAAACCTAGGCCCCCGCCTAGGCGCTAGGCGCCCCCCAGGCGCCTAGAGGGCGCCTAGCGATCTTTGCAACCTTGATATATATATATATATAGGATCATATGTGGCCTGGAGTTTCAATGCGATCGTGTGGTTGCATTTTTGTAGTCGGGTTCGAGTAATCTAACGGTGGCAGTATTATCTTAGTGTTTAGAAAATTGCAATTCACGTATGTTAAGTGGATGGTGTTATGGTAATTTTAGTATCTATATTACGTTGTGGTGCGCTTTAGTACTTGGTGTGGTGCGTTTTAATACATGTCGTGGTGCGTTTTATTACGTATGTTGGTACATTTAACTGTATCGTGGAATAATGTGTTTTAATTTGTCCTCTGGTACATTTTCATATTGTAGAATGGTGTGTAACTGTGTTGTGAAATGGTGTGTTTTAATCCCTCCTCTGGTGTATTTTAATACGTAGAATGGTGTGTTTTTAACACATGTTTTCTAATCAGGTAATAGTGCATGTTTATAATTTAGGATGTGGATTTTCAATAAGTGGAATTGTGGATTTTAACACACGTTGTTGTGCATTTTAATACGTAGAATGATGCATATTTTAGCACATGTTTTCTAATGTGTAATAGTTCATGTGTTATAATCTGACATGAGGCACGCTGTGGTGCATTTTAATACGTAGAATGATAAGTTTTAATTTATTACGTATGTTGATGCATTTTAAGTGATATAGGTGCATTTGGTTATAGTTTAGAATGATGTATTTAATCTGTCCTCTGGTGCATTTTAATACGTAGAATGGTGTGTATTTTAACACACACACACACACACACACACACACACACACACACACACACACACACACACACACACACACACACACACACACATATATATATATATATATATATATATATATATATATATATATATATATATTGAGCGTTTATTTACTAAGTTGTTGTAATCTAACGGCAGCACCTAAGAAGGAGGCTGCATCTGAACTCTACTCTCTCTCAGAGAGAGAGAGAGAGAGAGAGAGAGAGAGAGAGAGAGAGAGAGAGAATATCAAATAAAAATGCGCGCAAATGATCAAGTGTATATGATGATATGTAAAAATGCACTGAATAATGTTTGCATCCATTAATAGTTAAAAGAGTAACTAAATAATAGTTATATTTTATAGTTTCGCGTGATGTATTCTTTGAGTTATATATATATATATATATATATATATATATATATATATATATATATATATAAAAGTTAGCTGAAATGTAACTATGTCTTAACATGCGGCCACACAACTAGTTATGTAAAAAAGCACCAATAGTGTTAGGAAACGCACAACAAATAAATGCATCAATGCACAAAAAAGTACCATTAGGAATGCATCACCACAAAACGCACTGTTAGGTAAGCATAAATGCACAACCCAATGTTAAAAAATGCACCACTAGGTGTGGTGAGGTATGATGCTTTTTTTTTTTTTTTTGGTGTGTGGTGTGTTTTTATGGTGCATTGATGCATTTCTTTGTTGTGTGTTTCCTAACATTATTGATATTTTTTTTGCATAACTAATGGTACGACCACACGTTAAGACCTAACCGCATTGGAACGTGGCTATATATATATATGTGTGTGTGTGTGTGTGGTTAATGCCTGGCGTGCGGTCATGTGGGATAATCTCTATTGTCCGATTATTGTCATCCAACAGCAACCAACAACTTAATGCATCACATATCGCTCAAAAATGCACCACAGATCTCTTAAAAATGTACCACAGATCATTTATAAATGCACCACACACTAGCACGTAATACATCCTGCTGACGGGTCTATTGCACCCGTCGACGGGTTTGACACCTCAGTTGAATGTACCACGCATCACTCAAAAATGTACCACAGAGCACTCAAAAATACACCATACACTAGCATGAAATGCACCTCAATGATAGGTCTATTGAACCCGTCGACGGGTTTGACACCCCATTGAGTGGTGCAAAACTAAGTGTACTACAGAATAATGCACCACATATCACTAAAAAAGCACCATAGAGCACTAAAAAATGCACCACAGAGCACTAAAAAATGCACTACACACTAGCACGTAATGCATCCTGACCCGTCGATGGGTTTGGCACCCTTGTTGAATGGTGCAATACAGATGAATTAAAAAATGCACACCACAAAGTACTTAAAAATGCATCACACACTAGCATGTAATACACTGCCAAATATACATGGTGTAAGAAATTACAAAATTACCACCGTGTAATTTCTCTTCTTCATTAATTTCCAACCGTGTGATCTTAGCTCATCCTATGGTTCTAATATATCTACATGATTGCACGGGAGATTAAGCCCGCACGTGATCAAGGCCATATATATATAAACTGATTGCACCGTTTAGGTGCGGTTAAAGATTCCTGTGTGGTTGTGCAGTGATCAATGCTATTTTTAAAAAATTCTAAACTGATTGCACCTTAACCTTCTAACTACGCACTTAAGTTGGATTAATATAAATATGATTCTGTAGAGAAAATCTTATAAAGAATATTGGTTGTCTTTTGGAACTGCAAATAAAAAAGTGTGTCCTAAAGTTTCAGACTGACGCACATTAAGAAGGAAAACAACGCACCTTAAGAAGGGAAACAACACACCTTAAGAAAGTAAACCACGCACCTAAAGCCTTAGGCCAACACACCTTAAGTTTCCACATCTGACGCATCTTAAGCACACAAATCACGCACCTTAAGAAGAAAAACACGCACCTTAAATTTCAAGTAGTTATTGAAATGTTTTGTATGATTAATTCATACTGCAGAGCGAAGTCTATTCGCTGAGAGAGAGAAAGTTATTAAGATGTTTTTGTATGATCAATTCATACTGCAGAGCGAAGTCTATTCGCTGAAGATAGAAAGTTATTAAGATGTTTGTATGATCAATCATACTGAGAGCGAAGTCTATTCGTTGAGGTTTGTATGATCAATTCATACTGCAGAAGTCTATTCGCTGAGAGAGAGAGATTGAGGTTTGTATGATTAATTCATACTGCAGAGCGAAGTCTATTCGCTGAGAGAGAGAGATCGAGGTTTGTATGATCAATTCATACTGCAGAGCGAAGTCTATTCGCTGAGAAGAGAGGGAATTATTTGTATGATCAATTCATACTGCAGAGCGAAGTCTATTCGCTGAGAAGGGTTTGTATGATCAATTCATACTGCAGAGCGAAGTCTATTCGCTGAGAAGAGAGGGAGTTATGAAATTATTGAGATGTTTGACTTCGCGGGAGGCTTGTGAGCCGAGGCCCCGAAGTTATTGAGATGTTTGACCTGCGGGAGGCATTAGTGCCGCGACCCGAGGTTCTTGAAAATATTCTAAAATACTATACACTTATTCAAGTGAGAAACTAAGAAAATTTTACTAACTAAGAAAAGCTAGTTACTCCGTAACTAGGTCGAAGGATAAAATGTCACGAGTTTTGAACAATAAAGTGTGTGTTGTCGAACTCTCTATTTTGAGTTAAATGATGGAACTCTCGGAAATGAAAAGTATTATATGCTGATGCACCTCGTATACTCTACTATACCTCTTTGGTTGATAATCTGGTTGCAGGTAGAATGCAACCGTTGGGTAAAGTTTACATTTTCTGAATATTATGTTGTTTTTGAAACCTTTGTTTACTTTTGAGTGACAATGGATTTCCTTACTTAGCCGTCGCGCTAACTACACTTCATTGTGTCCTTTATTAGATGCAGTCTAGCGTGGGCCCCTGTGGCCGATGAGCTTTGAATAGGATGGGAGTCGAGGTTGAAGACTACTCTATCCTAGAATAGACACCCTGGGAGGATTAGTTCCATGTGTACACTTTTGAATGTTGATGTGGTTGTTTGAGGTTGTAAGTTTAGCCTTAACGTTTGGGTATAGGAGTGATACCTAAGCGTGGCGGTAACACCCTGTTTCTGCTGATAAGATGTAAGCTTCCGCAATGTATTATTAGGGATTTTGTAAAAAAATCCAAGATGTGAGAATTGGGGTGTTACACTTCATGATCCACTTTTTGCTCAGATCTGCACTTCTAGTTGATCCTTATTTGGAGTGGTTTTCAGCTGCAAATATTAAGGGAAGATTGGTTAATAGCTTGGCTATATATATAACTCTATCACATGGGATTCTTTACACTGATTACGATTCTAAATCCCACTTCCATAACTCTTTCGAATCAGATTTTATAAGAGGATTTCATACTGGTTTTTCACAGGATTTCATACTGGTTTTTCATAGTTCTTCATGTGTTCTTGTCCTGGTTGCTTGAAGGTTCGGCCGTGTTGGTGAATCTTGATGTATTGCACAGTGTCAGCTTGAATTGAAGATGATGAAGGCTTAGCTAGGAGTACTTTTAACCCTTGTGATAATCTAGTAGATGTGTAGGATGGTTGTTGTGTGCTCCTTGTGAGCTAGGAGTACTTTTAACCCTTGTGATCATCTAGTAGATGTGTAGGATGGTTGTGTGTAGGATGGTTGTTGTGTGACTCCTTGTAACCCTTGTGAAGTTGTGATCATCTAGTGGATTGGGTTGTAACCCTTGTGGATTGGGCTGACGTGAAGTGCCCCGCAGAGCTCATGGGCTCATGGTTGTTGTGTGACTCCTTGTAACCCTCCTTGTAACCCTTGTGATCATCTAGTGGATTGGGTTGTAACCCTTGTGGATTGGGCTGACGTGAAGTGCCCCGCAGTTGCTCTGACGTGAAGTGCCCCGTAGAGCTCCGAACTGCGTGATTGGGCTGACGTGAAATGCCCCGCAGAGCTTCGAACTGCGTGATTGGGCTGACGTGAAATGCCCCGCAGACATAGGAGTGGAGCTTCGAAAACTGCGTAATCAATTCTGGTTTCTGGTTCCTTTTATTGCTTCCGAACTGCGTGATTGGGCTGACGTGAAATGCCCCGCAGACATAGGAGTGGAGCTCCGAACTGCGTAATCAATTCTGGGGTCGGGTTCCTTTTATTGCTTTATTGTTTATTTATTTATTTATCTATTTTAGAGTTTATTTCTTTCAAATAAATAATTCCTTTATAATAAAGTTGGAACCTTTAGCTAAATTGTACATTCAAGACCCACAATACAATTTCATTACTAACCTACCGAAGCGAAATTGTACCTATCATGTTTACTAACCTACCGAAGCGAGTCAACAGTTGCCTCCACTGAGACTCGAACCCACTCCCATCATCCATGTGGGAGTGTAAATCGGGACACCGAGTGCCACTAGACCACAGGGTCTTTGAAATATATAAATTTTATATAATAGGTATGGACTCTAAACTAATATTACAAGAAATTAAATTATACATAATTTCTGTCAAGTGTGGTTAACTGAACTCAATTAATAAAATGAGACAGTATTAAGTAATTTATAACTAATCTCCTTGATATGTGGTGCAGAGCATATTCAAGATGTCCGTATGGACAGCTCAACTGGTCACAAGGTTGAAATTTGGAAGAAGAGACCAAGAATCGAGTCTCACCAGCGGTAGTGTGGGAGCAATCTCTCAAAGTGAGGGGGCTCCTTGTACACCTCTGTGTTCAGTTGAGTTATCATGATTTACATCCTCTTAGATGTTTTTTCGGGTTTGGGATTCACTCTTTTGGTAGAAGAAGAAGGGTTGTTATACTGTGGACCATGGGTCATGGTTGATACTGCAGTTGTGTTGAACTGATACTGCAGTTGTGTTGAAAGGATACTACAGTTGTGTTGAAAGAGAACTGTAGTTGCGCGGAACAGAGGTCATGTCATCCATCTGGAACTGTAGTTGTGTTGAACGGATACTACAGTTGTATTGAACGGATATTGCAGTTGTGTTGAACGGATATTGTAGTTGTGTTGAACGGATGAATGGCCTCTGTTCTGTGCAACTACAGTTTTCTTTCAACACAACTGCAGTATCCGTTCAACACAACTGCAGTATCAGCTATGATCATGATCCATAATGCATTGTGGACCATGGTCCACAATATAATTTGCGGAAGAAGAAGAGCATATTTAAGATCCAAAATTATGGGAATTATTGCAAGCCATACGTCCGTCTTGGTCGACAAATAGTTGGGGGGACCTCTGCTAAATAAGTTAATAGATACATTCTGCTGTCTCATGGCCTAACAAGTGTAAGATTCACCATACAAAAATCTAAGGCCTCAGAGATTCTCAACAATAAAATTCTTGAAATGCAATGCTTCATTCCTTATGAAAATAATGTAAACCACATGTGTATGGCGGGTTTTGAACATGTCTAATATGAGTGACCGCACAGGGCTCCTAATTTTTAGGCCCATATTTTAAAAAAATTATATGTATATATAATATACAGAATTTCAGACAAAGTATTGATGACACTTCATTATCACAAAAAAGAATCTTTTAGAGTTCATTATTTTTTATACATTGTAGATCAAGCTATTATTTCATTAACCCAAAGCTTAGAGCAATATGATGAATGAAGAAACTTTTGGTTTTTTGTTTACTTATGACAAGTTACAATCGATTGATATGGATTTGTAGTCTTATTGCATTTGTTTAGAAACAGCTCTTAAGAGAGATGAATCGTGTGGTAATATTGATAGAAATGAATTGTATTTTGAACTAAAATTGCTTAGAGAGATTTTATCCAAAGATAAGATAGGGACAATGAGTATATTGAACTCATTGAAACAAGTGAGTAATTTTCCACAATATTTATATTTTGATATAACTTTTTGAACAACTATTATTTATATATAGAAATTACTTTAAAATGGCCCAAATTTAGATATTACACTATGGCATAAATTTTTATTGGAACGGCAGGGCACTATGCACGATTACAAATTATAGAGTGTATTATGATATAAAGTAATTTTTTTGGAATACGTATAAAAGTGTAATTATATATATATATATATATATATATATATATATATATATATATATAATTCAGTTCCCGTGCAGTTGGGTGTCTTCCGTGCGGTTATGCGGTTAAATCTGAGTCATTGATCTTGCTTAAATCATCGTCCAGGATTAATAAAAAAAAATGCGGTGGCAATTTGGTAATTTTTGCATTTAGATCAAAATTTAATGTGCGTTTTTTCCTTAAGGTGCGTATTTGTCTGCTTAAGGTGCGTGGTTTTTGTACTTAAGGTGTGGGGATTTTTGTTGTTAAGGTGCGTGGATTGTGTGCATAAAGTGAGTAGTTCTTGAAATTTAAAGTGTGTAATTTTGTACTTAAGGTGCGTGATTTTTGTGCTTAAGGTGAGTGATTGTTTTGCTTAAGGTGCATGGTTTTTTGCTTAAAGTGAGTAGTTGTTGAAACTTAAGTCAACTTGAAGTTTAAGGTGCGTGTTTTTCTTCTTAAGGTGCGTGATTTGTGTGCTTAAGATGCGTCAAATCAAGCCTATTAAATGTATAAAAGTGAGTAGTTGTGCCTTTTTTTTTTTGGCTACTAGCCTATTAAATGTATAAAAGTTTAATAACTAAAAAGATTATGCAGTGTTTAAATAAAAAGACTATGCAAGTACAATAATATGCCACGAATGAATAAATTAAGACAAAAATTAATTGTAAAGCAATTGAATATAAACAATTTTAAAATTATAAACAAAAATTAATTGTAAAACTTTAAAAATTGTGAAACTTAAATGCTCAACAATAATAGGAGACAATAATCACATTAAAATTTGTATATCTTAAAAAAAACGATTTCAAGAACATAGACCGAACATATATAAAAAATAATGTCTACAAATCGTAAATTAAATTTAAATCTGTATAATCTATATGTAAGATCTAAAAATCATTATTACAGAGGAGTTACTTATCTCGAACAGATCTAGATGACCGATTACAAATCAAGATCGCCTGCGGTGTCGGTACAAATCAAGAAATGGTTTGGCGAATAAAGTTCGGCCATGGATATTTGCTGAAGCCAGAAGCGAAAAGGAGGAGAGCAGTCGGTCTTGAGTGATGACCGAATGGAGAATGTCAAACATTTCGATTTTTATATGTAGGGTTAGGATTTTATTTTGGGCTTAGTTTTTTTGGGGTGTTTGGACTGAAACAAAATTAATATTTTTTGGGCCCAAATAATCTGATTACTTATTACAACTATGGAATTGTATTTGGGCTACAATGTATATTGTAAACAGGCCTAATTGTTTTAGGCCTATCATTTTTTGTATTTTTAATTTAAAATTTAGTGATGCATGCTTATTTTTATTATTACTCCGTATTAAAAAATTTTGTTATTTAAAAAAAAAAATCACCCCAACTTTATCTCTGGCCAGAGACGAAGAAACATCTTTATCTCTTAGTCGAAGACAAAAGGCCATTTATTCGTCACCGGGCAAGAGAGGCAAGAGTGTGAAGGACTTCTCTTCGTCTCCGGCTGAAGATAAAGACGGGAGGGAGGTTAGGCATTTTTTTAATTTAATTTTATTTAAATTATTAATATTAATTTAAAAAAATAATTTTTTAATAAATTAACTGCCACATCAATCATTAAAAGTTTAAACAAATCGATTTTAGTTTATTCGCATTATTTTGAATTGATTAGGAACTCAATTACAATTTTTTTGAGTTTGATGATCCAATTACAATTTCAATAGTGGTTCAATGACAAAAAAAAAAAAAAAAAAAAAAAAAAAAAAAAAGTTGTATTGTATGTATATTATTAGGGGCAATGCCAAGTTTTGAAATGATTCTTCTGTTGTATAAAATTCACTCTTTCAAATGAGATTTGCATGTATTTTGTATTGAGATACTTTTTACTTTTTAACATCTAAACATGTCTCTCACTTCTTGCAAATTGCTAATTTAACCCAATAAAGCATGTTTTTAACCTCGAATTAAGAATAGGAAGTCTGGATGGGTCGAAGATTATACTCCCTATTCCTATCCAAAACTTTCATATTTTATGGTTGCCCTGATTTTCAACAAGGATAAAACCCTCTTCAATCTTTTTTCCACAAAAATTTTATGAGAATTACTCATAAAAAGGCCTAAAATTTAATATAATTCAATTCTGATGATTAATTTTCACACATACATTTAGGTATTAAATAAAACTTAAGTACTAACTATGCCTACACAATTTCTTCAACTAAATGTGCCAAATCTTTAGCCAACAATCTAAAAGTTAAAATAAACAAACAGAAAATTCAAATTATATTTCATTGTATTTTAATACTCCATATGTCCTATTTATATGTCTGGTTCGGTTAACAAAGTTCGACTAAAACTATTTATCATTCAATCTTTTTATAATATTAATCTTAATATTTAACATGTATATATTTAAAAGCTATATTAAAAGTATTATTTTAAACACAAAACAAATAGTAAATAAATAATAGAAACTGGTGTTAATTTGCAAGCTTAACCACCCAAATTATTGTCCTAAAACGTTAATAAATCCTCATGAATGGATACGATTTAAGTTAGGCTGTTGGGACCACATGCATGCAACGTGGTATGTGATTACTTGTTGGGCAGTAGGATTAGAAATTTAGGATAGGAGTATAGGGTAGTACTACTACATGTAATTGGTATAGAAGTATTATATCTAAAAGAAAAATGATATTTTCCCCTTCAAATCTTAACCCTCATATTTTTTCTATAATGTGACTTAAAATTATTGGTGACTTTTTGTTTACTCCATACAAGTATACAACCTAATAATGCATAGTTGCCTATATGTTGCCTAAATGGAGTAAATGGAGTAAATATATTTAAATTTAAAAACTATATAAAAGTCTATAATTGTAAAATTTTACCAAAAATAAGAGACAAGTTAGTATAATTAGTAGTAATAAATTTTACAATTAAAAGAAAATGTGTTCCAACCAAGGAATGAGAACCCATGAAACAAATACATTCCTGGTGTGTGTAAACCCATGAACCAAACACATCATTTGTTCACAAATTAGAACAACCTTTGTAAAACGTAAAATTCCAACATTCAAAGAAAACCATTTTAAAAAAATATCCTTAAAAGCATCAAAAACCTTCTGTAAGGGCAAAAACTCTTCCTGCCAAAGGTGGAGACAATGCAGAGATAGCTTCTTGAATGACCTGAGAAAACATTTAAACATTGTTTGTTGGAAGATTTGATCAATACTTAAAACTGGACTCTGTATAACATAATGAGAAGAATATATATATATATATATATATATATATATATATATATATATATATATATATATGTATATGTATATATATACATATATAATCAAAGACAAAACTTAATAATGGTCTTTCTTGAAGAACAACTAACTACAAGAAAGTGGTGTCAACTTACATCTAGTTGATAACGAGCTGAAAAGTGGATTAGAAGTATAGCTTTGTTTTCTAATCTGTCTGCATGCTTCACTATCTGTTAAAAGATGAAGAAAACAACAATCAATGTTTTTCATAAGTGGAGAAGATGATATCTATCCAAAGAAATGAAATTGTTACTACTTCAGACAAATGAGTATGTCCATATTCCCTAGCATTCTCTACTGTCACGGTTTCCTCGACATAGGTGCTCTGCACGGAAAAATCCTGATGTAAGTACAGTTTTTGATTAACATTTGAACTGCCCGAGTTTTTCAACATAGGTTGTGCTAGAATGATACATTTGACTAGGTGTGAGAACTAGGCACTTTGAGAGGAAAAATATCAGTCACACATTGTAAACAAAAACAACTACATGAAACCAATGTTGCAGAAGGCGCTAGTTGGGCGCCCATGGGGGGCGCCTAGCACCTTTCCTAATTTTTAAAATAATTTTAAAAAATCCACTTAAAACGAGGTCATTTTGAGCGGAAAAACCAATTAAAAAAAAATGTTCCGGCCGAGTCAGCCGACTAGCAACCGCTTACACCCCTTTTGCCTCGGCCTAGGGGGCGCCTAGACCAAAAGAAACTCTTGCACAGTTGCATTAATGCAACATATCTACTCCTAGGAATGGATATTCAAAGAAGCCCAGGATATCAAGTAACAATGAAAATGTTACAGATTAAGTTCTCTACCTCCACAATGAGTATCCTTGCCCTCAAAGCATCAATATTATCATTGTCCAAAATGAAATCTGACATTGTGTCCCCCGTAAATGCAATTTCAGGAGTAGTTACAGTGTTTGTGATCTGTCATAAGGAAAGAAAAATGTCATTCATCTGCTATTCACAGGATGGCATATAGTATTCCATTGATTATTCAATATATTCGTGAATTGTTGCATTAAATTTGTATGCATAAGATTATTGCAACATACCTCCACACATGATGACTTCAATTTCTTTATCTCTTCTGCTGGAAGACCAATGTATTCTTGCTTAAGCTTATGTTTTATGGAATAAACTATGTAGCCCTGCAAATCATCAACAGCAACTCAAATATGCATGATCCAAAATTTCGAGAATTAATGAGGACAAAGTATTCCATCATAACAAGGAACATACAATCACATAAAAACACAAGGTTTATACACTGTATATATGACATACTGGATACTGAAGATAGCAGCACTACAATTTAGACAAACAAGAGAACCACCCTTCAATATTTCTAAAGCATCAATCCAACTGAAAGGAGAGATAACCTGGCTGGGGATAACATGATAAGTCTTGAACGCCCTTACTTTTAGATCCTTTCTTAAGCAAATCTCTTCTCCTGAAAATACATGGTACTCCATTAATTTAAGTTCTAATAAACAAAAAGTAAAAAAAAATTGAAGTAGCTACTACAGACATCCATACCGAGTAATAAATAGACTCTCATCAACTACAAATTTCCAAAAGCATATACAAAAAAGTATATGTATTTACTAAAATTAATTAAATTAGGTATTCACCAAAATCAGCCAACTCAAATTCCCTCAACATCAAAATGCATCCCAAAAAAGAAATAATTAAACTACATATCACCCACATCCTATCCAATAATAAATTCAGTTTTTAGGAATTTTATACACAAAATAATCAGTATGTCTAGTTGATTTTAAAGAAAATGAAATCAGATATTACCCACATCCAAGGCAATCAAAGTATGCTTGAGCTCAGATTGGTCCATAGCTCTATGAGCTTCAAAAATCTTCTCAACACTTTCCTTAACAGCCTTGGGCACAATAATTGTTGGTGGCGTCATTCTATAGAGGCCGCGTGTCGCCACGTACATGGGCAGCCCTCCAATATGGTCCATGTGGCCATGGGAGATGAAGACGAACTGTTGAGACACAGCGCGTTGCGGGCACTTGCCAATGTCAAAGGCCAAGTTTAGAGTGGGGATAATCACACATGTTTCATGCCCAGCAATCGAAAGTCCTTCAATTTGGTAGCCTTCTATGTTCAGTCCCCTTTTCAAAACTTTTCCCTTGTTCTTGTTCTTCGATTTTGAGGGACTAGGTTCTGATACAGAGGTGCATGTATCTTGCTTTATCTCCATTGATGATATCAAGAGAGTCTAAGAGGAAATCCTCAGTCTTTTAGAACATTGACAGATATAACTGATCATACTAGTTTGGTATATATAAGGGATGTACAATACTAGGTTTAAGTGTATAGATATACAAGGATTCTGAACAGTTAGCCATAAATTAGAAACATACAAAATTAAGTGCAAGGGAATAAATAGGCACAATCTGTGATTAAGTGTAGAAACTATTCTGAAAATGCAGCATATAATCTAAGAGGTTCACGTAGGGATGGTCACGGGACCATGGGAATATGCAGGGGGCATATTCCCCACCCTGACTCCCTACCCCAGTCCCCACCCCGCATTCAGGGGGTATATTTTCCCATCCCCACACCTGCAGGGATTATGGGGGTCCCCACAAAATTTCACACAGATTCTGTCCCAATAATCTAAAAAATACAGATTAATCTGATAAAATCAAACTAATCCCAGTAATTCCAAGCTATAAATAGAATCAATATGCTGAAATTCTGAAATGCATTCACAAATCAAGATGAAAGCCACATTATAACATTCCAAACATGGGATGCAAATAAAGAAACATGTTCAAATGCCAAAAGCTGAAGCAATCAAATGGCTTAAAAAACAGCAATTGATTCACAATCATCAATATTATTAGCAAGAATAGCTTGGGCAAGCAAAATCATCGTCATACAAATCACTGGGCAGCAACAGGAAAAACATGTGTAGCAATGGTATTTTAGAAATAATATAAATTACACTCAAAGGCCCAGATGAGATTTATGAGAAACATGTATTGGATGATAGAGTTACTAGAGTGTCATCGCTTGTCTACCGTGGAGTCAAGGACAGCCTAAAGCTATGGGTGGTGTTGCCGGTGAGGGAGAGCACACTACATTGCTTGATTGCTGGGTAAGCACAGCTACCACTGCAAGTGTGGCTGCCGATCGGGGTGGAAATAGGCCAGGCCTTAACAAATGGTTGTAAGTAGGCTTTTTTTTAGGTCCAAGCCTGAGCCTACAATAGGCTTCATTTTGTAGGCTTTAAATAGGCTTTGAGTCTATTAAGACCTATACATTATAGGCTTTAAATAGGCTATTTGTTAAAAAATAAATTAAAAATATTAAACCTAATACTACAACAATAGAACATATTACATAACCTAATAACTAGTGCAATACTCCGATACAAAACTAGTACATAAACTCTAGAGATTTTCCATCTCTTGTATCCAAAAGGTAATTTTCAAACTTGTTAATTTTTTATAATTCATTACATCTTGATAAATTTTCTCCCAAAAACAAAAATTGATGTATGCAAATCATTATCTTCTACATTAAACCATTTGTGTGCACTTGAGTTTTCTGCACACTCTCTATTTCCTACATAGCACTTTGAACTTTGAAGGGCAGAATAAAGAAACACACACACTGGCATACTCTTACTACACAATTTTAGTCTTAAGAGTTATGATCACATCCTAAAAAGCACAAACAAAGTACTTGGTGGCAATATTGATTTAAGGAAATCATTCAAACACATCTAACAGCAACATAATTCAAACAAGCTGCATAAACCAAATCTCAAGATGGATAAAAAAATCTAGCTAGCTTGAGTGCTGGAACTAGGGTCAATTAAGTGAGCCTTTGCAAAAAGAACAACAATTGTATTGATAGCTGCACTTGAAATAAAACTACCATTTTTACTGAACTATATAGTCTACTTTAAACATTACATCTTCTTGAGTCCCCAAAACTAAATACATATTAGCAAACAATCAGTGAAGATTGTTGAATACTGTGCACATAAATACCAGAGTCTTGAAATGCAATAGAAGTATACTCCGTACAAATTACAGAAAAGATCAGAAGTAAAATCAAAAGAGCTAATAAAATCAGCAGAAAGCAACGAAAATTGTGAGGATCAGAGCAAGCATACTTGAAATGAAATTGTGGATGATAATAAAGAATACTTAAAATCGCCGGAGTGGTTGCGCGCCTCGGAGAATGAGGAGGTTCGCTGGTGCCCACTCCTTGCGCCTCTGTGCGGATATCTCAGCATAGCAAAAATAAATAAAAAGCAAAAGAAAGAGGGTTAAACATGCCTGTCTTATCGTTGGCCGGAGAAGGTGGCTCGTCGGAGTGGTTGTTCGCCGATGCCCTAACCTGACCTGAATAATAACTTCAGGTTATTATTCAGTCTTCACGTGCGTTTTCCATTTCCCTATTTAAAAATTGTGTTTGTGAAGTCTTCAAAAACAAATGTGTAATACTATAATCGTGTATGCTCCATTTTGGAAAAAAAATTCCTTATGAATTGTTTAAAGTTTTTTTTTTTAATTATGCATCTTTTCACATTAATTCCTTCAATTATTTTAAAAATAACAATTTTTTTGCTTTATATAAAATAGATATTTTTATCTTTAAAAATAAGAGCAAAGTAAGTATTTCATTTATTATTTTCTCCAACAAATTATTGATTTTATGTGAAAATTAGAATAAATGAAAAAATATATTATTTGTAAATATTATAAATTTATAACTATAATTTAAAGCCAAAGCTAATGCTACAAGAAGAAACAGAACCCTGAATTGGATCAACAGAACTCAGACTTGACAATTCGTTCTCATTGCCAAATTTTTGTAGCTTAGGGAGCTGGGGCTTGATGATATGATAATTTGATTAGTCACTTGCCTTGTGATGACTTAGCTTGGATCAAATGGCTTTAGCCCAGTAAGGTCATCCTTCATATGCAAATTTTACTCTGGAGCGCGGGTTCACAATGTATGGTGGTCCATGCATCAAAATGACGTAGTTTTGATTAATGAAAAGAAACGGCAGAAACGGCTCCATTTCGCGCCGTTAACTCTGTGTGTATAACATATTCAGTTTCATTTTATATACACTGCAGTTCCCTTTTAACATAATTACAGTTTCTTTTCGATATAACTACAGTTTTATTCGACATTATACACTCAAATATGTGAAACTGTTATTCAGTTTCCTTTCAACACAATTACAGTTTATTTTATAATACATTGCAGTTTCCTTTCAACACAACTACAGTATCATTTCGATATAATTACAGTTTCATTGGACAATATACACTCGAATATGTGAAACTGTTATTTAGTTTCGTTTTATATACACTACGTTTTCTTCTCAACACAACTACAATTTCATTTTGATATAACTACAGTTTTATTTGATAATATAAAAATAAATGTGAGACAATATCTTTTGAGATGAACTATAATTTCATTTACGGATCGGAGCTCCGTTAAAACTCGACGACAACCATTTCTTTACTTAATGAAGCGGCTGCATTTTGAGACCATGGTTCATAATGCATGGTGGACAATGCCTTGATAAGAGCATCTCAACATGACAAAGCTGTCATCCTAAGGCTAGAAGAGTTATCCTAACATCATGTGATGACTTGAAGTGAATGAGCTCAAATTAGTAAGATGGTCTCAACTTCTCAAGACTCAATTACAAAGGATACAAAGTTAATAATAAATTCAAGAAAAAGATTAGTGTAGCATTACAATTGCATATATTCTTTAAAAAAAAAAAAAGAAGTAATTATGAGAATAATCGTGTCACTTCATAACACAAATAGGAGAAGCATTACATTATAAAGGAATTAATTTCTCTTTTCCTTTGCCAGCTTTCTTAATCTCTTTTAACCATTTTAGAACTAAGAAATCTGCACCTGAATAATCAAAGCCACACGAGTATTGCTTTAGGGGATGAACAGAGGCAAATTATACCATAAATTACTATTGATAATTGTTCATTTTTAGTATATTGAATAATGTTTATTTTTAATTTATTGAAGGTTTAATCCTTCTATATATTAAAGCCATAAAATTTTGGCCAATCAAATCATGGTATTTTCCCGCCCAGATGAAGTGACGCCGTTTTGACCATTGCAGCATTCCAAAACAATTTGCATTTATACATGTTTAATTTCTATTAAATTATTGTACAATTTGGCAATTTAAAATTCCAAAGCATTGCTATTAAATTAATGTAAAGTATAGCCGTTTAGAGGCCACACGCCTAGGGATCCGCCATGGAGCAGAATTGCTTTATGTTGCACAAGGCTCAATGTTGGGACAAAGCATGGAATCTGGCATGCTCCTTTTGTCTTTGCCTCTTTGGTGGATGCTGTGGTGGAATTTTATTGAATAATATATATAATGCAACACATGGCTCAATGCATTGAACTGCAGAAATGTCTAGCAGCTCCATCCTTCTAATCCTTCTAATAAATATAAATAAATATATTATATATTATAAGTACATATTTTTGAATCTCAATTTTGGAGGGAAAGAGTCTATAAATACTACAGGTGATGATTGATGAAAGCCTCACATTTACATTGAAGCTCAGGAAGAGAAAAAGCCTTGCGTTTACATTGAAGCTCAAGGAGAGAAAAACATCAGGTAATAATTTATTATTTTCTATAATGCATTGAATTGAATACATATTTATTTGTGTTTCTCATTTGTTTTTGGGGAACACTTCTAAAGAATTGTCGACAACATATACCTCTAGCATTTGGCGCCTGAAATCATCAAGAGCATATTATTATCACAAAAACAATAAATCTCGAACTCAATGAGGTACATTTGTATTCATAGGCTTTAAATGGTTATATGCTCATATATGGTATTCCATTTGTCTTTTGGTTATTGTTATTAGGGGCCGTTTGGTTCGGGTAATCTGAGATTACCTAGGTAATCTGAGTCTGGTAATGTTATATT
>CP025651.1:19231483-19254910 GCA_003576665.1 Ipomoea trifida
GAAATGGAAAACGTGTTGCTAGTAGCCAACCTTGGGGATGAAAATCCTAATGTTGTCGTAAACAACAGTGGGGGGAACGGCAACAATGTTGCACATTCCCAGGCACCAGTGAACGTTGGGTAACAAGGGGGTATCAGTTTGGAGGGGTATATCCCCACGATGAGGGTACCTACGGTACCAAGTGGTTCGGCTGAAAAACCGGACAAGTTTTCGGGAGCTTTTTTCAAGAGGTGGCAGCAAAATATGCTATTTTACCTCGCTACTCTCGTTGAAATTTGTTTTCGGGGCCAAGAAATTTGTTGTTGACAGGTTGTTTGATTTCAAAATGGTGGATTCAAAAACCGTGCTAAGTCAAGTTGAAGAGTTGCAATTACTCTTTGACGAGATTCGTGACGAGGGCATGCCAATCAGTGAAGCCTTCCAAGTGGCATCCATGATCCACTTGCTACCTCCAGGATGGAAGGACTTCAAGAACTACCTGAAGCACAAGCGAAAGGGAATGAGCCTGGAGGACCTGATTCAACGACTCCGAGTTGAGGAAGGGAACAAGACCAGTGATGGAAGAGGACCTCTCGTGGGAGGTGCCAAAGCCAACGTGGTGGAGCACGGGCAAAGCTCCAAGAAGGCCAAGAAGGGCAAGAAAAAGTTGGGTCCGAAAGGTGGCGTTTCCAAGGGCAAGTTCCTAGGGAAGTGCTACAATTGTGGCAAGATGGGCCACAAGTCCATGGAGTGCAAGGCTCCAAAGAAAAAGAACAAGGGTTCTGAAGCCAACATGGTTGGTGATATGAGCCAAAAGGTGGCTGAGATTAGCCTCTCGGCTATGGTCACCAAGGTGAACTTGGTGGGTTCCAACCCGCGCGAATGGTTCATCGACACTGGTGCAACTAGGCATCTATGTTGCAACTGGGGCATGTTCAGTACCTTTGAAGCCATTGAGGGTTAAAAGGTCTGGATGGGAAACTCTGCTCAGTCCAATGTTGAGGGCGTGGGCAAAGTGATTCTGAAGATGACTTCCGGGAAGGAACTAACATTGAATAATGTTTTGTATGTTCCGCACCTTAGGAAGAATCTTGTTTCTGGCTCGTTGTTTAACAAGCATGGATTCAAGATAGTCTTCGAATCGGACAAAGTAGTTTTGTCAAAGTTAGGGATGTTTGTTGGTAAGGGTTATGTAACTGACGGGCTTTTTAAGCTCAATGTAATGCCGATTATCAATAAAAGCAAAGTTAATTCCGTTTACTTGCTTGAGTCTTCTAATTTGTGGCATGGTAGACTAGGTCATGTTAATTTCAATTCTATGCGTAGATTAATTAGCATGAACCATATCCCTAATTTTCAAGTTAATACAAATAAGTGTGAAATTTGTGTTGAGGCAAAATTAACTAAAACTCCCTTCAAATCGATTGATAGGGAGACTGAGCCACTAGAATTGGTACATAGCGATTTGTGCGATTTTAGATCGATTCAAACCAAAGGTGGTAATAAATACTTTATCACGTTTATCGATGATTGCACACGATTTTGCTATGTGTATTTGCTAAAGAGCAAAGACGAAGCCAAAGAGAAATTCATTCTTTATAAGAATGAAGTGGAAAGCCAACTTAATTGAAAGATTAAAAAGGTTAGAAGCGATAGAGGTGGTGAGTACAAAGTACCTATCGGTGACTTCTGTGCGAGTGTTGGAATAATACACGAGCGTACTGCACCTTATGCACCTCAATCGAATGGTGTTGCCGAACGTAAGAATCGTACATTGAAAGAGATGATGAATGCGATGCTTATAAGTTCGGGCCTACCTCAAAGCATGTGGGGTGAGGCAATTTTGACAAGTAATTACCTTTTGAATAAGGTACCTCACAATAAGCTCGATAAGACTCCGTATGAGCTGTGGAAAGGTAGGAAACCTTCTTACCAATACCTCAAAGTGTGGGGGTGCCTTGCCAAAGTTTTGGTTCCAACACTTAAGAAAGTAAAGATAGGTCCAAAGACGGTGGATTGTATCTTTATTGGATATGCACACAATAGTAGTGCTTATAGGATCTTAGTACACGAGTCCCATAATCCGGACGTACATAAGAACATTATACTCGAATCAAGGAATGCAAGTTTCTTTGAAAATGTATTTCCTTATAGGTTTGATGAAAGACCAAGTACATCATCTCGAGAGGTCGAGAGATCTAGTACGTCGCTTTGAGAGGTCGACAGATCAAGTACGTCACTTCGAGAGGTCAACATACCAAGTATGTTACTTCGAGAGGTTAATGGACTGACTATGTCACTTCGATAGATGGACGGACCAGGTACATCACTTCGAGAGGTTGATGTTGCTATGGACAATGATGTCGAGTATTCTGAGGAAGAACCCGAGCTCAAGCCGAGACGTAGTAAACGGGCGAGAGTTGAGAAATCATTTGGTCCCGATTTTCTAACTTACTTGTTAGAATATGATTCGAACATTCTAACTTGTTTGATAGAAAATGAACCAGATTTTCTCTCTTGTTTGATTGAAAACGAACCTCGGACTTATAAAGAAGCTGTGACTTCTACGGAGGGTCCAATGTGGAAGGAAGCGATCAAAAGTGAAGTGGATTCTATCCTACAGAATCACACTTGGGAACTTGTTGATCTTCCTCCAGGTTGTAAACCTTTAGGATCCGAATGGATTTTTAAAAGGAAAATGAAACCGGATGGTTCCATCGAGAAGTATAAGGCTCGACTTGTAATCAAGGGTTACAGGCAACGAGAAGGCCTTGATTACTTCGATACGTATTCTCCTGTGACGAGAATAAACTCCATTAGGATGATTCTCGCCATAGCCGCATTGCGGAATTTGGAAGTTCATCAAATGGATGTGAAAACAACTTTCTTAAATGGCGAATTAGATGAGAAAATCTATATGGATCAACCCGAAGGGTTTGTGGTTCCGGGCCAAGAAAAGAAAGTGTGTAAATTAGTTAAATCGCTCTATGGTTTGAAACAAGCGCCTAAGCAATGGCACGAGAAGTTTGACCACTCGATGTTAACTAATGGGTTTAAAATAAATGAAAGTGAGAAATGTATCTACGTTAAAGAAACGGTAGATGGCTATGTCATTCTTTGTTTGTATGTGGATGATATACTCATCATTGGTAGTAATGATCGAATGATCAAGTCTACCAAGAACATGTTAAATGCAAGATTTGACATGAAGGATATGGGTTTGGCTGATTTAATCCTCGGGATTAAGATCATTAAAAGACCTGATGGTCTTGTGTTGAGCCAATCTCATTATGTTGATAAAATCCTTGAAAAGTTTAACAAGGATGATAATCAATTGGCTAATACACCGTTTGATACAAATCTTCAACTAACCAAGAACCACAGAGAGTGTATCTCTCAACTAGAATATGCTCGAGTAATTGGTAGCTTGATGTATCTTATGAGCTGTACTAGGCCGGATATTGCCTTTGCAGTTAGTAAACTTAGTAGGTATACTAGCAATCCCGGTGAGATGCACTGGAAGGCAATAGTAAGGGTCATGAGATACTTGAGGTATACTCGTGATCTCGGACTGCACTATGTAAGATATCCCGCTGTACTTGAAGGGTATAGCGATGCTAGCTGGATATCTGACATTAAGGATTCGAAATCCACGAGTGGTTATGTGTTTACACTAGCCGGTGCAGCCGTTGCATGGAAATCTTCCAAGCAAACAGTAATAGCTAGGTCCACAATGGAATCAGAAATGATTGCCTTGGACAAGTGCTGTGAAGAGGCTGAATGGCTACGCCATTTTTTGGAAGATATTCCTAATTGGGAAAGACCAGTACCTCCAATTTGTGTGCATTGTGATAGTCAAGCAACAATTGCGAGAGTAAAGAGTCAGATTTATAATGGTAAGTCTAGACATATGCGTCGTAGACATAACACCATTAAACAACTCCTCACAACTGGTGTTGTCTCGATTGACTTCGTGAGGTCAATAGACAATATAGCGGATCTGCTAACCAAAGGGTTGAGCAGAGAAGTTGTCGAGAAGTTGGCACGAGGAATGGGTCTAAAGCCCTTGGACTAAAAATTCCATAGTGGAAACCCAACCTAGCTGGCACCTAGATTCAATGGGAGAACTAAATTATGGAATAGCGTGCCACTGTGGGGGTCCCCGGACTCCCTACCACTCCTCGTTAAAACAGTGACTCCCGATCGAGGCTAGCACTTTAGTGCTTTAATGATTTGATTGTCATCTGACATATGCTGTGTATGCAATGTCAAATGGACATATGTTGAGTTGCGGGAAACTCGAGAAAGAATCACCTATGTGAGAGAGAAGTGAGGGTCGCTTCAAAGGAGAATTCAAGGGGCTTAATTCTTTAGAAAACTCTTGCAGAACCAGCAACGGTGTCCCACGACCAAAGTGGGCACAGTCATGAGAATAAAACGTGGCTGGAAGGTTCCTGTGTGAGGTTTGTCAATGTCTACACAAACGGCAGTCGGTTCAAAGATATCGCGTTCTACCGTACAGCCAATAGAGTATATAGATCTCATGACGCAAGGTTCAAAGGGTTACACCTACCTTTGCAATGCAGGAATCAACCGTTGAACGCAGTTGTTTCCGTTTTTCAAAATATCCTTGAAAATCACTTTTTCATTCATGTGGGGGATTGTTGGAAAATTACACTAAAATGGCATTTTAAGTGGTCATTTTGTGGTATAAATATATGTGGGTCCACTTCCAATTTTGGGTCGGGTCAAAGTGGATTCGAGTTCTTCGTTCTTAGACGAAGAGATTGATATATTATACGCTCAAAATGGATAATGGGTGAATGAGAAATTGATTCTCAAAGTAGACCCATTAGAAATGGAATTCAAGTGTGGAAAAACTTATGTAGCTTTGATCCAAATTGGTTTGGAATGAACCTTTGCACCACTATATATACAAGGGTCTTATTATGACTAAGTAACTTGTATAGCATAGAGGCTCTCTCTCGCGCGCAGGGGGAGGGGGGTGCAAATCAAATCCCAAATTGGCAGGCCTTGCGGGCTAAGTTATACCACATTTTCGAACGAGTTTTCCATCTTAGACCACATGAGATCGAACTGACCTCTCGAGAGGTAGTCCAATGTCTCGAACCAAGTCGCGTACGAGGGCGATATCGCGCAACGCGCGTTCGATGTCTCGCGGACCAATTTGATGTCTCGAGCCACGTCTCGTCGCAGTGCGATGTCTCGAAGCCAGCACTTCTCGACGTCTCGCGGCACGAACTATGTCTCGAACTCGATCTCTCGAAGGTACGCAGACACGAACGATGTCTCGAACAGCGACTCTGGTGACCTCTCGATTGCGACCTTTCACCTATGTAACACCCCAATTTTCACATCTTGGATTTATTACAAAATCCTAATAATACAATACGTTGCGGAAGCGCCTATCCAGCAGAAAACTGGGTGTTACCGCCACGCTTGGGTATCTCTCCTATACCCAAACGCTAAGGCTAAACTTACAACCTAAAATAACCATATCAACATCCAAATATGTACATATGGAAATAATCCTTCCAGGGTGTCTATTCTAGGATAGAGTAGTCTTCAACCTCAACTCCCATCCTATTCAGAGCTCATCGGCCATAGGGGCCCACGCTAGACTGCATCTAATAAATGACACAATGAAGTGTAGTTAGCGCGACGGCTAAGTAAGGATATCCATGGTCACTCGAAAATAAACAAAGGTTTTTGAAAATAACCATCAATAATACAATAAGGTAAGATAAACGTTACCCAGCAATCGCAGTCTACCTGCAAGCAGTTTAACAACAAGCAATTTCACATTATGTCAGTAATTTCGGCACATAACACAGCCATTAATTCACCCGTGGGGTACACAACGCCCACACAACTGTTAGAACACCCGACAGTTAGCTCTCACACATCACCCGTGGGGTATACAACTCCCACCTTTAATTCACACGTGGGGTACGAAACATATCCACTTTTAATTCTCGGTGGGGTACGAAACACATCCACCTTTAATTCACACGTGGGGTACGAAACACATCCACTTTTAATCCACACGTGGGGTACTCAACACATCCACGTTTAATCCACACGTGGGGTACTCAACACATCCACGTTTACTTCATTATCACATGACTCCACAATCAATATACTTACTCAAGTATATTTCCCAAACCCACATACTTAGTGTTAATCACATCACAGAAAGTCAAGTATAGAGTCATAATAATTTTCAAAGCACAAATATTTTCCAAGTTAGTAAAATACCAAAATAATAATTTGTCTTCAAAAATATTCACCCGGATGCCCGTAGGCTTTCGAAATTTCACAATACTCAAGGTTTAAAAACATCGGGGAAAAACCGGGTCATAAACAAGTCAAAAACGAGTCCGCGTCCGCGGGTTCGGCAAGTGGCGCCGCAACTAGGCGCCCACGGACGCGCGTCCGTGCCCGCGTCCGGCCTTTCGGCCGTGACGCCGTAAATCTGGACGACGATGGACGCGCGTCCAAGGCCGCGTCCACCCCAAGTCTGCGAGAAAATTTCTGGCGCAGTCCGAAAGATTGAGCCGATAAAAATAGTTCCCGAACTCTTTTTCACTTGAAATTTTTATGGTAGAACCCCAACTTATAGTACTTGATGTCCATAAAAAGTTTTGGTCGTTTTGATCCGCGAATAAACCCAGAAAATTCCATTTTTGCCCTTGGCAGTGTGCGGTTTTTCTCTCTGGACCAGTTTTGGAAAAAAATGCGAAAACCATACTTATACTACTCCGATCATTATGAAATTTTATATGTAGGTTCTACACTTATAGAACTACATGTACAAAAAAAAATAGGATCAAAATACCTTACCAATTTTTCCCAATAAATCTCGGAAGTTACTGCCAGAGACTACCTTTATTTTTTTCCACTATTTTCACAAGTATAAGCCTATATAGGCATAAATACAACATATACATGCATAAATTAGCTATGAACATGCATACAAAAATTACTAAACGTTAAGTGTAGTTTCTTTGAGCCAACTTGTAAATCTATAACATAGCACATAATTTTCATATAAAATTCCTAATCATATAATTTCCTAGCAATTGTCTACCTTCAAGTGATTGAGCCAACTTAAGGGATTTTTTACCTCAATGGAAGATTTCTAAAACCTCAAAAAGTTGCTAGTTCCTTCCTTGAATTCAAGACCCTAACAATATCACCACAATAACAATATTTTTCATGCACTAAACATTAACACTTAAGTTCTAGAGATGAATAAATCTAACAAAGTCTAAGATCTTACTTACACTTGATCCCTTGGATTGGAAACCACTTTGGGGCAACTTGATCATAATGGAAGACTTAAGATAATTTCCCTTCTTATTTCTCTAGTGTGTATTTCGAACAAGGAGTGGAGAGTGAGAGAGATGATCATGTGATCTTGTGTGATATTGTTCTTGAAGATCAAGTAACAAGTGCAACTAGGCCATACCTCATAAATGCCACATTAAATGATCAATCTTAGTCTAGATTTGCCTTCATACCTCATTAATGCCACATTAAATGCCCAAATCTTAGTCTAGATTCACCTTGCCACATGTCCTCACCCCATGGAGTCCTTACAAGATCTCAAATCTAATTGGCCAGTTTATGCTTAAATCAGATGATTGTTCGGTGGATTATAACTTAATTCGGGAAAATTCTAACACCAAAATTATCCTAAAAATATTCGCGTCGTAAATCACCAATTTTGGGAATTTTCCGGTATCCCGCGAAATTTAGGTACAGAGTCCGTAACAATTTATCCCTTACAGTCCATTTAAAATTTCTCTTGAACTAACTAGAAATTCAGGCTTAATCGTATGATACTTAATAATTCAAATTCTAGAAAATTCGAACTGAATCTATATCCTTAAAATTTTCTCGGTTCGTGACCGGTACGTAGTTCGCAGCTTATCGATAACTAATCCTAAAAAAAATTATCTCGAGCACCGAATCGTCTTCTCTTAAATGTCATAGCTTAAAAAAAAATTTATACTGCTACTCTCGAATTTTAACCTTGTCGTAAAAACCGAGGGGTTACACAATGAAATTATGATATAGGAAGCTATGGATTTTCCTTGTTGTGTAAATGACTGGATCTTAGTTGTACTATGAAATCTTGATTTTGCAAACGCCTATTGATATTTTGCAGTGGTAGTTTGTTCCCCTACATGTCTCATGTGGAAGTATATAAAATATTGATATTTATTATATTTGTATAGGTTCATGAGTATTATCTCTTGTTCTATTTTCATAACTTGTTTACGTGATAGTAACAACAATAACTCTGCAGGTAGTTTGAATATTGATGTTACAACGTGTCCAGTTTCATCAATAATTTTCACATCCATTTTGCACATGTTCATTTTCAAGTTCATATTTTTAGAATTAGTAGGAATGAGTGTAGTACTTGATTTGTGTGTGCGCGTGTGTGTGTGTTTTTTTTCTTTCTTTTTTTTTTTAAAAAAATTGTTTTTATTGAATTGATATTAACCTTCGAGTTAAATTGTTTTCCACTTTGTGCATAATTTTTTTTTAAATAGTCACTGCATAGCTGTAGCCCTCCCAAGTGAGAGGTCACAGGTTCGATCCCTAGTGGGGGTGTTGGCTCGTTGTGCTTCAGTAGGTTGAGAAAGTATGTATGAATACATACTACATTGTAACACAGTCAATAGTATTCAAAAAAAAATAGTGACTGCATCCTATATACCAAGTATTTTTGTTGTGAAGGTTGATGTTGATTTTACCAGTAATCTAAGTAAGTTGAGTCTAGAATATGAAATGAATTGTAAATTTATATTAGTTCTAATATATTTAATGAATGCACAATAAGTATTTTAGATACATGATAAATGAATGATTCAACGGTGGCTATTTTGAAATTTCTTCAATTTTCTAGATTTGCCAAATTAATTGCAACATTGTTGTAGTCTCGACATCTTTTCAACGCATCAAGTGTGTTACAATGCTCTATTGACAGTTTTAATAATGAGTTTTAGATGTCCTTACATAAGATAATGATGTAATTAACATTTACATCTTATTATCAACATAAAAGCATACCAGTCCTTTAGATGTTTTTCTCAAGGTTCATTTGGTTCAACCATTATTGTTGAATGAGTTATTGTGGATAAAGAAATCCCTAGTTTAAAAAATAAGATTAGATAAAGTAGTAAAAATTTGAACATACATTTTAAATATGATGTAGTCCAAAAGATATTACGAGGTAGTTTCTCGCTTCAATTTATTGGGTTATTTGAATACTCCCATTGTCAACAAATCCCCAAGTGCTTCAAACTATTCTTTTTTATTTTTTTATGGTATTAATAAAATACTTGGAAAAATATGTAACATTTCTATTTTGAATGGTGCAAGTAACGATGGCTTTCAATAGCCATTATGTGGTGCCATGTAACAGAAACCGTTACATGACCTATATTGATGGTTCTATAGGTATAAAAGGGATAAGTCCCCCACTGCTCAGGTTACAGACTATATACATACACCATCTATTTTGAACCTGAGAGCAAGTGGGAGACACTCTGCAGAAATACACAGACAATCAAAGGCATCAACAAGCGCAATCTAAAGGACACTATGGCTGGAGGTTAGTACAGTTATGTGTATTAGTCTAACATTTGGTATTAGAGCCTTGAAATCTCTGCCTAGTTGTCTATATTGCATGATTTGTATTTTTACAGAATATAATTTGTAATATACTTTTCTGAAAAATCAATATTACATGAGTATGTATTCTGTTAAGTTTTTATTAACCAAACTACCATCCGGAGAAAGGATGGGCGAATCTGGTGGATTGGCTCCGCGTCACTCCACTAGACACAAAACACCACAGGAAGGCCTGGTGGAAAGACTCCAAAGGCAGATAGATGATTTGGAAAAGAAAGTAGAAGCAAGAGAACACTCACAAGAACCGGAGGTAAGAATGGCCGCTCCATTCTCTCCTGACATAATGGAAGTTCCTCTTCCAAAAGACTTTCGACTACCCACCATCAAGGCCTACACTGGCACTTCAGATCCACGTACCCATATGACAAGATACAAGGCAGCCATGGTCATGATTGGGGCAAGCGATGCCATAATGTGAAGAGCGTTCTTGTCCACTTTGGACGGGACTGCTCAAGATTGGTTTAACACAATCCCAGACGGATCAATTCAGACTTTTGCAGAGCTATCTAAAAGTTTCTTGTCTTATTTCTCAGGGAGTATACAACATAAGAAACCATTCTCACATCTCGGTGGGGTAAAGCAGGATAAGGGAGAAAGCCTGCGAGACTTCTTAAGCAAATGGAAAAAAGAAGTCAACAACGTATATGACTTCGATTCGAAGGCAGCGATTCTCATCTTCATCCAAGCACTGAGGTCAGGTGATTTCCACAAACAAATGAACACCCACCACCCACGCTCTTACCGCGGATCTGTCCAAGTATTGCAGATTCCATAGGCAGGTGAGCCATGATACCGATGAATGCAACGTGTTAAAACGCCAGATTGAGGAGCTCATCCAGAGGGGATACTTCAGACAGTTCGTCAAACGGTCAGGCCAGCAAAAGCCGGGCCAAAAGTCAAGCCAGCAACAACCTCCGCGTAATTTACCAAAAAATGTTTGGAAGAAGGATGACAGCTCCGAGCCGTCGTCATCCTCGAGTGGTAAGAAAAGGGAGCACGACCAAGTTACAGTAACAGATCTCTCTGACAAAGACATAGAGGAGCCTAGGAAACACAAGAAGTAGACCATACACTTCATCTACGGAGGTCCTGCAGGCGGAGACACACAAGCAGAGAGGAAGAAGTGGAGTCGCCAGTTATATGTAGGTGAGGTGGTCAGCCTTCCAAAGGGAAAAAAGCAGAGGAGGGAAGCCATTACCTTCTCTGACGATGACCTCCCAGAAGGTCCACTGCCTCACCGAGATGCGTTGGTGATCAAGATGGAGATCAACGACAGCATTGTGCATCGCATACTCGTAGACACCGGAAGCTCAGTCAACGTGATGTACTACGACGCTTTCACCAAACTGGGACTCCCCAGAAATCAACTCAAAGAGGTACGGACTCCACTTTCTGGTTTTACTGGGGATTCAATAGAGACAGAGGGATCCGTGGTACTACCAGTAGAGATAGGTGTGAGCCCCAACACCTCCAAAATAAACATGGAGTTCATCGTTGTGAAACTCACATGTGCCCATAACATCATACTGGGGAGGCCGGCTCTGGAAGATTTGAAGGCGATAATTTCGATGGAGCACCTGTGCATGAAGTTTCCCACGCCATACGCGATAGGAGTTGTGAGAGGAGATCAAAGAGCAGCTCGTAGCTGCTACGTCAAAGCGTGCAAGAAAATTGGACAGAAAGATCTACAGGTCCACACCATCGCAGAAAATGTGCCGAGAGAAGAGGAGGGCTGGCCCCGCGCCGAGCCTGCATCTGAAACAGAAGACGTGGTGGTCGATCCTGCACAAGCAGATAGGGTTGTAAAGATTGGTACTGGGTTGGCACCCGAACTAAGAGCCCAGATAGTCGAAGTCATCCGACAGTTTAAAGAAGTTTTTGCGTGGGGCCTAGAAGACATGCACCTCAGCCAGTTCGACATTGAATTCAAACCAAGGCCCGCCATCAAAGGTCAAGTTCTTGCAGACTTCATAGTGGAATGCACAGCCCGCGAGGTGACGGAGCAGGTGGAAAATGAAGATGGGGGATGGTGGACCTTGTCTACGGATGGCTCATCCAACAGTAAAGGTTGCGGTGGTGGAGTAGTGCTCATCACTCCGGAAGGATTCCGCGCTTACTATGCAATCAGGTTCCACTTCAAGTTATCTAACAATGAGGCAGAGTATGAGGCCCTCCTCAACGAACTGCGGTTAGCAGCAGGACTACGAGCAGAAAAAGTTCGCATCCGGTGTGATTCCAAGTTAGTGGTCGGCCAGGTGACGGGGGAGTACAAAGCCAATGAAGGGAACATGCAAACATACAGGGACGCAGTGCTGCGAACCTTGCGAGAATTCGAGGGGTATGAAATTCACCAAGTACCTCGAGAACAGAATGCTGACGCTGACATGCTCTCCAAGCTGAGCACTGGGATCCCTGGCCACATTCGTAAGATTGCTCGGGTTGAGGATTTGGAGACATCCAGCATCGATATCTCATGGGTCTGCCCCGTGCAATCCAGAGAGCCATGTTGGATTGACCACATCACAAAGTACAAGAAGGAAGGCACTTTACCAGTGGACGAGCAAGATGCAAAGCTAACAAGGTTGCGGGCACCCAGCTACGTGATATTGGAAGACAAGTTGTATAAACGATACTATAATGGCACACTCTTGAAGTGTGTGTACCCTGACGAAGCAGAGCTGATGATGAGAGAAGTCCACGAAGGAGTGTGCTCCGCGCATCAAGGAGCATACACCATAGCTCGACGCATCATGCTGCAAGGTTTCTTCTGGCCAAAGATGTTGAAGGATTGCGCAGAATACGCCAAGCGATGCCCTAAGTGTCAAGAGTTCCAGACATTGCCAGGACGACCCGCAACCAACTACACTCTGGTGAGCACAGCAGTTCCATTCTCGAGATGGGGAATAGACTTGGTAGGAGCCCTTCCCACGGGCTCGGGAAGCCGGAAGTACATTATCGTAGCCATTGACTACTTCACCAAATGGCTGGAAGCTGAACCGCTGGCTAGTATCACAGCAGCCAGGTGTAAAAAGTTCGTGGAGAAGAACATACTGTGCCGCTTCGGCATCCCCATCCAAGTAATCACGGACAACGAACGTTAATTCGAAGGCAGAGAGTTTTCAGACTTTTTGACGGAATGGGGCATCAAGCATAGTCGGGTGGCGGTGTCATACCCACAGGCAAATGGTCAGGTGGAGAATGCCAATAGAACCATCCTTGATGGTTTGAAGAGGAAATTGGAAGCAGCTGGCGGGGCGTGGGTTGAAGAACTGGACAACATCCTTTGGACCTACC
Source organism: Ipomoea trifida (assembly GCA_003576665.1). Classification (NCBI taxonomy): domain Eukaryota; kingdom Viridiplantae; phylum Streptophyta; class Magnoliopsida; order Solanales; family Convolvulaceae; genus Ipomoea; species Ipomoea trifida. Next base: position 19,244,486 of record CP025651.1, read on the forward strand.
GCTCAACCCCAAGGAGGGCTACGGGTGAAACTCCTTTCGCATTGAGTTATGGGTTCGAAGCTCGAGCTCCAGCAGAGGTGATGATACCAAGTAGAAGGATGGGAGAGTACGAGGCAGAGCAAAATGAGATCCAACAGGGAACCGATCTCAATTTCATAGATGAAAGGCGAGAAGCTGCGTTCTGTAGGATGGAAAACTACAACAAGCAGTTGAAGTCCTATCATGACGCCAAAGCTAAACCCAGGTACTTTCAAGTAGGTGATTATGTTTTGAGAAGAAGGGAAGCCAGTCAACCCTTGGAAGGAGGCAAGTTCACGAAAAAATGGGAGGGTCCGTACATCATTGACGAAGTGATTCACCCAGGAACTTACAAGTTGACGACAGTAGGTGGCAGGTTGATTGATAGGATATGGAATTCAGAACACTTAACAAAATTTTATCATTAGGAAGTCAAGTCCTGGTCTGTCCAGGTTGTCTTGGTCCGTCCACAGTGTTGGTCCGTCCAACCCAGATGAATAAAATTCCATGTTTTCTATATAAAAAGAGGCATCATATAAGTTGGAAAAAAAAAATAATAAATAAATAAATAAATATATATATATATATATATATATATATATATATATATATTTATCGAGGTCCCACCTCGGCACAAAGCCGAGGTGAGGTTTCCACCTTGGCACAATGCCGAGGTGAAACCTCGGCATGGTGCCGAGGTCCCACCTCGGCACTATGCCGAGGTAAAACCTCGGCCCAGTGCCGAGTTGAAGCCTCGGCACAACGCCGAGGTCCCACCTCGGCACAAGGCCGAGGTGAAACCTCGGCCCAGTGCCGAGGGCCAAAAAAAAAAAAAAAAAAAAAGAAAAGAAAAGAAAAAAAAGTTGGGCATGAGTTAAAAAAAAAAAAGAAGTTGGGCATGAAGATAATTCGAAAAACAAAACAAGTGTTCAAAACAACTCGAATCTAGTATTCAAAAAACCAATACAAGTGTTCAACACACGAATAACTGCGAAACTAGTATTCAAAAAACAGTGCGAATGCGGATAACAACGAAAAATAAATCAGATATGCTAAGCATCCTTCGTAGCAGTGGTGGGATCCTCAGCAGCGTCCTGGGCAGCAGTGTTGGTGTTGTCAGGACGATCAGACACTCCCGCATCAGCAGCATCAACAGGGGATATGTCGTACTCCTCAGACTCAAGGTCAGGATTCTCCATAAACTGAGGTAAGCCCACAGCCCCCGGATCAAAATTAGGATTCTTTTCCTTAAGCACCGGATAAATCTGTTGCTGCATGGTGAACATTCCAAGGTCGAATGCTAGCTGAGTCTGTGCCTCGAGTGCAGCCCGACCAGCCGCGGACGCAGAAAACTCCTCTACAGCTTCTGGAGTGCTCATGAACTCCTGGACGTCATCCTTGAACTCAGATGACTGCTTGTACATCTCTCGTGCCTTTTCCAGCTTGGTAACAGTAACACGAGTCTCCTTGTGCCCCTTTCGCTCATCCTTCAGCTTCTGGTCTAACTTTGAGTAATCAGTTTTCAGCGTTGTGATCTCTTCCCTCAGTTCCTTCAACTCGGCATCCTGCAGCAGTTGGTCTTCTGCGAGTTTCTTCCTCTGCGAAAGAGAATCGCGGAGCATAGCTTCGTACTGCGAATGAAGACTGTCCCCTATCAACACAGACTCCATCGCCATTTTGCAATATCGCTCCCGTAGCGCAGCCAAACCCTGCTCTTCAAGAATTTCTGCATCTCTTGGGGTGACGAGGCTAGGAACAAGCTCGGGGGCGTCAATAGTACCTTCCAAGAAGGATTTCCCGGGGAGCACATCTATACCGAGCCGGACCAAGTTGGTTCGAATGCGTGGAACTGGTAAGGCTTCTCATTGCTCGGGGGGCTGGGCAGACAATCCCTCGGGTAAGGGATCCACATCCGAAGTTGGAGCCGGGGGCTGAATTGAAGATCCTGGCTGAGTTGAAGACCTTGTTCGCGGAAGCGTCAGGTTACAAGCTCCTCCACCAGATGTGGAGGCTTGACTCTTCTTTCCCTTTTTGTCAGTTTTGCTTCTCTTGGAAGGATACTGCCCGCTTTGCGACACGTACCGAGCAGCTGTTGACGATATAGCACATTTCGACGACATAGCACCTGCAAACAATTTCAAGTTATGACAAACAGTTACAAGAAAACAGCATGCAAGAAACAGCTAAACACCGAGAGGGGTACCAGGTACGTCAAGGGCAGCTGGCCGGATCCTCTTAAACCCCAAATTCTGAAGCCACCACTCAGAAGTACTCCCGACAACCTTAAAAGGACCACCCTTCCGAAGTTTCTTGACCTTCCTACGCATATCTGGACTCTCGTCTAAAGTTGGATGGCATCTAACTCGGGTACTCCATGCGACAGCAAAAGGAGAAGGAATACCTAGGGAGACAAAGAAGAACCTAGACTTCCAGTCCTTGTTGAAGGAGGGACGATCATCGAAAAGCGGCTTATGGGGCATAGAAGAGATACACACGAAACCCTTGCCCTCTCTAGGTGCCCTCATGACTCTAAACAACGACTGGAAGAGACCTAAGGAGGGTTTCATCCGTTTTTGGCGACACACAGAAAGAAATCCCCCGACCCGGAACCGTTGTCATAACCAAGACAGTTGCCGTTCAAACTACCAAGACACCTTACTCCTCGGCATCAATGCGCAACGGTCCAACTCCCCAGCATTGATGGCCAACGTTCAGCTCCTCGGCATTGATGACCGACGTTCAGCTCCTCAGCATTCAACACCTTAAGTATTGATGTCCAACGTTCAACTCTTCATCAATGCTCCGTTACTGAGCTGAAAGGAATAAAAGGACTCACAACCACATAGTGAGGGGGACACTTCTTACTAGACAATACATACCGAATTCACTTGTACACTGAGCACTACGCTCAATATTGTATTCAAACATTCAAATACTCAAATAATATACCGGTAATGCATTATTACCGTCAGCATAAATTGTGATTAATCATACTTAATATAATGAAATTTAGCCCACAGGCAATTTTGTTATATTTATATGATTGATCAGGTTAAAATACCAAACTATGACCATAATTTAGCCCACAGGTAATTATGTGTCGGCATATAGTTTTTGGTAGTTTTTTAACATTGAGAATAGAAATTCAACCTTGTACCCATCTCATTTATATTCTAATCTTCCTAGGTCCATTATGCATAAAAATTTAGCCCACAGGCAATTTTTATGGCATTCGGATCTACGATATGCATAATTTACATTGGTAATGTATGCAATTCAGTTCTATCTATGCCTCAAAATTCTAATCCAAACCTTTATCTTTACATCATCTCAATCCGTTACTCACACAGATTTGAACATCGAAGTTCCAGAACTTAGGGGCGACAACTATAAAATGTGGAAGGAAACTATTCTTCTTAATCTAGGGTGGAAAGACTTAGACTACGCTGTTCACAATGAGAAACCGCCAGTCCCCACTAAAGAAAGTACCCAAGATGAGGTTGCGCTATATGAGCGATGTGATAGATCTAATCGGCTCAGCACAATGTACATCAAGGCGAAAATATCCAATGGGATTCGGGGTTCCGTTAGTGAAAAGCATAAAGATGTCCGAGCATTGCTCAAGGCTATTGACGACCAGTTCGTCACTTCAAAAAAGGCTTTGGCAAGCACCCTCATCATGAGATTCTCCTCTCTTCGTCTCACTTCCGTTAAAGGTGTGCGTGAGCACATCATGGAATTGCATGACATTGTGGCTCAACTTAAGACTCTTGGGGTAGATATGTCAGATAACTTTCTCGTTTATTATGCTTTGTACACCCTACCATCATCATACGGACCTTTTAAAATCTCTTACAATACACATAAGGAAAAATGGTCTATAAATGATTTAATGACCATGTGTATGTGTTCAAGAAGAAGGTAGATTGGTGATGGAAATGGGTGAAAGTGCCATGCTGGCTACGGCAAGTGAGAAGTCTAAATCTGGTAAATCTCGAGGTTCCACTTCAAAGGCTAAGGGGAAAGGAAACATTCCACCTCAAGCTGACATAAAGAAGGTGCATAAGTGTTTCTTCTGTAAAAAGAAGAGACACATGAAGAAGGATTGCATCAAGTACAAGAAGTGGTTCGAGAAGAAAGGTAATCTATCCTCATTCGTTTGTTATGAATCCAATATGTCTGAAGTTAACGCTAATACTTGGTGGATTGATTCTGGTTCTACAATCCACATTGAAAACTCTTTATAGGGAATGCAAAATCTGAGGAAGCTGGTGGGAAATGAACGGACCATCTTATCAGGAAACAAGATGGGATCGCAAGTGGAAGCTATTGGAACATGCAAACTTGTTTTAAATAGTGGTTTTGTATTGTTTTTGGAAAAAAACATTTTATGTACCAAGTTTCTCCCGAAACCTTATTTCAGTATCCAAACTAGCTTGTGCCGATGGGTTTTTCATTTACTTTTCAAGACAAAAGTTTGAATATTTTTAATAAATCATCTCGTAATTGATTTGGTACATTCTCTGATGGTCTTTATCATTTACATTTACAAAACAATACCACTTATAGTTCATTGCATGTTCATTCCGGTTCCAAAAGATCAAGTAATAGTGAGAACTCCTCCATGTTATGGCATCGGAGATTAGGTCATATCTCCCTTGAACGTATAAAGAGATTAGTAAATGACGGGGTACTTAGTACTCTTAATTATACTGATTTCGAGACTTGTATAGACTGCATTAAGGGAAAGCAGACTAACAAGTCTAAGAAAGGTGCCAAAAGAAGTTCAAGCATATTGGAAATCATACACACTGACATTTGCTGTCCAGATATGGATATGTCAGGTCAGAAGTATTTCATCACCTTGATTGATGATTACTCGAGATTTACTTATGTGTATTTGATTCATAATAAAAATGAAGCATTGGATGCCTTCAAGTCTTTTAAGGCTGAAGTTGAGAACCAATGTAGGAAACAAATACAGATAGTAAGATCCGACAGAGGTGGTGAATACTATGGTAGGTACACTGAAAGTGGACAAGCACCTGGTCCATTTGCTAAGTTTCTTCAAGACCATGGGATTGTTGCCCAATATACCATGCCTGGTTCTCCGGACCAAAATGGTGTTGCTGAAAGAAGAAACCAAACGCTTATTGACATGGTGCGGAGTATGCTTAGCAACTCCAAACTTCCTAAGTTTTTGTGGGCCGATGCGCTTAAGACGGCAACGTATATATTAAACCGTGTTCCAACCAAGGCTGTTCCAAAGACACCATTTGAGTTATTTAAAGGTTGGAAACCGAGTTTGCAACATATGCGTGTTTGGGGATGCCCGTCTGAGGTAAGGATATATAACCCACAAGAAAAGAAGTTGGACCCAAGGACTATTAGTGGTTTCTTTATTGGATACACACAGTCATCCAAAGGGTATAGGTTTTATTGTCCATCTCATTCGACTATAATCGTGGAATCAAGAAATGCTAAGTTTCTTGAAAATGACATGATTAGTGGGAGGGATATATTCAATGATTTGATTTCTAATCATGATCATACCGAATCATGTCCTTCTACGTCATCATATAGGTTGATAATAGATTCAAGCACCCCTCAAGATCAAACGGGTGTTGAACAATCTATTGAAGAAATTCCACGAGATGCTGATATTATCTCAACCGATCAACTAATTCAGGAAATTCCTGAAGCGGTAGTTGAACCACTAACTTCTCAAGGAGATGGTAGTTCAACTTTGAGGCGATCTGTTCGAGATAAAAGATCGGCAATTTCTAGTGATTACATAGTGTATCTACAAGAGTCTGATGTTGGAGCTGAAAATGATCCAGAAACGTTTTCACAAGCCATAAATTGTAAAGAGTCTGATTTATGGTTTGAAGCCATGAAAGAAGAAATGAATTCTATGCGGAGCAATGGGGTTTGGGACCTTGTTGAGTTGCCTAATGGGGCCAAGGCCATTGGCTGTAAATGGGTCTATAAGACTAAAAAGGACTCATTAGGCAACATCGAGCGATACAAGGCTAGTGTGACACCCCAACTCTTCGCCACGACAAAATCTCGCCACACAAGATTCCAGTCGAGGTTCGGCATCCAAAAACACACCCATAGGACCAATGCATGCACCGCAGGCTTACTTGCAAACCGCGGATAAGAGCCGGGCAACCATCACATGCCGCTGGGACTTCCCGAGCGAACAAAGACGCGGCTGGGAGCCGCCCAAGCCCTTTATCCGTTTCAGAAGGCCAAGGGACGCCCAGCACCGACCTGGAGAGCAGCCATAGCATTTATCACAGCAATAAAAGCTCCCCACCGTCCAGGATAGCGAACAGTCCGCCCACAATCAAAGGAGTACGCCTCTTCACCTCCCCTGGCAGCAAGTAGTATAAATAGGGATCATTTTCCCCTTTCTAAAATTGGCTTATGCTTACTTTTGCTCGTCCATAGCACTTAAGTAGAGCGCCCCCTTAGAACCAGAGATTCTGAGTGATTTTACGGCCAAGCAGGGTGCTAGTCCTTCCTATTTTGTACTGTAATCGGAGGGACATTATTTAATAATTCAATAAAGGGTATTTTCTATTACTTTCGGTCGCACTCGTTCGGTGAAAGGGTCTTTATAGAGTCAAGGTGGTCTAGTTCGTGCTAAAGGCCGAATAGACGCCGCACGGTTTGATTGTTGAGAAAATCGCCCCGTGACAGTTGGTATCAGAGCGACTCGATCCGAAGAGAGCCAACAGTGCGCACCAAACAAAGGGGAAGTCAGACTACGCACTTGAGTACTGCTGATGGCCACGGAAACCCGAGAAGAGGTTCCCATCGTCCAGGACGGACAACAAACGATCGCGGAACCTTCCAGGAGACGGAAGGGTTCCAAGTCAAGAGACACCCGAACGGCCCCTCCAGTGACGGATGGGGAGACACTTCGGTTAAAACTCGAGACTCTAGAGTTCGGTTACGACCGTTTAGAGGAGCGCCTGGAAGCGGCCCTGGAGAGAGTCGACCTGTTAGAGACACGGGAAGACCCAGGGACAGTCGGGCTCAAAACGCTCTTACATGGTCTACAAGACGCGACGAAGGAGCTCGAGGATCAGGTACGTGAATCGGTCACCGCATGCTACGCACAGGCCGAGGCCCTGAAAGATGAAAGCAGGGCCCGTGCCACCTTGCTAGAGCGGCAGATGGCCGAACTTCTTAGACAATTCGAAGTTCTACGACGGACACCCGTCAGGAACAACGCACCGCCGGAGCGGAACGAGGCCATCCGAATCGATGTGCCCAGACCCGCACCTTTCAAAGGTAACCGAGACGCCAAGGAAGTCGATAGCTTCCTATGGCAGGTCGAACAATACTTAGACCACCAAAACGTTCGGGACGAAAACACACGGATTCGCACAGCCGCGCTCTATCTCGCCGATAACGCGGGCCTCTGGTGGAGGCGTAAGGCCGCGGATCTAGCGAGGGGCGCCATCACAATGGACACCTGGGTGGACTTTGTGCGAGAGTTCAAGAAACAATTCTACCCGGCCAATGCCGTCAACGAGGCACGGGCCAAGTTACGAGTCCACCGCCACAATAAGTCCATCCGCGAATACGTGGAGACATACACCGCCCTCATGCTACAAATCCCCGGTATAAGCGACGATGAGGCCCTATTCCAATTCATGGACGGACTCACGGGATGGGCCAAGACTGAAGTCCTGCGTCGCAACCCGGCGACTCTAGACGAAGCCATCGCCTACGTAGAGTCACTACCCGAGAAAACACCCGAACAGTACCCTAAACCCAAAGACAAGGGTAAGGAAAGAATGCACTCACCTCCACGGAATTACGACCGGCAAAAGAGTCCAAACTCGCGTTTGAATGAGCAAAAGAAGCCTTTGCGCTGCTTCGTTTGTCAAGGGGACCACAAGTTTTCCAATTGCCCCAAATATGGAAAGCTCAGTGCGATGTTTTCCCGAAACAACGACGAACCGATAGAGGATCCGAGCGACGAGGAGGACGACGCTTTACAGATGAGTTCCCTCAAGGTTCTGGGCGCCATCTCTCACCCATCATCGACGACAGATCTCTTATACGTGGACGTGGTTATCAACGGTAAGAAAAGTCGAGCACTGATAGATACGGGAGCCACCCACAACTTTATAGAGGAAGCCGAAGCGACGCGTCTGAAACTAAGGACCGAATCGCGTCGACAGTTAATCAAAACCGTCAACCAACGGCCACAACTGACTGTAGGCATCGCAAAGGACGTAACGGTTCGGGTAGGACCGTGGAAAGGACGCGTTTCTTTCACAGTAACGGCCATGGATGATTATAAAATAGTGCTGGGGATGGACGCAATGAAACAACATCACATCGTACCTCTCCCTCATCACCGTAGCATCTCCATTCAACAGTCTGATCACCCACTGATTATTCCGGCAGTTCCTCCGTCTGTAATGAAGATTAATCGATTGTCGGCCATGGCCAAGTCCGGAGAAAGCGAAGTCCGTGGCCCCTTTCACGGAGCACCGCGCAGCAAAGTGAGGCCGTACGAAGGCTTAGCCGTCAAAGACATCAAGAAAATCCGACAACAAATGAAGGGTAAGCTGACTAAACTCACTTTAAAGTTTGGGGGCGAGCCAATCCTCCAAATCTTACTATGAAAAGGAGATTGAGAAGCTGAATTTGACAATTGAGAAAAAAGATCTTGAAATTCATAAGAAGAGTTAGGAGTCCAAGATGATTTTTTTTTTTGATTTGGAATTGGAATTGTAATTGCAATGTTTGTTATAAGTGTTTATATGAGAACTGGTTTATCAACTGTAGGGCTATTGCAGCTAAAGTAGAGTTGTGTTTATGAGAAATGTTTCAGTGTATGTAGTGTTTCAATTGTTTTGGTTGAATGAGAAGCTTGGTTGCACAATATGATAGTCTGCTATTTACAATATCAGTGTATGTAGTGTTTCAATGGTCATTTACAATATCAGTGAATGAGAAGCTTGGTTGCACAATATGATAGTCTACTGTTTCAATTGTTTTGGTCAAATGTATCAGTGTATGTAGTGTTTCAATGGCTATTTACACACATTAGGATAGTCTGCTAAATACCAAAATGTCAAATGAATGCCAAAATGGAAATAGATTCATTAAATACCAAACTGCGTACAGAAGTCTGCTAATTGTTATACTGTCAAAATGGTCACATTTACACAATTGTCTAACTTGTGACCAAGAGTTTACCAAAACATAACCATGTCATCCAAAACAGAGTGGTAATACATTACAGCACCCTACCAAAACATAACCACTAGAGTGCACATAAGCACCCTACCAAAACATAAGCAACATAAGCTGCCCAGAATCAGTAATACATTACAGCACCCTACCAAAACATTACAAACTGCCCAGAATCACTAATACATTACAAACAGACTACTTCATGACTTCCTTATCAAATATGCTTCAGAATGAGTATTTTATGCCTCCAACTGTTCTGTATTTCTTCCTCGTTGATGTTGGTTCATTAGTAGCAGCAGCTGAAATAAAATCTGAAACAGTTTTGATTGCATTGCCTCCTCCAGTGGCTTGAGATGGTTGTGATGACATTTCTTCCTGAAAAAAAATTACAGATTAGCTAAAAGAATCAAAGCTTGAAGGATTGAAGTCAAAGTGCAATTACCATTTCATTTAACACAAAGTCATGAACTTGTCATCATCTACTTGATATATACCATCAACAACTTTGTAAGCAGTGAATCTAGCACACTTATCTTTGCCATCCTCAATCAATTTCAGAATTTTTGGACACACCATGGATGAATAATTCCTCATGTTGTCCCTATTCTTTTGCATCCTAGTCATCAGATATTGTTAGGAATAAAATTGTAATAGTTTTGATGAGCCAATTTGTAATTTTAGAAATCCCCTATTTTATTTTTAGAGTGTAGAGTTTGGACCCGGAAGGCAAGACTTGACAATAGTTTGGTTCGAAATATTGTCTTATAGAGTTCATTTCTTTATGACTCTTGTAAGTCATTTACTTCCACTATACACATGAGTATACATGATCTAATGGACAAGGCTTGTTTATCGTTGCTAGAAGACTCAAGTTCGAATCCTATTGAAGACATTTTGAGTCTTGGAGAGCATGAAATGGAGCTAATCCTATCACGGCTAGAAGGTCAAAGTTTTGGTCAATAGAACAACTCTTGGAGGAAGTTTAGTCAATAGAGGAAGTTTGGGTCAATTAATCTAAACCGAGAAGAACTTCAAGATCTACTATCTCTACAACTTACTCTATGCCATGCGAAGAAGGATCAAATGTATTTATTTGATGGATATGACCGAATGAGCTGAAATGGAGAAATGGTGAAAGACTTAGGCATATACACGGAGGTCCAGCGTTCGAATCCTACT